>JANAVB010005797.1:10157795-10465295 GCA_029216955.1 Iris pallida | reverse complement strand
TGATCCGAACTTAGCGTTGTCCAGAAAACAACAAGAAACTTAAGGAGATCGATTGCTTTGAATTAAAATGAGAGTACAAGAGCGAAAGAGAGAGAGAGAGTGGAGTTGTCACTTTTCAATAGAAGTTAGGTCTTTATATAGCATTTCTAAATGCTAATAATAGGCTCCAAAATACAAGCCAAGAGAATCTCATGGGGAGAACCATTCTCCACCATTAAAAAACTAAAAGAATAGGTAAGAAGGACTTGGTTTTTGTTTAGAGGACTTGACTTTTGTATGTAACATGCAACAGGGTCGACATGGGGTGTTGGCTTGTCGATAATGCTGGAGGCTCAAGACGTGGTTCAGCGTCGCGCTTGCTTGGGACAAGCATAGCCTGGCCATGGCCTCGACGACGGAGGAAAGGCCAGTCATGGTAAAGTTGAACGTTATCGTGGACATCGCACGGTTGCAGATGACCTCCCGGTGCACAGGAATTGTGCGAGGGTGTTGACTGATGGAGGAAGGCAACGGAAAGAGCTTGGTGACCTGCCGGCACACAGTTGCAGATGACTTGCGGAGGAGGCACGCTCAAAACGGTCTGAGGCACGCTCAAAACGGTCCAATCAGAAAGGGTTGGTGATGATGGTATTGATTATTAATATTTAAGAGAGGTTAGGAGAGAGATGCATATATATATATATATATATATATATATATATATATATATATATATATATATATATATCCTCCTTCTTATATGGGAAAACTTTACGGGACAAGTTTACGGGATGGACCAATTTTGAGAAAAAAAATCCAAAAATATCTGGTTTCTTACGTATATGTTTCTCTTCTGATTTCTTTCTCTTTAAAAATTTAAACTTTTCAAAAAACAAACATATCTCTATCTTAAAAAAAAGACTTATCTATGTATTTATTTTTAAACAAAGAGAGATCTATTTATTTTTAAACAAAGAGATTTATCTATTTTAAAAATAGAGATAGATAAATTATTTTTTTAATTTTTTTGAAGTAGAGATAGATATTTTAAAAAACAATGTCTTTACAAACAAATATACCTTTAATGTTGCTATTAATTTTAATATTAATTTAAATTTAAATGTTAAAGTTAATGTTAATGTTAAATTTAATCTTAATCTTAATCTTAATCTAATCTAAAGCTAAATATAAATCTTAATCTTAAACTTAATCTTAATCTTAATCTTAATCTTTATCTTTATCTTTATCTTTATCTTTATCTTTATCTTAATTTTAATCTTAATCTTAATTTTACTATTAAATTTTTAATGTTAATGTTAATGTTAATGTTAATGTTAATGTTAATGTTAAAATTAATTTTAATGTTATTATTAACATTAATTTTAATTTTAGTGTTAATTTTAATTTTAATATTAATATTAATATTTAATTTTAATGTTAGAACTAAATTAATCTTCAAATTAAAATTAAGATTAAAATTATCAACTAAATTAACATTAAATTTAACATTAACTTAAAATTAAAATTAATATCAACAATAACAATAACCGAAAAATTAACATAGGAAATAATATTAAAATGAACAAAAAAATTAAGATTAACATTAAAATTAATTATTTTTAAAGAAAAAGATTTATCTATTTTAAAAATAGAGATAGATAAATTATTTCTTTTATTTTTTAAAGTAGAGATAGATATTTAAAAAAATTGTCTTTACAAACAAATATACCCTTAATGTTGTTATTAATTTTAATTTTAACACTAATTTTAATTTTAATGTTAATGTTAATGTTAATGTTAATGTTAATGTTAATGTTAATGTTAATGTTAATGTTAATGTTAATGTTAATGTTAATGTTAAATTTAATATTAATCTTAATCTTAATCTTAATATTAATCTTTATCTTATCTTTATCTTTATCTTTATCTTTATCTTTATCTTTATTTTTCTATTAAATTTTTAATGTTTATGTTAATGTTAAAATTAATTTTAATGTTATTATTAACATTAATTTTAATTTTAGTGTTAATTTTAATTTTAATATTAATATTAATTTTTAATTTTAATGTTAGAACTAAATTTAATCTTCAAATTAAGATTAAAATTATCAACTAAATTAACATTAGAATTAACACTAATTTAAAATTAAAATTAATATCAACAATAACATTAACCGAAAAAACTAACATAGGAAATAATATTAAAATAAATATTAAAATTAAGATTAACATTAATATTAATATTAATATTTGTAAATATAATTTTTAAAAGTATATTTATTTTTAAAGATAGATTTTTTTAATCCCTCGCTATTTTAAATAGATAAAATAAACTTATCTATCTTTTTTTTTAAATTTAATAAATAAATCTGTCAATATTTAAATAATAAATAGACCTATCTTTAAGATAGCGATAGGTGTGTGTTTTAAAGGAGAGATTTTATTTTGATAAAGAGAAAGAGATTTAGAAGATATATATATATATATATATATATATATATATATATATATATATACTTATTTATTTATTTTTTTATATATATATTTTAAAGGTTGCTTTATTGATGAATCAGGCGCAAAATGCCGTAGCCTATACAAGAAAAAGCGCCACGCGCCAACAAAAAAGAAAAGACGACAAAAGGACAATGAGCGCCTATCCGCAAAAAGAGCGAAAGCTAGGACAAGGCATCCCAAAAGCTATCCTCGGAGTGTGAGCAGCGTCGCCTAATACGAAGGACCTGACAGAGAACTTCGCTAAGGAGCTGGTGAGGGAGGTACCGACGGCCCTCGAACCTGAACTTGTTTCGATTTTTTCAGAGAACCCAGATGACGGCGGCTGCAACGATCTGACTACCGTGGGAGCGTCCCTAGTAGGCAAGGAGATCGTTGAAGCCTCCGGGATGGGGATGCAGCTGTAGCTTGGTGTTTAGGTTGGCCCACAACTGCGCTGCTAGGTCCCCGGAGTGCTGGACGTGATCCACCGACTCCTCGTGGGGAGAGGAACAACAATGACATCTCGATGCGAGGCTGTAGCCAAAAGAGGTGATGATGTCGGCGGTTGGGAGTTTCCTTCTCTGAGCTCTCCAGATGAGGATGGATCATTTGATGGGGATGCAAGATTGCCAGTATGGGGCGATGAGGGGGGACGAAGTGTCGTTCACTCTGACAACTGTCCTAGCCGAAGCCAGCGAGAAGGCGCCTGAAGAATTGGGTATCCACCGCAGGGAATCTGGATCGTTGGAGATTCGTAAATTGGCGGCGGCGAGTAGCGACCACCTCCTGCCCAAGGCGTCTCTTACTCTGTTCCATACCCATACCGAATTGTTATCCTACAGGTCGCGGATCTCCCAACTGAGAGAATTAGGCACAATGTGGGGTGAGTCGTCCAGCCAACGCTCGTGAATCGTCGAGGAGTGGCCATCACCTAGCTGGAGATGGATAAGGGGTTCAGCTAGCTCGCGACCCTTGGAGATGCGACGCCACATGGCTGAGGATCTGTTATTAACTAAGGCCACCAAAGGGTGAGCAAATCTGAAGTATCTGGCCTGCATGAACCTGGTCCAAAGCGAGAGTTCCATATGCAGCTTCCACCAAAGCTTTATGGAGTGGGCGTCCACTAAATGCTCCAATCTAGTGAATCCTAGGCCGCCCCCTTCTGTGGGTTTGGCCATGGTAGCCCAACTGGCCCAATGGTACTTGTCCTCCCTATTAGAATGGCCTCAGAAGAATCTGGCGAAGAGGGATTCGAGCGAAGAGAGAACCTTTTTGGGGGGGTCGCAGGCGGCCAGGATGTGGATAGGGATGGAACAGAGAACGTGCTTGATCAAAATCATCTTCCCACCAGGGGATAAGGTCGTGTTATGCTAGCCCGCGACCTTCTTCCTGATGGAGTTAACAAGGGACTCGAAGATGCTAGAGTTGGATCTGCCATACACTAACGGGCAGCCTAAGTAAAAGAAAGGCGAAGGAAGTCAGGTTAGAGATCCTAGCGAAGTGATTCCTATCCGCTTTGTGGTGGGTATAGATGACGCTTTTGTTTTTATTGACCCGCTGGCCAGAGCATTTGGCGTATCTCTCCAGCGTTTTGTGGACGACCTCAACCGATCCGGTGTCTACGGAGGAGAAAATAAGGACATCATCAGTGTAAGCGAGGTGAGTGATGTTGGGACAACCTATGGTGGTGTGAAAATGGTAGAATTGAGGGTTGTTGATCATGCTTTTAAGATTTCTGCTGAGGGCTTCGGCATCGAAGATGAAGATGGTGGCTGACAATGGGTCTCCCTGGCGAACTCCGCGGCTCGAGAAAAAAAACCTTCCGCTTGGCCGTTGATGACGATGGAGAACCAAGAGTTGCTGACTGATCGGAAGATAATGTCGATCCAAGGTTCGGCGAAACTCTGAGCACCCAGATTAATTATTTGTTTATATATATATATATATATATTTTTATATATATATATATATATATATGTTTTATTTTTTTATTATATATATATATATATATATATTGCCAAAGCCAACTGACCATATATATATATATATATATATATATATATATATATAGAGAGAGAGAGAGAGAGAGAGAGAGAGAGAGAGAGCCAAAGCCAACTGACCATCCCTCCCTTATATATATGAATTTAACGGAAATATTTATTTAAATGTTAACTGGTGAAGATAGGTCGATTATATAGATAGGTATAAATACAATATAGCCTTTGTTGGTAAGTATTTAGTATTCACAGTTATCTAGAATTATATTTATCACTACCCCTTTAGTTTTAATCATTTATTTGTTTATAAAAATCTAATATTTTTATTTCACAATAAATTTATATTAAAATTTTGGATGGCTATTTATTGCTTGGATTGGATGAAGGAATTGGTTATTAATTGGAAGGGGGATCTATGCATGTAGATATTACACAAATTGTAGGTATGGCTAAATAATATTTATGTAATATACTAGTCAAACTTCATTTGGAACTTAGAGATAGGCACAAATACTACAATATTGATTCTTTTACTCAACTGGTATTACGAGTTCTTAATACAACAGGGCTAGCCTGTTAAATAGATGTATTAATCACAATAACTATCACACGTCTAAATTCTTTTTAGTTCCAATTTAAATTGGAACAATTTAGTTTCTAAAATAAAAAATATTAAGTAAAAATCATGGGTGTTACATCCTACCTACCTTATAAAAATTTCGTCCTCGAAATTAAGTCATAACTAGGATAGGTAGGGTTGAAGGTAGAAGAGTTTCTTGGTATAAAAACACTATCAAACCATTGGATAAGGAGAAGAAACGACATTCAAAAATAGGTAATTTAGATAAATAGAACAAAAATAAAATCAATGGAGATAGTCGAGAAGTTGATCGCATACATGACAACCCATCAGTGTATAAATTCGATCAGCCATAACGTCAATCCTATAAATGCGTAACCTCATAACTAGGTAATAACTTCCTAAATCTCAAATTTGATCAATAACTTTATATTCAAATTTTCAAATTCACATTTGATATCGCCATAATCCTCGAATTTGTGCTTTAACCAAATCATCAAAAAAAATTCCTATACTCAACTCTTCATCTAATTTATTATTTCTCCTCAAAATTTATACTCCACAAATTTTTAAAATTCTTCAAAAATTTAAAATTCTTCAAAAATTGAAATTCAATCAATTTAGTCAAAAGCAAAAAATCAATGTCATTTTTAACATGAAATTCATATTCCTAGTCATCATAGAAATTTAATCCTTAAAGCATCATGAATCTAAAAAAATTCCATCTTTGATAATTGATTAACCTCGAAAACTAATATCATCAAAATTTTCACATGAAAGTTTTCCTTAAGTTCGTCGATTAATGTTTATTCCAAAATTCACATACAACTGAATCTTGTATATGTCTCATAATCACAAAGTCATTATATCCAACTATACCACAAATATCCTTTATGGGGTTTTCTAATCTAGCCACGTTCTAACTGAAGGGTGTCATAATTCGATTTTTCTCTTCGCACAAGGAATATAAGAACAATGTTACTGGATACGTTGAAAATATTACAGATGCTTGTCCCGAGGACACTTGCCCTACTTACTATGGACCAGCAGATGGTTTAGCTACCTTTGGCCCCGACACTCAGGAGTGATCAGGAGACTAGCTAGTAGACTTGTTTTAGTTCATGTTTAGAACTTGAATTGTAATAACTTGAGATATTGAGTTTGTATTTTTGTTTGTTTGAGATATTAATATTTAGTAGTTTATATTTGTTGTTGTCTTTTAGTCTTTAGTTATAAACTTATGTGTTATCTTATCGTGCTTAGACTGTGATTGAGATTTCATTATATCTATACTTGTCCTCCGTTCGGAGTTGAGATTTGACAAGTACATTATATAATTGCGTGAGTTGCTGATTGGATAGTAAACTAGGACAGCGTTCTACCGCCAACACTGCGACGTAGGCTGGACGTACCCACTTCTCGTGCCCCTATACTGGGTGCGGGTCGTGACACTTGCTCTTGCCAAAAATGGATGTGAAGTAAAAAGAGGCAAGAGAGGAATAAGAGACATTAAATAGAGGGGGAAATCCCTATGGGGCCGACCAAGTATGGAGGAATTTAGGGTTAGGGTTGATGACTAATGGACTTTGGGCCAAGTGCCATGCTAAATGGGTCAATCTCTAAGTCAAAAACCCATGCACCTAAATCACTTAATCTCTCTATGAAACTTGCTTCAACATAAGTCAACTTGGGTCGACTTAAGTTAGACTAGGGTCCCACCATGCTAACAAAGTCACCATAGCTAAAGTCAACATCTAGGTTAGTCTCTATAGTCTCAACTAGCAAAAGTCAAAAATAACAATCATCATTCAAACAATTTACAAATAATTACAATAAACCAAAATTATCAAAATACCCCTAGGCCAGAAATGATAAATAAAATATCCTAATCACATGGTTAGGCTCTAAGTCAAGTAGTCTCTAGGGTTTCACCGACAAACTCCAAAATCACAAATTGCCAATAAAATAGTTTTAAAATAATTAAAAATCACCAAAAATCATATCATGATTTAAATAATCATTATTAAAAGATTAAAATTATAAAATTTTAAAATTATCCCCATTTAGAAAACTGGGTGTTACACATGTTGATATTGAGGATTTATAAATGTTGAGATATTTTTATTGGGGACTAGATAACGTTCTACCATCGATACTATGGCATAGCTAGGCTGGGCGTGGCCCACGTACTCATGTCTGAACATCCGAGTGCGGGTCGTGACAACAATCCTTCTAGCAAAGGATTTCGGTAAAGATTCCATCTTTTTCCATTCAAATCCCATACTATTAATTTTGTAGAAGATTTGAGTTTAATATCCTAAAAATTATATTTTCATGTCTTTTATTTTATATTTTCATCTCTAAAAGTATGTTGGATTGTTGAGAAAACGGGTTACGGTAGAACTAGTTTTGAGCACCATTAATGCAAAACTTTAAAAATTATTATAATTTTACAAACCTGAATTTAATGTAGGTTTAATTATGTAAAAATATGATTTTAAACATATTATTATTATTTTATCATCTTAGATCTGATCGAAAAAAATATGGGTCAAAATACTAGCTTTTCAGATAAGTTACTGACATATAATAGCTAAAACTTAGTGATTAATTTGCCCATTGAATCCAAGTTTATTTTTTATGAAATATCAGAATTAATTATGTTTTAAAATATTATTTTATGTATTTATGTCATATTAGAAGTTTGGTGATGTTCCGGACAAGTTTCTGGTAGACTAGCAGATATAGAAGTCAACTAGCCATGAATTTTTCTTAGAATTCCAAATCTAAAATTTAGAGGTTAATTCCATATAAATTATATTAAAATTATTATTCTATATGATTTATATGCATGCCTTTGAAGTCGGGACATAATCTAAAATTTTGAGTCGAAAACCGTAAAACTAGGTCTCAATGTCTCACAGAAACATGTGTTGTTGTGTATAACTTCAATGGTTCCATGAGATATTTGGACATGGTTATTAGGGTTAGCAATAATAATTTAGATAATTTAGTCATATTATAAGTTGCTTGGCTAAATACTTAAAGTAGTTAATTAATTGTTTATGATCATTGGATTTCGGAGGCATTGATACAGGAGCGACATTCCCTCTTCATACTGCAGAATCAGGCAAGTGCACCTTCCTATCGTTCAGTTCTTGTTTTATCATTTGTATTTTATTTCTTATATTTATGTTATTTATCTTGGACCTTAGTGGATATATCAATACGTGCTTCCGGATTATATTTGGGCTCAATGGAATGATCTGTCCCACCATTATATATCGTCTTGTGAAGTTTTAGCACCTGCACCTATTATGTGACAAGTACTTGTGTATGCTTTCATGTGCAATTACTTTATATTGTAGTATTTTATCTATGCATGTTATTCTTCCATGTCTTGACTGTTTACACACACGAGAGTAGAGTGATCTAGTCATGTTCATATTTTTTGTTATCATTGTTATCATTGTTATCGTGATCATGTTATAGGATTGTGAGATTTGAATATAAGGGAGGTGCAATTATTAGGCACATGAAAAAGCTATATTGTTATATTGTTTACCTATTGTGTATCGTTTACCAAGCCCTCTATGTTTAGGAACATTGTATTTCTTATGACACATGTACAGTTACTATATTTTCATGAGTTTTCTTAATTTTTCGTACTTATTGTTGTTATCAGTTTATCATGTCGCATGCTTTCTTCTTCATATTTTTCATGATTCCATTGATCATTGTTTCACATGTTTAGTGTTATATTGTACTTGTATCATGATGGCTTAGACTTGTACTTGTTCCAATTCTGACTGAATTTTTTTTTCTGTTGACAAACTCTTGGTGACTTGTTGATTACATTATGAGCCCCTTTGGGTGGAGATAGAGACATACGAAGGCCAAGCTTAGATTTTAGATAGTTCGTAAATTTAAACATTTAGCGGATTCATTCCCGAATATTATTTTAATGTATTATTGAATTTGAAGATTAATGGAATAGTTATTGTGAATGAGCAAATAGATAATTTGTGATCAAATATTGTTTGTTTAGATTTGAGAAAAATATTGAGGTCTAGACAGCGTACTACTGCCGATGCTAAGGAGTAGGCTTGACTTGGTTAAGTACTTGTATCCCAAAAAGTGGGTGCGGGTGACAAGTGGAAATATCACCCGGACAGTATATCGACAATATACTCCAGTATACCAACAGTATGCCAATCAAGAAGAAAATCTATAATTTTGATAAAACTTTAAAGTGCTCCAAAAATCAAGAAAATACAAAATACAGTCCAAAATACTTATACGTATACAAATACCGATGTTGTAAGACGAGTCTCACAGAACATGCAATGGAAAATTTGAGAAAGAAAGATTGAATCATTACCTAAAGTTTTGAAACATTGAATGACGGTGCTTCTTCTTGTCCAAGAACTCCTTGCTTGTGTTTAGCTTGTTATTCCTTGTTTGATGGGTTGAAGATGATGGTAATTGAGTTTTGGTGGGTTGGGTGGCAAGATGGAGTCTTTATGGAGGTTTAATAGAGCTTTGGTGGAAAGATGGTGAAAAGAGAAGCTTTGGATGAAGAAGATGATAGGGAGTTATATGGAGATGATGCAAAGGGATGGGGGCTATTGTTTTGCTGTGAGGAGGTGTAGAGGGAGGGGGTCGGCTGCTATGAGGAGGAAAAGGGTTGTTTTTAGGGTTGTATGAGTATATATGTCCATATAAGGGTTTATTGGGGGGTATATAGGTTGGCGAAGTGTATGGGCTGCTCCCATATGGTCGGCCAACATGGAGGCTGCTATATTGGGGCCGACCAAGGATAGTTAGTGTAGGACCGATATATTAAGCAATATATAATCTAGAGGGGGTGGGGTGAATAGAGTGTGCAGCGGAATATTACTAATTAAAAACAAAACACTACTATATCACTATAGTGTCGTAGTGGCTATATCATAGATATATAAAAAGCAGTAAATATGTGGGACATAGAGAAAACGCAAACACAACGATATATCCTGGTCTCCCTCTAGTGAGGACTATTCCAGGCCAGAAGACTCTTGCTCCGAGTTGAAATCTATTATACAAACGCAAGCTTTAAACGAGCACTTGCAGCTCTTTACAATACCGAGCTTAGATCCGAATTGTTCGACCGACTTCAATTGTGAAGTGTGAACTTCTTGATCAAGCCTCTGATTACAACCCTCTGAAACTTCTAGACCGTACCGTACTGGACAGTCACTACAATAAAATGTAGCATTTACGGTATGCAATTTACGGCGCACAATTACTGCGCATTATATATGACACTCTTTTACAGCGTGCAAATATTTGTGCCGTAAAAAAGTTATTTTTGTCTTTTTACGGCGTATTTGACATGTACGCCGTAATTAAAGACTCATTTATGGCATGGAGTTTTTGCACGTTGTATTTGAAGACTCGTTTACGGCATGCATTTTTGCGCGTTGTAATTGAAGGCTCATTTACGACATGCATTTTTGTGTGTTGTAATTGAATGCTCATTTCCGACATGCATTTTTGCGTAAAACACTGTTCCCGTAGTGAATTTTTTTCCTTCTTTCTATTTATTTCTTTCATTTACTTAAAAACTTATACCTATATATAATAATTATATAAAAAATAATTTAAATTAATTTTAAATTTTTTCTCATATTTAAAATAATTTGGAGAACCTATTATTAATATTATTATTTATTTTATTGTTTACTATTATTACTACCATTATTATTATCATTATCATTATTATTAAGTCCTTCCACAGACTTTAAGTCCTTCCTCAGACTTCTTCCCCCTTTAGTTTTACATTTCATGTTTTAATTCAACTTTTTATTTCCCTCCTCATGTTTTGATTCAACATTTCATTTCCCTCATGTTTTGATTCAACTTTTCATTTTTCTCTTAAAGTCCTTCCACATACTTCTACCTTCCATTTTAAATGCCCTCAATTTTTCCTCCCCTTCTCTCATGCTAAAACCATTACATTCTCTCCTCCTCTTGATCCATATCTCCTTTCAATGGCTACCCTCCCGGAGTGTTTCTTGACGGGTGGTGGTGATCCATGGGGACTCGACGGTGGCTCCATCCTTCTCTATGATGACCACCGAGTCCACAACCTCGTCCACTGCCTTGGTGCAAGCCCCTCAGCCTTCTTCGCTCCTCTCAACCCCGGCTCCTCGGTCAGGGACGGCATCTACTTAACGAGAATCAACCTCGGCACCCACTGGCGGAGCCAACATAGTCCTAGTGGGATCATGTGACCCCATTCAAATTTTTTATTATATATATATATATATATATATATATATATATATATGTTTTCCAGTAACAATTTGATGTTTTACATGTAGCTAGAAGCCAATGACGTAGACATAACCAAAAGAGGGATTTATATGTATATTTTAATTTTTATTATTAATTGTTATACTCCCAGCTACTTATATTACGAACGAGTAACAATTTGATATTTTACTCGTTTTACTTCTAGCTGCAAGTAGCTAATTCATGCCATAAATTTTGTCCTTAATTGTTCTTACATGGCAAGATTTAATTTACTCTTAGATGAAATGAAATGATTTTCTAGTATAACATTATTCGAGTAAAAAAATATGAAGTCAAAGTAAATTAGTGGATGGAAATGAATTTTTTTAATCTTATTTTTCCTTGAGAAAAAAATAATATTTAATGTTCATAAGATCCTAGGATGTCAAGGTTTATGACTAAAATGGTAGGATCCAAGTATAAATTTTAAGATACACCGAATCTCCTCGATCAAATGGTCGAAATTGATCAAAAGTGTCTTGTATGACTGTCACTCCCCATTCCCAGAATGCGTATTTTTACATGTACAACTCGTATATATTTATTTAGTATTTATCATGTATCATCCTGTATTTAAATTCCTTTAAGTTCATGTTAATTAATTATCTGCTCTTTAATTTTTATGTTAATCAATTTCCTGTAATTTTATTTCTGCATTTTAATTCTGTATTTTATTTTCTGCTCTTAACCTCTCTGCCTTACTTTCGGGTTGGCCTTGGATGGATCCGAATACAACCCGACCCTATAACCCCACCTACCACCCCTTCCATATTTAAAGCCCCCATCTCCTTCTCTCTCCTCATAACTCATTCTTCACCATTACATCTTCTTCTTCCTCTCATCACTCTTCCACCAACCAACAGCAGGCAAGTACATCTTGCTTCTTGCTTCCCACTTGGAGAACCATTTTTATGGTTCATTTGTCTTCCTCTCATGATCCTGAGAGAGTTTACTACTTAGCATTTTTGATTTCTGTGGCTTGTTTCTCCTAGATCTGAGTTGTTGTATTCGATTGTCCATGGGTTTTTGATCTCCCAACTTGGCGAGCTTTCGGAGATAGATAGTTCATGTGGTAGAACTGCTCGTTAGTCACACACACGTCTTTACGTGTCTGCGTGAATTTTTAGTCACGCACACGTCTTTACGTGTCTGCGTGAATTTTTAGTCACGCACACGTCTTTACGTGTCTGCGTGAATTTTTAGTCACGCACACGTCTTTACGTGTCTGCGTGAATTTTCAGTCACGCACACGTCTTTACGTGTCTGCGTGAATTTTCAGTCACGCACACGTTCTTACGTGTCTGCGTGGATTTTCAGTCACGCACACGTTCTTACGTGTCTGCATGAATTTCAGTCACGCACACGTCTTTACATGAGTGCGTGAATTTTTAGTTACGCACACGTTCTTACGTGCGTGCGTGAATTTTTAGTCACGCACACGTTCTTGCGTGTCAGCGTGACATTTTAGTTACGCACACGTCTTTGCGTGCGTGCGTGATTTTCTTATCATTTTCCACGCTCACTTTTCACACTCACGTTATGAGTGTGTGAATTTCTTACCACTTTTCTCGCTCACGCTGTGCGTGCCAACGTGAACCACGTTTCACGCTCACGCTGTTTATACGCTCACTTAACTTGGCGTACTTTTTACGCGTACGATTCTTGCGTGACTTGTTGGCCTTAGCCTAGACTTGTTGGTGTGACTTCTTGACCTGGGTGTTTCGATTTGTTCTCTAAAATTACTTATTTAATGGTAGCATGATAGTTTTCCTATTATATCCTTACGCCTTTTTGTATGAACTCGATAATCTTAGCATGTTAATATTTTTTTGATACAAGTGGTTGTGTAAAACGTGCCCTGTATCTTGATTGATTGATGGATACCCAGTAAGACTGGAACTTGACCTTGAGAGTTATAGACTCGACCCATTTAATACTAATTGACTTTCATGCCTTGTCACCAATGATGACGATGGTTATCTTGACTAAATTGATCATGCGTTCCTAGTTGGAACTAAGAGACTGGCCAGTCGTCTTATTGAATTGAATGAATGAGACACGTTCATGTTATGAACTATTGTAATCGATTGACTGATCCCGAATATTGACATACAGGCACATGCAGGCTTCAAACTATCTATTTATTTATTTATTTTACAAAAGAAGCATGTGTACTTTATGGTCAAGGTATGATTATTCTGTAGTTAATTTGGATTGTTGCATTACGCTATGTAAGACCTGCAACCTAACTGCACTGGTATCGTTGTAGAGTTGTACATATCGTACCCCGTACGAAAGTACTCATTTGAATGACCAAGATCTACGGCATGGGATTTCACTCAACGTAGGGACTATTAAGTTAAATAAAATAATGATTGCATGCAGAGAATGGATTCCCGAGTTCTTACATGGCAGCCCTCTTGGGACTAGTAGTGCCCGACAGGCCGGCTGGTTCCCACAGATACTGTAAACCTGCCATACGGGCAGGGAGAGGTATATGCTTATATTATTATTGTATATTGTATATTGATGATGGGAGTCCCGCTGGGACTCGTCTAATTCATGATTGGCACAATTGATTGACTGGATAGACTAGCCTTGCTCGCACATAGTAAGAACTGAGGAATCCCTAATTGCATAATTCCAAGATAACTTGGGACTCACAATAGTAAGCCGTAGGAGTTGATTGGCCGTTCAAGATGATTTGTTTGTGTACTGTACCTACTCTGTTGCCTAACTGAGATGATCAGAATGTCAGGACATGACGGGCCAACTTCTATCCTTGTTTGGTTGGGAGGTTGGTTCGAAGTGTCGTGATGTTATGTGAATCCTAGTGGAAAGCAGAGATCTATTATTATATTCTCTTACTTACTGGTTTAATCCTTCATATCGTCCTTCCTTGTGGTACTTGCTATTAGAGGTCTAACCTCTCTGGTTTTGCATGGCCAGATTTAGAGCCGATTCCTGGGGACTCAGCTTACTTCCACCTCTAAGATGGTCAATACTAGGGGAATGATCGCAGGAGGACTTGAGTGGGTTCCTTACTCCACCGCTCATTTTGTTATTTACTTTATACTTAGCCGTTTGGCACCGACATGTTAGTCGGATTGTCTTGTACTTGCTTTTACATAATTGTAATTAAGTCAGACTGCAGCTGATAACAATTGTGTACATCTTGCTTCATCATCTGGCTATGTTTTGTAAAGCCAGATATCAAGAACATTTTGACTGAGCGTTTGGGACGCCTTACTGCTTTATCTCATATGTTCTCTATTACTGTTTCTTGCTTGAATGATTTAGACAATAGATGTGAAGTGACCATAGAAAGACTTTTATGTAGTATGTACCCTCTCGTCTGGTTAGACAGCATTGATCGTATTATACGGTATTCATCTACCCGTAATACGTAGCTGGCTGAGTCATTCCTCCGCTCTCCAGTATTCTGGTTCTGGGGCGTGACAAGGTTTTAGTGGTGGCCCATGCAGGTCTGATTTCAGACTTGTGGGGTGTTTTGATTTATAGGATGTCTCAATCACACGTGTTCCCCCCTTTGATCTCATGATTCGTTATTCTCAACCCTTGCTTGACATTCCGGTATCCTTTGACTTCATTGATCCTTCAATGTCCGGTTGTTTGATTGATCTCTTGTCCCTTTTCTTAGGGGCACTTCGTCCGCATCAGTCAGAGCTGGGCAGCAACAACAAGGGCAACATGGGCAACATGACCAGGTTGGTCAGCAACAAGGGCCAGTCTCACCTTAGGAGGCTATTCAAGAAGAAGTGATAGTAGAACCAGCAGTTGAACCGCGGTATCCGGAAGTTCCAACGCCACCCATAGTTCCACCTACCCCTATGGAAGTGGACACCCCAGCCCTTCTGGAGATCATGAAAGGAATGATGGCTACTCAGCAACATCAGATGTTGGCCCAGCAGCGCATGCACACTCAGCTACAAAAGCAGAATGTGTTGCTCAACCAGGGATTGCATACGGCTTTGGAAAGAGGAATAAGGACTGATTCAGGAGCATCAGCCAGGTTTTGCAAGTACAACCCTCGCCGTTTCGAGGGCACGGAGGATGCCATCTCAGCAGATGCATGGCTTAAGGATATTGAGGCTATTCTGACAGCAGCTAAGGTACCGGCAGAAGAACGTGTGGATCTAGTGAAGTTGTTACTTCAGGATCTCGTACGTGATTGGTGGGAATCAGAGTAAGTGGGCGTCAGACGTCCTGTGGCTTGGGACGATTTTACTGCAAGATTCAAGACCAAGTACTATGGAGTTGTGGCACGGTTTGAGCTACAACAGAAGTTTATCAACCTCAGGCAGGCCGGCAAGACTGTAGATGCTTATGCAGCGGAGTTCTGCAGATTGAGTAGATTCGCCCCAGAGATGGTAGCAACAGAGAGCCAGAGGGCTATGAGGTTCCAGCAAGGGTTTTATCTTGAACTCTTGTAATTGATAGAGGGACACAATTACCAGACTTTTGACGAAGTATTGACGGCAACTCGAAGGCATGAGATCACCATTCAGAGGCTTGCGACAAGGACTGGGGGTCAGAAGAGGTCCCACAGTCAGATTGAAGGAGGAGGTGGAGCAGCGCCCCGAACAACAGCACCATCCACTGGCATTCGTATCCACGATGTGGCGATATGAGGACCAGCACCACCCAGGCAGCAGCAACAGCAACAGAGGAAGAACCAGCAACCCCCGGCAGGCTGCACTTATTTTGGGAAGATGGAGCACACTAGAGATGTGTGTCGGACATTGAATGGACTGTGTCTGATATGTAGAAATCCAGACCATCGAGTTACCACATGTCCCATAAATTCGAGGTCAGGAGGACCAGGGCAGCAGTTTCCTGCTCTGCCAGCACCAGGGGCAGGCCAGTATCGAGGACCAGCGGTGGCAGTAAGGCTGTTGGCACAGCGTCCGTTAATGCCGCAGGCTCAGATGTTTCGGCAGCAGGGGCCGCCGATACAGCAACACCAGCATAGACCACCCCAGCATCATCAAGGAAGGGGCCAGCAACAACATCAGGCTAGGCCACAGCATGGAAACCAGCAAGGAGGTCGAGGGCAGGCATTCACTCTGTCCTTGGAGGAGGCATTGGCATCGGAAGATGTTGTGGCAGGTAACATTCTCGTCGCCTCATATCCTGCAGTAGCATTGTTTGATTCGGGAGCATCCCATTCATTTATATCTGCACAATTTACGACACGACTAGGAATGGAGTTCGAGGCATTGCCAGGGAGGTTGAATATACTCACTGGTAATGGGCTCGTAGGAGTTAGTAGAGTTAGTTTAGCATGTAGCGTTGTAATTTGCGGGCATTCTTTACCCGCCCGGTTGATAGAATTTCCTGTTAGAAATTTCGACGTTATCTTAGGCATGGACTGGCTGAAAGACAGTCATGCGACAATAGATTGTCGTAGAGGGAGTGTATCTTTTGATATTCCAGGCATGAAGAGATTCACCTTAGTCAGATCAGGGGCAACTCAACAAGAGCAGGGAGTAATAACAAAAATGGAAGAAGTTCAGATTCCGAAGGTAGTTGAAGAGTTTCTAGACGTATTTCCTGAAGAACTTCCAGGTCTACCACCGGTTAGGGATATTGAGTTCAGTATAGAATTGGCACCAGGAACTAAACCGATATCAGATCGAGTTTACAGAATGTCGGATTCAGAGCAGGCCAAGGTATATCAGCACATAGAGGAACTGAAGGAGAAGAAGTTCATCCAAGCTAGCGTGTCACCATGGGCAGCACCAGTGGTACTTGTGGGGAAGAAGGATGGGTCATCCAGATTGTGCATTGACTACAGGAAGCTTCATGCGGCAACAGTGAAGAACAAGTACCCATTACCCAGGATCGACGACTTATTTGATCAGTTGAGCAGAGCTAGAGTTTTCTCCAAGATAGATCTTCGTTCAGGGTACCATCAAGTGAGGGTTCGGAAGGAAGACATTCCCAAGACAGCATTCAGATCGAAGTATGGGCATTATGAAATCTTAGTAATGCCGTTTGGTTTGACCAATGCTCCAGCAATATTTATGGATTTGATGAATTGCATCTTTATGCCATACTTAGACCAGTTTGTCGTTGTGTTTCTTAACGACATTCTCGTATACTCTGCTAGTGAAGAGGAGCATGAAGACCACCTCAGGAAAGTGTTACAGGTTCTGAGAGAGAACCAGTTGTATGCCAAGCTCAGCAAGTGTGAGTTTTGGTCGGATCATATTTTATTTTTAGGTCACATCATATCAGGAGCTGGAGTAGCAGTAGTCCCAAGAAGGTAGAAGCAGTAGAGAGTTGGCCAGTACCCAAGATCGTAGCAGATGTACAGAACTTCTTGGGATTGGCAGGATATTACAGAAGGTTTGTGTCAGACTTTGCAAGGCTTTCAGCACCCATGACCCGCTTGACCCGGAAGGATGTACCATTCGTTTGGTTGGCAAAATGTCAGGCATCATTTGAGACTTTGAAGCAGAAGTTGATATCAGTACCTATTCTTACATTGCCAGTTGGACCCGAAGGTTTTACAGTATATTGTGATGCGTCAGGTAAAGGACTTGGATGTGTCCTTATGCAACATGGGAAGGTGATAGCATATGCATCTAGGCAGCTTCGGGACCACGAGAAGAATTATCTAACTCATGATTTGGAGTTAGCGGCCATAGTGTTTGCTCTGAAGCTATGGAGGCATTACTTATATGGTGACCGAGTGGACATGTACACAGACCATAAAAGTCTGAAGTATATTTTTACTCAGAAGGAACTAAACATGAGGCAGAGAAGATGGTTGGAGTTGATCAAGGATTACGACGTGGAGCTTCAGTATCACCCAGACAAGGCTAATGTAGTAGCAGACGCTCTTAGCAGGAGAGGCGGCGCATTTATGTTGACAACGCAGAGGCATATCTTAGAAGACCTTCAGGAGATGGGCATCGAAGTTATACTTCCTAGTGATGTTGGAGTTCTAACAAGTCTGCAAGTTCAGTCCGACTTAGTAGGCAGGATCAAGGCAGCTCAGGCACAAGACCCAAGGATTCAGAAGCTTAGGGCAGAATGTGAGTCAGGACTCAGGAAGGAGATGAGAATTCATGAAGATGGTATACTTAGGTTTGGATCACGTCTATGTGTGTCTAATGGAGATATCAGACATGAGGTTATGGCAGAAGCTCACAGTTCTCAGTATTCTATTCATCCTGGAGGGACCAAGATGTACCAAGATATCAAGCAGCATTTCTGGTGGAACGGGATGAAGAGGGAGATAGCTAGATTTGTTTCCCGTTGCTTGGTATGTCAGCAAGTGAAGGCAGAACAGCAGAGGCCAGCTGGATTATTGCAACCGCTTTCTATCCCGGAATGGAAATGGGAGCATATTACGATTGACTTTGTGACCGGTTTACCGAGATCACCAAGTGGTAAGGACGCTATTTGGGTGATAGTGGACCGACTTACGAAGGTAGCACACTTTTTTCCTTTCAGAGTAGGGCAATCTACAGAAAAGTTGGCAGAATTGTATATGCAACAGATAGTCAGGCAGCATGGAGTCCCTGTCAGTATTGTGTCGGATCGAGATACCCGCTTTACATCATATTTCTGGAAGAGCTTACATCATAGTCTGGGTATCAAGTTAAGATTTAGCACGGCTTACCATCCGCAGACGGATGGGTAATCAGAAAGAACGATTCAGACTTTAGAAGACATGTTGCGAGCTTGCACTCTAGATTTTGGAGGGTCTTGGGAGAGTCACCTGCACTTAGTCGAGTTCTCATACAACAACAGTTATCAAGCCAGTATCCAGATGGCGCCATTCGAAGCACTATATGGTAAGAAGTGCAGGTCGCCACTTGCATGGGATGATATCGGAGAGAGGAAGATGTTAGGCCCAAAAATGATTGTTCAGACGGTTGAAGTGGTTAAGGGAATTAGAGAGTGACTTTGAGTTGCGCAGGACCGGCATCGTCATTGGGCAGACCAGCATCGTAGGCCGTTAGAGTTCTCTGTTGGAGACCATGTATTCTTGCGGATCTCACCTACTCGTGGGGTCATTAGATTTGGCGTTCGCGGGAAATTGAGTCCGCGGTACGTGGGCCCATTTGTTATCTTTGATCGGGTAGGCGATGTTGCTTATCGTTTATCCCTTCCACCTTCGTTACGAGAGGTGCATGACGTGTTTCATGTATCTCAATTACGTAGGTATGTATCGGACCCAAGCCATATCCTCGATCATTCTGAGCTGGTTGTTGGTACCAACCTGTCTTAGGAGGAACAGCCTGTGTCTATTTTGGACCGAAGAGAGAAGATACTCAAGAACCGAACAATTAGCCTTGTCCGTGTTGCTTGGGGTCATCACTCCTTGGGAGAGTCAACGTGGGAACGTGAGGATGATATCCGATCACGGTATCCACACATGTTTGACTCACAAGGTATATCTTTTTCTGTATACCTTGATTTTCCTGATTCTTCATGCTTATCACCTTATGGGTAGAGCTACTTGATATCGTGGATTGATGAATTTACATATATAGTACTTGCTTTTGATATGGTAGAAATGATTGCTTGATCACTAGAATTGCTTGTACTTGGATTAGTTTAGCTCTGATATTTCTATCATGCTTGGATTTAAAATTCCGAGGACGGAATTTTTCTAAGGTGGGTAGAGATGTCACTCCCCGTTCCCAGAATGCGTATTTTTACATGTACAACTCGTATATATTTATTTAGTATTTATCATGTATCATCCTGTATTTAAATTCCTTTAAGTTCATGTTAATTAATTATCTGCTCTTTAATTTTTATGTTAATCAATTTCCTACAATTTTATTTCTGCATTTTAATTCTGCATTTTATTTTTTGCTCTTAACCTCTCTGCCTTACTTTCGGGTTGGCCTTGGATGGATCCGAATACAACCCGACCCTATAACCCCACCTACCACCCCTTCCATATTTAAAGCCCCCATCTCCTTCTCTCTCCTCATAACTCATTCTTCACCATTACTTCTTCTTCTTCCTCTCATCACTCTTCCACCAACCAACAGCAGGCAAGTACATCTTGCTTCTTGCTTCCCACTTGGAGAACCATTTTTATGGTTCATTTGTCTTCCTCTCATGATCCTGAGAGAGTTTACTACTTAGCATTTTTGATTTCTGTGGCTTGTTTCTCCTAGATCTGAGTTGTTGTATTCGGTTGTCCATGGGTTTTTGATCTCCCAACTTGGCGTGCTTTCGGAGATAGATAGTTCATGTGGTAGAACTGCTCGTTAGTCACGCACACGTCTTTACGTGTCTGCGTAAATTTTTAGTCACGCACACGTCTTTACGTGTCTGCGTGAATTTTCAGTCACGCACACGTCTTTACGTGTCTGCGTAAATTTTCAGTCACGCACACGTCTTTACGTGTCTGCGTGAATTTTCAGTCACGCACACGTTCTTACGTGTCTGCGTGAATTTCAGTCACGCACACGTCTTTACATGAGTGCGTGAATTTTTAGTTACGCACATGTTCTTACGTGCATGCGTGAATTTTTAGTCACGCACACGTTCTTGCGTGTCAGCATGACATTTTAGTTACGCACACGTTTTTGCGTGCGTGCGTAATTTTCTTATCATTTTCCACGCTCACTTTTCACGCTCACGTTATGAGTGCGTGAATTTCTTACCACTTTTCACGCTCACGCTGTGCGTGCCAACGTGAACCACATTTCACGCTCACGCTGTTTATACGCTCACTTAACTTGGTGTACTTTTTACGCGTACGATTCTTGCGTGACTTGTTGGCCTTAGCCTAGACTTGTTGGCGTGACTTCTTGACCTGGGTGTTTCGATTTGTTCTCTAAAATTACTTATTTAATGGTAGCATGATAGTTTTCCTATTATATCCTTACGTCTTTTTGCATGAACTCGATAATCTTAGCATGTTAATATTTTTTTTATACATATGGTTGTGTAAAACGTGCCCTGTGTCTTGATTGATTGATGGATACCCAGTAAGACTGGAACTTGACCTTGAGAGTTATAGACTCGACCCATTTAATACTAATTGACTTTCATGCCTTGTCACCATTGATGACGATGGTTATCTTGACTAAATTGATCATGTGTTACTAGTTGGAACTAAGAGACTGGCCAGTCGTCTTATTGAATTGAATGAATGAGACACGTTCATGTTATGAACTATTGTAATCGATTGGCTGATCCCGAATATTGACATACAGGCACATGCAGGCTTCAAACTATCTATTTATTTATTTATTTATTTTACAAAAGAAGCATGTGTACTTTATGGTCAAGGCATGATTATTCCGTGGTTAATTTGGATTGTTGCATTACGCTATGTAAGACCTGCAACCTAACCGCACTGGTATCGTTGTAGAGTTGTACATATCGTACCCCGTACGAAAGTACTCATTTGAATGACCATGATCCACGGCATGGGATTTCACTAAACGTAGGGACTATTAAGTTAAATAAAATAATGATTGCATGGAGAGAATGAATTTCCTAGTTCTTACATGGCAGCCCTCTTGGGACTATTAGTGCCCGACAGGCCGGCTGGTTCCCACAGATACTGTAAACCTGCCACACGGGCAGGGAGCGGTATCTGTTTATATTATTATTGTATATTATATATTGATGACGGGCGTCCCGCTGGGACTCGTCTAATTTATGATTGGCGCAATTGATTGACTGGATAGACTAGCCTTGCTCGCACATAGTAAGAACTGAGGAATCCCTAATTGCATAATTCCAGGATAACTTGGGACTCACAATAGTAAGCCGTAGGAGTTGATTGGTCGTTCAAGATGATTTGTTTGTGTACTGTACCTACTCTGTTGCCTAACTGAGATGATCAGAATGTCAGGACATGACGGGCCAACTTCTGTCCTTGTTTGGTTGGGAGGTTGGTTCGAAGTATCGTGATGTTATGTGAATCCTAGTGGAAAGCAGAGATCTATTATTATATTCTCTTACTTACTGGTTTAATCCTTCATATCGTCCTTCCTTGTGGTACTTGCTATTAGAGGTCTAACCTCTCAGGTTTTGCATGGCCAGATTTAAAGCCGGTTCCCGGAGACTCAGCTTACTTCCACCTCCAAGATGGTCAATACTAGCGGAATGTTCGCAGGAGGACTCGAGTGGGTTCCTTACTCCACCGCTCGTTTTGTTATTTACTTTATACTTAGCCGTTTGGCACCGACATGTTAGTCGAATTGTCTTGCACTTGCTTTTACATAATTGTAATTAAGTCAGACTGCAGCTGATAACAATTGTGTACACCTTGCTTCATCATCTGGCTATGTTTTGTAAAGCCAGATATCAAGAACATTTTGACTGAGCGTTTGGGACGCCTTACTGCTTTATCTCATATGTTCTCTATTACTGTTTCTTGCTTGAATAATTGAGACAATAGATGTGAAGTGACCATAGAAAGACTTTTATGTAGTATGCACCCCCTCGTCTGGTTAGACAGCATTGATCGTATTCTACGGTATTCATCTACCCGTAATACGTAGCTGGCTGAGTCATTCCCCCGCTCTCCAGTATTCTAGTTCTGGGGCGTGACAATGACCTGACTGGAGTGACACTAAAGTTTATGGTTCTGATTATATTGGGTTAGAGAATTAATGTACACTTTAATGCCAATAGTATTTTGAAATAAATATAAAAAATGAGCAGCTACAATAGAAAAAACTAGAACAGACGTCCAATGTTAGGTATAGAAAATAGGATTTGTGATTAATTTATGCAAAAAAAAATTCTCCACATTTTTATACTTTTATTGAATTAAAAATTTTCAAGTCGATTTTGATCCCGCTGCACCCAAATTCTGGTTACGCCACTGTCGGCACCCCTCCCAAGACCTACACTATAGTAGTCGATAACTTTAGCTTTTATGACATTTTAGTTCAACTGTTCAACCTAGAGATTATTGAGGCTGTAAAGAAGGAATACAGATATATTTTTGATTTTGTTAGAAAGGAACCGTAACAGACGAATGGAAAAAATGATTCAAATGATTGTTTGGTTGTTCTTTTCCTTCTTAACAAATAATTTTTTGTCTGATGTTTGCAGACCAACCTAACAAATATTTAGAAGAAGAAAGATGAAGAAAAGGTAAAAATTAGATTATCTAGTTTGAGTCCTTGTTTAGGTTCCCCATGTACTCTCGATAATTACTATTTCGTTGTTAACCTCGTATTCGTTTCATTTTCTTGGTCTCTGTGTAATTAGGCTTTGAAGGATTTGAAGGCCAAGACATCTCAGAAGGGGTCTTTTGGAGGTGCAAGGCTCAAGAAGAGCGAAAAAAATAAAGCAGTCCTATGCTTTTGTAATAATACTAGGACAATGAAGATATATCCTTGTTTGCTCCATAATCCTTATATAGCTTTGCAAGCTAAGCACTACTATCTAAGTGAATTTATATGGGAAGAGTAAATTAATGATCCCTCCCTTGAAAGAGACGTGCTTTGAACTACATTAGCAGAATGGGTGTGGAAGTGTGCTCCTATTTGTGAATTTTAATGCTTCGCCTGTGTAGGAGGAAGTTATTGGTTGGATTGGCATTGAACTTGGTTTGTTTACATGAAATATTGAGGAAATCATTTGGTTGTGATCTTATATCCTTGTATTATTGTTAATCAAAGTTACTTTTGACTAACGTTCGAAAGCACATTGTAAAAAAATGGAGGGGATCATTTACAAGAAAAATGATCATTTACGGCACACGAAATGTGCCGTAAATGATCTTTCATGGCATACATTTTGGTGTCATAAAAGGTCATGCCGTAGAAAACTCTATTATTTATAGCGCACATTCGTACGCCATAAATGATCCACTCCATCCTTGTTACAACACATATTAGAACACTGTAATGGAGAGGGTTATTTACAGCGTTCAAATGTGCTTCATAAATAATAGGGTCATTTACGGCATGGCCTTTTACGACACCAAAATGTACGTCGTGAAAGATCATTTACAGCACGTTTCGCGTGCCGTAAATGATCATTTTTCTTGTAGTATAGACTAGATGTTGTAAAAGAGGCTTGGGATTTAAAAATGAAAGCTTTGAATAGCTAAGAAGGTTAAGAGAAGAGAAGATAGAAAGTGTATGAGTGTTTAGAATGAAAAACTCTTCTCCATTTATAGGATTGCTGAAAACCGAGTTCTGGCTGAATTCGGATGCCAAACGTTCAAAACTTTGACCATTGCAACCGAGCCTGCGAGAAGAACAAGTTTATAGGTTTTACCGAATCATGTTCCCGAGTTTGGGCCAAACTCTGTTCGAACTGTGGTCTTCTGTTCTTGGGTCAGAAACCAGGTTAAAATCGGTTTTGGGCTTTTTGGACTATTTTTCAAATACTTTTTGGGTTAGTTTAAAATAAGTTGATTTGTAAACAAAGTTGGGTAGTTTGAAAAATATTTTTGGTCAAGCCTATTTGCCAGTATGACATGGTTTACATTTTTCTAGACTCAATAAAATTGTGTAAATTACATTTGAGAAAGGAAAATACAAACGCGACGACTGAGCAAATCTCGAACTGTAGCAATACTGATTGTCGTAGTCCGTTGTGAGTAGCCCATATATCGAGTCCGAGTTTAGACGATTATCAAAATCGGTTCGACTATGACCAATGGGCCAACAATCTTTCCCATTTTGATAATTGACAAAGCTTGACCGATATAACACCTTGATCAAGAGAAATCCTTCAAAGTTGTAGTTGTACCCTCTCCTCGTGACAAGTCTTATATTTTCTCCCCCGTTGTCATTTACCAAAATGCTCCCCCGTAATTTATGCATAAAAAATAAAAACATAAAGAAAAAGATCATAACAAGATTGAAAGCAGATATTTCACAGAGCAGTTATATGTATAAAGTTGTATCAAAGCTAAACTACTAAGTATGTGCATACTGCCAAAAGAGAGAATACGAATAAAACTACTAGCATCTAGAAAGAAAAAGAAATGCACTTAGTATAGATGAAACTGAAAGAGTTTTAATCCATACAAGCAACTAGTAAAATAAAAACTGCATAAACTGATACTACATGTTCTCAAAATATAAGGCATTTCTAAGACATGATGACAATACAGAGAAATCTACTAAATGTGATCAGGACATAGGCGAGGATTCTAAGACATTCATGACAGCTAGATATCATGAATCCTCGCCTATGTCCTGATCAACAGCGTCACCATCACCACCAGAAATGTGAACAGGCTCGCCAGAAGATCTGAACCAGTCAAATGTGCCAGCAGGATTGAAATACTGGCGTACTTCCTGATCCACAACACGGTAGCCAGAAAAGGTACGATCTCTGGAAAAGAAGCTAGGGCCACCAGGCTGATGGGACTAAGAAAAGTGGAGATCAGCAAGTGTGTTAGAGATGGCCTAAGTGCGAATGACAACACGGTATTCATAATCTCTCAACCGTTCAGTCCAACGAGTCTCTAAAGCACTAACTCGATCAAGAGTAGCCTGATGCTGAGCCTGGATCAGCTGCATGTGATCTCCCATCATATGGTGGAGACCCTCAAAGGTCTGTAGATAATCAGTAGATGGAGCAGCAGTGGCTAGGGTGGTCGGTGCTAGAGCAGGTGGTAGAGAAATAAGAGCAACAGGAGGAGAAGTAGCAAAAATCTCAGAACGCCTAGCTGTAGTAAGATGTGCAGGTTCATCAATGACATTGCACTCATCTAAGTCAATATCAATGTGCCAAAAGACAAGTGGCAAGTACATTGCATAAACAAGATTTCTCTTATTCATGTGAGCACATACCATAATCTCGATCATAGTTTACAGGAATGAAAAGGTAATCCCAAAGTGAATATGGTCGATGGCAGACAGCTCAAGAGCAGTGATATCATTTGTGAAAGTCTGCTTTGGAAGGATAGCAGAGAAGATGATCCTGTGGAGGCTATAGAAATACAAACTTAATTGTTTAGCCTTAAGTTTGCCGACATGATAAGACCCGGGATGGCAAAAAGAAGCTTTGAACGTGTTCAAAGGCATGTCAGGAGGGAAGGTAAATTTGGAGAGGTCGGTTAGCACTTCTCCTTCGTTAGAAACTCGAAGGATCGTCGCTAAATCTTCCACATCAAATTTAATATCTATTCCCTCGACATTGGAAGAGATAACACCAGAGTTATAAGTCAAATTGTAATAAAAATAACCTAATAGCATTTAGAGCAATAGGAAGCGAAGTTGCTACTAATTCATTGAGTTGTAAAAGCTGAAAAGGTGTGAGATGGTCCAAAAAATTATTAAAATTTATCGGGGCTCCAACACAGATGGTGTGGTCATAAAAATCACTAAACCATTGTATGGATTGGTCTAGTGTCGTGAATGATAAACCGCAAAAAGATTCATCGTCCAGTTGGATCGGAGAGAAAATTGAAGGTTATTGAGAGGATGAGGATCCTTCATCACTCTTCTTTCTCTTTCTAAAGAACTTAGGTGCCATTGCAAAAAAAATTCTAGAAATTGAAAAGAGGACGAAAGGAAAAATATATATTATACCTTCCAAAAATTGAGTACGTTGTAGAGAATGAACCCGAGATCTCGAATCCGAAGTTTGGAGTCAAAATTTCAAGTAGAATGGGAAAAATAATTGGACTAGGGTTAGGATTTTGGTGTGTTTGGAGCTGATGTTCGTGGAATAGAGGGGGAAGATGAAGGGGATGATAAATAGGAGAAGTGGAGCCCACTGGGTCGGCTACAAATTAGTCAACCGAGTTCGGTCCGAGTTTGGCCCGAGTTCAGGCCGAGTTCGCCCAGAACTCTGTTGAACTCTGCTTTGACTATTTTGCAACTTAGGATGATATCCACTTATGCAAATTTATCAATTTCTTTCAACTTTTTAATTCAAAAATTATTAATTTTAAATTTCCATTAATATAATTAAAATTATTTAATAAATTAATTTCTGTTACACATTGATTATCTCGAATTAGTTGTAGGAATTCTGTCCCAATTAGCGGAGATCCACGAGGAATGCTTAAGTTCCATTTCGCTTATGCTCTTATCGCCTTCTTGACAGATAGATCCTTTGTACGGTTGTCTCTAAAGGAATTGATACGTATTGAAATTAATTCAATAAATAAAGTTAATTAGTATTATTGATATATAAAATTCCTAATTCTCGACGTAAATTGTTGAATATATCTTCTGCAAAACAATTTAGTTCAGATATCAGCTAGTTGATGTTCAATTAATGTCTCTATTTTGTTGATGATCTCTAAGAAAATGATGTCGTATCTCAATATCGTTGGTGCGTGACATACAGGATTCTTAGCCAAATTGATCGTACTAGTGTTGTCACATAATATGGGAATGTGTGAATATTACAGGTTGTTGTCTTCTACGGTTTACTTCATCCATAAAATTTGTGCACAGCAACTTCCTGCGATGATATACTCAGCCTCAGTAGTTGATAATGCAACAGAATTTTGCTTCTTGCTAAACCAAGAGACTAATGCTTTGCCTAGGAAATGACACGTTTTGCTAGTACTTTTTCTATCTACTTTGCATCCAACAAAATCAGCATCCGAATAAACCGGTTAGGTCAAAGGACACAGTTTTAGGATACCACAAGCCGACAGAAGAAGTGCTCTTAAGGTATCGGAAGATACGCTTAACAGCGCGCAAGTGTGATTCCTTAGGGCTAGCTTGGAATCATGCACATAAGCAAACACTAAACACTACATCAGGGCGACTAGCAGTTATATACAAAAAACTATCGATCATACCTCGAAACTTACGTATGTCGACTGGTTTGCCTTGTTCATCTATGTCAAGCTTAGTTGAAGTTGCCATCGGAGTTCCAAGCGGTTTGGCTGACTCCAGATAGAACTTCTTTAGCAGATCCATTGTGAATTTGGCTTGATTAATGAACGTCCTATTACAGTTTGCTTGATTTGTAGTCCAAGAAAGAACTTCAACTCCTCCATCATGCTCATCTCAAACTCACTCTGCATATACTTAGAAAAATCTTGACAAAGAGATTCATCAGTATAATCAAAAATAATGTCATCGATATAAATTTGTACTAATAAAATATTATTATTCAAAGATTTTATGAAAAGTGTTGTATCAACCTTGCCTCTTGAAAAACCTTTTTCAAGTAGAAAAGAGCTTAGGCGGTCATACCAAGTACGAGGGGCTTGTTTTAGTCCATATAAGGCTTTCTTTCGCATGAAAACATATTTAGGATTTTTAAAATCAGTAAAATCAGGTGGTTGAGCAACATAAACTTCTTCTTTTATAAAACTATTTTAAAAGACATTTTTAACATCCATTTGAAATAGTTTAAAATCATAAAAATAGGCAAAAGCACATAACATGCAAATGGATTCTAAACGCGTAACTGGGGCATATGTCTCATCGTAGTCGATACCTTCTTCTTGGTTGCATCATTGAGCTACGAGTCGAGCCTTGTTATGTGTGACTAAACTATTTTTATTAAGTTTATTTCAGAATATCCAACGGGTGCCAATTACCAGATTATCAATGGACTTGAAAACAAGTTCTCAAACTTGATTCCATTCAAATTGGTTTAATTCCTCTTGCATAGCATCTAACCAATATATATCATTACAAGCTTCTTTTATGTTCTTAGGCTCTAACTGTGAAATAAATGGTACACTAGAAACTATATATCTAGTTGAGAAACGAGTACTTATACCTCTTGTGATTTCACCTATTACCAAATCCTTGGGGTGATCAGCCATGAACTTTATCTTCTTTGGCAAACTCTCCAAGTAGCTGGTTTCGGATTCCGTTTCAGTAGGTACTTTGCTAGTGTACCGTGGTCCTCATTGTCACTATCTTTGTTCTTCTGACTGTTTATCTCATCGAAGATGACATTGATTGATTCTTCAATTGACATTGATTTCTTGTTGAAGACTGGGTAACCTTTGCTTTTAGCCGCATAACCTAGAAAAATATCTTTATCGACTTTCGAGTCAAATTTGCCCAAATTATCTTTTGTGTTCAAGATAAAACATTTGCAACCAAAAATCTTAAAATAAGAAACAAAGAGGGTCCTATTAAACCATAGTTCATAGGAAGTCTTCTTCGATTTATGTCGAATCAGAACCCTATTTAGAACATAGCAAGCTGTACTGACAGCATAAACCCAAAAATATTGAGATAGACTAAACTTGTTTAACATAACTCTACCCATTTCGCTAAGAGTTCTGTTCTTACATTCCACAATGTCATTTTGTTGCGGAGTCCTAGGGCAAGAAAATTCATGCAAATATCCGTGTGTGTCACAAAATTGCTCAAAGTCAACATTCTTGAATTTGCCACCATGATCGCTTCGAATGCGAGTGATCATGAAGCCTTTCTTATTTTGTATCTTTTTACAAAATGTGACAAATTTTGAAAGTGCGTCATTCTTATGAGCAAGAAAATATACCCACATGTATCTGGGGTAATCATCTACGATTACAAAGGCATATAACTTACCTTTTAGACTAGCAACTCTGCTGGATCCAAATAGGTCCATATGTAATAATTGTAGAGGTCGAGTAGTACTTACAATGTTGATCGACTTAAAAGTTTATTTTGTAGCTTTGTTCTTTTCACAATCGCTATATACCATGTCTTTCTTGACGACGATATCTGGTAAGCCTCGTACCAATTTTAATATCGTAATTGTGTCCAGGTTACCATGTCCTAGTCTCATGTTTCATGCCAATTATAATAAAGCAGTATTTGCGTATCTTATGCTCAACATTTGCATAATTGGGAAAGTTTCAATATACACAAAGTTTACCAAAAAAAGATGCCAGTTTGTTCTCAAATTTAAGGGTGGGAGAAACCCAAAAAGTCGCAGGCTAAAAGAAAAAAATGGAATTTCTCATAGAAATATTGAGAAAATTCACACTTTTATATTTTGTATTTGATATAGTGGTAATCATAAAAAGTTTCTCAAGATCCTTTCTTAACTTATGTTTCATCTCATAATAAACCAACTCTAAAAGAACAGGACTCAACGACCATGAGAAACCAATAGTCAACAAATATCTTAAGCCGTAATTGCATATCAGAAACTTATTACCGAATTTACTCATGGGAACAAAACTCACACAATGAGGGTTTCCAAGTACCATACATGCTTTCTTCTAATAATATAATTAATGTTACTGTTAAAGCTTACTTCTAGCTATAGTATGATTATTATAACCAAAATGAATCTCATACTATTTGGTTCCATGTCCCCATTTTGATCATCTCCAATAAGTACTACATACATTTGGATTTAATTGTTAACCAAATATCAAAATGATAGTATCGTAGTCAAATGATTGAATCACTTATTTAGAGAATGCAAAAGGAGGCAGGAACATTGGAGAGGGTATAGTGAGAATGCAGAAGGCAAACATTTTATGGGTACAGTGCGTACTTTGTGATGGGCACCAACATGGATGCAGAAAGCCAAGCACTGCAGTTGGGGCTCCAATTGTCCCAAAAATACACATGTATGCTTGTGTACTAATCAGTTTTTACACTTTTCCTCTCAACCCACAAAACCATAATAAAAAACATTGCTATAAGATTTTTATGACTGAACATAAGTGTCAACTAAGCTTTAATGTTTTGACTTCATGGACACATTTCTCATTCTAGCATAACGTTTATCGTCATCTGTTCAACTAACAACAAGATCAACAACAAAAATCAGGCTCTTTAGACAATAAGAAAACTTATAACTAGCAATTAAAGATTGAACAAGGTAAAAAGATTGCAACAATAGGGAGGAAATTTTTTCGAGACAAACGCACATATAAGCATAAAAAGTATGCAATATGAAAATTTCAAGGCTCTAGTCTAAAAAAACCATGTGATCTATTTCCAGTCTAAGCAGTTGGTAAAAAATTGGTAACATGAAATGTGACAGAAAATATTCACAATAACTTGCATGGGGAGAAAAAAATAAAAGTGTGTAGAAATCTCAGAGCAAGAACTTATCCACAAAAATAAGATTATTTAAGGGCAGTACAAGCACCAATGCCCCTGTTTAGATCCATCCCCATTGCCATGAATATCCAAATCCAAAAGATACTAGCAAATTAACCAGATTCTGAGTCCAGGATAAAATTTAGAAAATATGGACATATTTGTAAGATACGAACATATTTTGACCAACCATTTTAGCTTGAAATATTATAGGAAGCATGATTTGGATATTGCTCCGCAATAATCTCACTCACTCAATTTCAGCGGTCAAGTACTATGAGCTCACTTCAAATATGACAACAAGAAGAGATAATTACTGACCTTTGGAGGAAACTCGTAGCTTGCAAAATGGCTAAGGTTTCCCCTGAGAAGCCTACCATGATCTGCATATATACACTTGAATAATTTCTTTTTAGAGGGCTTTTATCTATGAAACACTCCAAGTAGTGATTTTTCCTCCATGCTCTTGATTGCTTGATTAACAAGAATGCACGCGCCACTATGTGCACCTGCTAGTGATTGTCCAACTAAGTAAAATAGGATATACAAGAAAATAAGAAGAGAACAAGAGTAAACATATGTTGTTGATGAAACAATAATTGCGGACAAAATGTTATAGCCAACTTAGAACCTGCCCAAAAGCATCACCTAAAGTAATTTCCCAATAGAAGCTATGCTTAGTAACCAATAATTAAATATAAGATAAATTAATATGACTTAGAAAGATATTCAGTATCGATTAGGGGTCACCTTCGAAGATAGCAACACTTTTGTAGAACGAACGAGCACAGACGCATGATACTTTGACCATGGACGCAAATGTCTCATGATTGTTAATGCTAATTCTAAAGAAAGCCACAAATTAAGGTTCAACCTATACAGTCCCAGATAATCATTGGTCATAAGCATTAAAGAAACATGCAGCTATCCTACAACAATGAAGATATAAATCAGTGCAAGGGAAGGCCTGAAGCTCGTCACTGACTGCCTACCACAACTGAGATGGACTACCCACTATGCCTCTGAAATTGGTAATATAAGTGGGCAAATAGGAAATCCCATGTATCAAAGAGTAGTAAATAAGACTCTATTAATACTTGAGGGAAATGGATGTTACAAGCACAACTCATAAGGTGATGTATGAAGGATATTCATCATCCATAATAAGTGGCCAAGTACATGAAATGATCCAACAGAGAAGGTCACAAAAATAAGGCATATTTGAGGACTGACATTCAAATTTGAGAAATTGCAAATCCACAATAAAGTAGATGTGTGATAAATTAGAAGAGGCCACGCCCCAAGTGATCATAAGTTAACAAGCAGTGGCTTTTTATCATATTCATGATCCAATAACCAAAGATAATATGTTTATACTTTATAAAGAATGGTGTTATAAAAGATATGTTACTTTCTTGACACCCAATTAATAGAACATAATTTTATGATTAACTCCTTAAATGCATCAGCAAAAGATGCACAAAGTTTAGATATTTCAAAAAATTGGGTTGGGGTCTCCTTGATCCCATCCTTTATCTCAAAAAAATAATACGAAGAGGATGAGACGTAAATTTTGAATTATCTCGGTTGTAGTCAAACAAGAAAGATTTTTCGTGAAGAATATATGTTTCAACCTATCAGAAAATAATATTAAAACTAAGACAGTCTTCATGTATGCTTCATAGCCTGTTTCTCTATGAATTAAATAAAAGACAATGTGCTACTTAAGTTACCATGTTTATCATATCATACATCTAAGTTTTACTAACCTACTTACTATCGAGTGAAAATTCAGGGGGAATGAACTTTGTTCACAAGAAAGAAGTTTGACTGACTGTTATCTAGTTTTCATCCATAATTAATAGCAAACTAATACACCGTAAAACAAGCAAGATTGTTGCAAAATCATTTAACTGAACCTTTTACCTCTTCTTTCCTGAACTCTCACAGCCAGAGGTAATAAATTGATGCCAGCTACTGCACCTAATGATGTGAGAAATAAAAAGTTGAAAAAAATAGCAAAACATAGAAATATACCTATCACATAAAAGCAGGAATTCACTCATGATAATTTTGAAGTACAAAATACATTAAGTTGTGGAAAATGGGACATGAAACCTTATACTCTTGATGTTGTACATTAGAAACTGACATTGTTTCCTAAAACCAAAAATCAGCAGGCTTGCTAGATAATATACATGCTCTTGATGAAATCGAGGTGTCATCTCATTTTTGAGTCCTGCAAATTATTATAATCAATCAGTTCTACGAGAAATACTTCTTTGTATTTAGAGTTTGTCTAGTTCAAGTACTCAAGCACAAGTCTCAAGTAAAAAACTTGAAGAGGCCAAGATAAATGAATGAGCATAACATTACAAAGGGCTATATTTATAAATAGACTGAAATCTGATATATTTACAAAAGAATTTCATGTCAGTCCAACTGAATCACAATAGTAATATGCAATTGATATATAAGTGTTCAATTTTCATCATTTATGAATACTGGAAAGCAGTCAAGAGTTAATATGCGTAATAATCCTAAGACAATACCATGATAAACAGAACAGTAAGATATTTTATTTGGTTTAATAAGACAAATGTACGTGTCAAGCAACATCCTCTACTACATCCTTGTGTGCCTATAACAACACAAATGGTTACAAATGAAAAACAAGTCATATACTAATAAATAGAGAGCAAGGAATGTAGTGCACTATAGTTCCATACACGTACTCTAATACATGAGTTGGCATTAAGAAAAGAACAGGTACATATGCATGTTATCTTTGTCCAACTGGACAATTCAAGCAAGTAAAATGACAAACAATTTCATGCAAATATGCCAGGCAACTTAATCTGTACCCACACCTAATTGGAAACTATAGGTACATGGTAAGCTAACGACATATACCAAACAGTTTAACTAGTGCAAGAAACTTTTATTTCAGGTGCTTCCTAAGCACGTTTCCAGGGAGATGCCCTTAGGCTTACCACGTTCCTGGGGAGATGCCCCTTATACAGTCAACTGCCAACTTGATACGAAAACCATATGTTTTTGTACAATTCTAAACACATATTCTAGTAGTGAGGTATGACTCCAAAACTAGCACCCACCAGTCCGTAATAAATCTTTTTCCAAAATAATTGTTTTCTTTGCTTATAGAGTAATTTTCGCTGAGCAATAATGTCCAATTTGATAATAATATTACACAAATATCATGTGATGCCAACTGATATATAAATATGGGATAAAATATAAATCTTATTAAGAATGTGTACATGAATAGACCTCTAAAGTATCAATTGCTTTATTTGAAGGAATATCATGCAAATTCAGGAAAGGACTAATTTTCCACACCTCAGTCGGCCAACTATTTAGATTACAAATATTTATAACTTCTTAGTATATGATCTTTCAAAATTTTCTACATTGATGGAAGTGAAATTACCTGCCAATAACCCTAAGATCATAAGATCCTAATATCGGAGGACTGTTAAGTTCTTTAACTATGTTAACTGAATGGGTGGACCATATGTGAAGGCTCAATTATGCTTCATCTACATCGACTTATGCTTAGTTGTTGGTAATTGAAGCCAAAATTTAGCATAATGAACTTTGTTCTAGCCTACATAGCAACAGAGAAAATTTCTTACCAAATAAAGTAAAAAGGGTTTCAGTTGCTCAATTTGGAACAAATATGTCACTCTCTAAAGAACTAAAAAATATCATGTTTCAGATGGACATTGATTAGAATGAAATTGTATAGAGAATAGATCAATCCAAACAGAAAAAGTTTAATGCTGTCAGTATTCTCTTCATATTTGACAAACTAGAGTTACAACCACATACATGTTTTTTGAAACAGTCGGGTGATTAGCAAATTATGCTCATTGAATCCAGACCAAAAATAAATTATTATGTCTATCTGTAGTTGGAAGGATAACACACCCCTCTTCGATTGAAGCAACAAGTCCAAATTTTAAAGCCACTCCACCTATCTGAAAGATAGACATTCAATCAATATAGAAATCCAATGAAATACGAAATATGAACACGTTCAAACTTACTCTATCTCACCAGTTTAATGCTATAAAACAACTTCGTTTGAAGATCTATGCCACTGGCAGTTCTGTATAAGAAACTGCACATGTTACACCATCAACTGGTTGAACATATTAGTAAATCATGTGTTTTTTACTTTTTAAAAGTATTTTTAGTCGAAAGGATACTACTTGTAATAGCTTATGCAATTCCAAGTTTGCCATCCTTCTTGAGTCTAGTAGGAAATATTGGATAATTCTCCCATTTAAGGAAACTGAAATGGGTGAACTGAACTTGGGAAACTAAAATGGGTGAATGTAGGAAGAGATGGGGAATCTTACCATGTTAAAGACAAACTTGGACTTGCAGATCCCCCAAGGCAATGCAAGTGGAAATAGTGCCGACAAAAGTTGCCTCGTCCAGCTTCATGTCCTTCCATAGCATTCGGCTAAACACAAAAAATGTCATATCGAACTGTCTGTAGTTGAGGAGCCCAATGATGAGGACATTCCAATATATCATGTTCTTTCGCATCGTCTTCGACATTTGATCGAGTAGTTGGTGGGCAACATCGGCGAGGCCTATCAGAGCATTCATTTGGATGAGGGAGTTCCTGACATAGAGGTCGGAGTCGAGAAAGAGCTCGATGATAATATCGTGGGTCGTCGTTCCGTCGAAGTTCAAGTTGAGAGTGGCAAAATCTTAGCATGTAGGAGTACATGAAGCTTTCAGGGGAAAGTTCCTGAGGTCATCGTTCTGAAAGAGCTCATAGGGGTACATGAATCGACGAGTAGAGGGAGAGGTTTTTCTTGAGGTCATAAAGAGGGATTTTATAATGATGTTGTAGTAGAAGAGCGTTGGGGGGTGGCATTCATGAGGCTATTGATGAGGAGGAGGAGGTGGTAGTGGTGGTGGACCTCGTCAGATCTCGTCGACGACGTCGAAGATGGTCAGGAGGTTGGAGACTAAGATCTGGTAGTTGATCAACTTCAGTTGACATGGGTAGATTTTTTTAAGTTTGGAGGAGGGAGAGGCAAAATGTTAGAGGGATGGTTTAGGAGGGAAACAAATTTGGAGGAAAATTATTAGAGGGAAAGAAATAGTGATACAGTGGTTCCTTTTCTTTTCTTTTCTTTTTTTAAGTCATAAATATATCGACATTTATAGAAATCAGTCAAACGTATTCGCCGCTTTGGATGAAATATTGGTAAAAATTTTGACGTTTAAGAGCAAACGTTAGTATTTTTCCACATTTATTGTAGAACGTGGATATATCATGTCTAAGTCGACTTTACCATAAATGTTGGGAATAAAATATTGGAAATCCTTGATGTTTAAGAGCAAACATTGAAATTTTTCAACGTTTATTGCAAAATGTAATTCATGACTAAGCCGACTTTATCATAAACATCGAGAAAAAAAACGTCGGGAAAGCCCTATTTTCTTGTAGTGAATCCATTTGACTGTTGCGTGAGAATCCCTCATGGCATATCCCTATCCAGAAAATACTATCTTGACATTCATTTGACAATGAATCAGCTTTATGAATAGAAGTCCGGCCATCATCATCCTGATTGTTGACACCTTAGCTACTAGAGCATATGTGTCAAACTCATCAATATCTTGTTCTGAGCAAACCCTTCTGGTTACCAGCCTAGCCTCGAACTTTGTCAATAGATCCTTGAGCCTTAATCTTCTTCTTTGTCTAGAAGATTCGATGGTTTTAGCTACTTCAGGAAGATTCACCAACATCCAACTATAATTGGATATTATAGAGTCAATCTTATCATTGACTCTCTCTTCTAGAAGATCGCATCTCTGAACTTCATCGCCTCATCAGCCAACATGTGATAGGTGATAAAGTTATCTCCGAAGTCTTTTGGCTTTCTCACTCGCTTTGCTCACTGCTTAGCGAGTATTGGTTCAAGTGTTGTCTCATCGACGACAACCAACTTCTGACTACTCTATTTTTGAAAGTACTTTGCATCTTCGGTACCAATAATGTTCTTCGGAACATCCGCAAAAAAATGTTCTTATTTCTAGCAAACTTGTATTCAAAAAATTTTGCATCGTAAGACTCAATGATATGAATGATATAATATCAAAGGATCTACGAGCGTAGCTTTCAACAACTTATCCAGAAATACGGTCTTCTTGATTTTCGTCCCTGGCTTCTAAATCTTGATATCTAGAAGTTTTTACGCACACCAGACACCCCCACACTCGAATGATATTCGAGCCATGTCTAATCATGAACCAGTGTTTATGAGAAGTAATGACAGATGTGGGAAACTATACTTTATCTTAGAAATAAACGTAGCCGTAAGCACAATCTATCCCAAGAAATGTATTAGAAGACCCACAATAAAGATATCATCATCTCTGACAGCGTATTGATCTTTCTCTCTGAAACTCCATTGGATTACAGATACTACGGAGCATTAGTTTCATAGCCAATCCATGTTCATAGCAGAACCATGCAAATCCAAGAAAATGAAACTCTCTGCCCTGATCAATCCTAAGTATATAATGAGATTATAGAGCAGTCATTTTATAGCCAATTTTATGTTTATTACAGAACGATGTGAATCCTAGAAAATGATGCTCTCTATCTCAACCACTTCTAAGTCTCTTGAGTTCTCGACCGGCTAGACGTTTAGCTTCATCCCTGAGGTTCCTGAACTTTTTGAACATTCCGTCCTTCGAGAAATACTTCAACCTGGCCTTAGTGAAGAATTGATAAAAGTCAAAGATATCTGAGTTTACCAACTCCAGAAGATCTGTCTTTGTCCCTGCAAAGACTTCATATCCCTCCACTTTCTTACCCCCACATAATAGAGATAAGGCCTAGACTAGAAATCTTGAGACTGTTATTACATACCACAACTCTCAGTCCATTCTTTCACAACTCAATGAAAAACTTTATTGATATAAACATAGGTTCGAACATCCCTTAATTACTTAACACCTATCTGAAGCATGTTCCTTGCCAACAATTCACAATCTGGTTAGTACAAATGTCCGTGCTCAAGTCTGTATCGGACAACAGACTTCCTGAGATCAGGCCGTAGAAAATCTCTGGAACATGCTACTCGCACTCCATTGTCCTTGACATGCCGGTGGTCCCGAACCACTATCATGATCCTTAGATCTTCTGCTAGCAATATGTTTACCATCGAGACCTTCATCACAGCTAGGCTCGTCCTAGGTGAATAGCTCCTTCTAGAGCGCGTGTGGCAAGATGCACCAGTATCTACCCACTAGTGAGCTACCACACTAGATGACTCACCTTGGTCTTCTTTTCATTTATTTTGAGAGACTCCTTGTCCACTCTAGCACAAGTTGTAATCTTCATGCACAATCGACAAATCCGATCTGCCATGTAATATCCATCATCATCCTTGGATGGTTAGGCCCAACACTCATCCAACCATTTGGCAAAAAACTTTTCCTCATCCAAATGTTGAAAGTATTGTCCGTCAATCTTCTCAAGTTTGTTAAAACTTGTATCGAGAAGGATTGTACAACAATTTTTCATCTGATCTGGATCTTGCTTTAAGATTATTGTTCCCAAAATAGATCTAAATGGAAGAACGATCATAATTTAAGAGACCTCTTACAAAATAAAATTTCTTCTCTATTCTGATATAGCAACTGTCAGATGCAGAGACCTCTTGCAAATAAATTTGCTCTTTGTTATGATTATGTAGGATTTCGGAGACCTCTTGCAAATAAATTTGCTCTTCTAATTTCCTTAAGCCAGTTTTAGGACTTCGAAGATTTCGGGAAACGAGTTTGCTCTCCAAAAGTACCGGAACTGAGTTTTAGGACTTCGATGATTCCGGCAAACGAGTTTGCTCAACAAAATTACCTGAACTGAGTTTTAGAACTTCGAAGATTCTGGCAAACGAGTTTGCTCTCCATAAGTATCTGATACAGTATTTTAGGACTTCAGAGATTCCTACAAACGAGTTGCTTTCCAAAAGTTCCTGAAGCCAAAAAATACTACTATCCTTTCAGATTAAAACTTTCTCTCTCCCACACAAATTGATAGAAAAAGAATTTGCTCTCCATAAACTATGTTTTAGGACTTCGAAGATTCTGGCAAACGAGTTTGCTCTCCATAAGTATCTGATACAGTATTTTAGGACTTGGGAGATTCCTGCAAACGAGTTGCTTTCCAAAAGTTCCTGAAGCCACAAAATACTACAATCTTGTCAGATTAAAGCTTCCTCTCTTCCACACAAATTGATAGAAAGATAATGTTCTTCCTTGCAAACATGTTACAATTGTGACAGAACATATTACAAATAGAAGAAGAAAGGAGAAGAAGAAATAATAACAAATTATTATTCTTTATAGGGTGGTGAAGACCACCGTTGCTCAAAGCAAGATTCGTCCACCGCAATATGCTTTTAGGAACCAATAAGTTCTCAAAGAACTTCTGGAATGCTCTCATTAGTCAACTTTTTGTGACTCAAACAGGCTCATTTTGCTTTCTTATTTGGTGCATCTTACAAAGGAGGCCAGAGGGCTCTATATATAGAGTGGAGTGAGACTTTAGTTTTTCTCTTATCCGATGTGGGACAAATATCAATACTAAAAACTAGAGTTTGATATTTTAGATCATCCCGCAATCAGCGTAGTCGTGTGCCAGTCTACGTCTGCCCCCTCATACGCTCTAGTGCATGCACGATACATCCTTGAGCCCATGTCCAAGTCCGAGTTCGAACGACAAAAAATGCGATGCTTTATTTTTGGAGTTAATTTCTTTTCCCTTCTAGGAAAACACCCCCACATGGCACCCACATGTGCCCCACTACACCACATGTACACTCCTCAACACATGCAAAGCATTATATTGAGATACCTACTTTGTGGTGTAGCCAATGTAGGACATTTTATACTAGTCCAAAGGCAAAACACCAACAAAGTTAAGCTTGCGAAAAGAGATTCATACAAAACACTCTGTCACGTGGATATTTGTATGTTAGTCAACAATAATTTGGTAACTAACCACCTACTTTGACTTTTTTCTGTAAAGCATTGGATTCGGCACATACGATGCATAAAATGCGATTTGAATGCTTAGAGAGTTGTTGCTAGATGGCAGTTCTGGTAAAAGAAGCCACTTATGTAGGAACAAAATCGTAAAGCAGAATACTCTAGAGGGGGGTGAATAGAGTAGGCAGCAGAATATTGCTAATTAAAAAATTCCTTAGCAGTTAGATCACAAATATAATAATAATCACAAAATAAATGACAGTAATAAAAAGGTGATCAGAAGGCAAACACAAACACCGAGATTTATACTGGTTTCCCGCTTGTGAGGACTAGTCCAGTCGAAAGAACTCTAGCTTCCTGTTGAATCCACTATTGGAAAATCCTGCAAGTTTTTATACGAAGTCCTTGCAACTTCTACAGACGCGAGCTTTGATACGAAGAACTCGACCAACTTCAATTGTGAAGATTTGTATCTTCAATTAAGCCTCTGATTACAATCGCTCTGAAACTTCTAGACCGCACCGTACTGGCAAATCGACTAGAAGATTGTAACTGGCTTGGGATTTGAAAATGGAAGCTTTCTAGAACTTTTTGGAACAAAAGTAAGCTTTAGAAGAGAAGAGATTGAAAGTGAATTGGTGATTTGAAATGATCGAAATCCTTCTCTATTTATAGTTTTTCCAAAGGCAGAACTCTGACAGAATTCGGGCAGAATTCGGACAGAATTCTTTGTAACAAACCGCAACTGAAGGGAGACCAAGCTCAAAATTAAACGTTCACATAATGTTCAACTTGGCCGAACTCTGGCCGAACTCTGGCCGAGTTCTGTCAGGGTTTGGTCAGTTGATTTTGAGAAAAATACTTTAGCTTTTTGAAAAGTCCTTCAGAAGCTTTTTGTAAAATAGATATTTTTCAAAAATATAGGTCATTTTAAAAAGATAGATCAGTTTTCAAAAACGATTTTAGGATAGCCTATTTGCTAGTACGACTTGGTATACAATGTATTCATAGACTCAATAAAATAAAAAATTACATTGCTTTGAAGGAAATACATTCTGAGTGGCAAACAGCTTCGGTCTTGAACAGAGTAGATATCCATCGTTGAGCAGTGTCCAAAACGTCGTAGGTAAACATCTGAATTGACTTGCATTTATATCGAGACAGAGTTTGATCAATTATTAAAATCAGGTTTGACCATGACCAATGGGCCAACAATCTCTCCCATTTTGATAATTGACAAATCTTGCCGATATAACATCTTGTTTTGGATCAATTCAAAAATATATACCGCCGGTTACAGAGAAAAAGAAAAATTTTCATAACCTGTATTTAGAAAGATGTTAGATCTTATTTCTCCCCCGTTGTCACTTAGCAAAATAATTGCAAAAGAGAAAGCTCCCTCGCAATAATTGCATAAGTAACAAGCAGTGAAGAAACACACAAAAAAATGAATAAAGACATTATTTCTAACATTATTTCTATACAGGCATGGTATAAACATTATAGACAGAATAAGATAAACAGATATGGTATAAACAACACAGGCATGGTATTTGTCACAGGCAGTTTATATGGAAGCATAAAGAAAAATAATGCTAGAATAAAGCTGAAACAAATAAAGTGCTGAATAATAAACTAATGTGAGTCAAATGCCAAACTGAGGCATAAAAACATATGTCTATGTAAGTCACAAATCATAACCAAAATAAAGAGTACTGATAATTCTTGGAATGTCGGAGCATTTCCAAGTAAACATAAGACAAAATAGACATTCTCAAACAATAACATCTCAAAAATCATCATCCTCATCATCATCATCGTCGGCTGCAGCGCCAGCATGTCCAGATGGACCAGCTCTAGAAGTGTCAGCTCCAGAAGTATAAGGAGTGGCACCAGAAGTACGATACCAATCGTAAGCGTTCCCTGGCTGGAACAGAGAGTGGACCGCCTCATCATCAATGCGGTAGCCAGAAACAGAAGGGTCTTGAGGTAGAGAGCTAGCAGAGTGACCCATCTGTACAAATCTCAGATTGGCGAAGGAGTTGGCAATAGCCTGGAACCGAATCACATCACTGAACTCATGTTCCCTGGAAGTGTCAACATAAAATGACTACAGATCTGATAGATGCTAATGAATACCCTCAAAGGTCATAGGGTAAGACTGAGGAGGACCAGATGCTGTGGGAGTAGGTACAGGAGGAGCAGGTGCAGTAGGTGGAGGAACAGTGGCAATGCTACGACGAGAGAGTTTGAGGAACTTGGGCTCAGGGTCCAGAGCACAAGTGGATAAGTCAATATCGAACCTCTGAAAGATGCGTGGGATGATCATCGCATAAGAGAGGTTCCGGTCTCTTCCGCAATATCTACCCATCATCTGAATGATAGTCTTAGGGGCAGAGAACGGAATCCCCTTAAGAATGTGATATAAAGCAGAAAGCTCAAGTGCAGTGACATCATCTTTTGAAGTAAATTTTGGAAGTAGAGTGGAATAGATGATACGATGTAATTCGTAGTTAAACAAGTTTAAGTTATTGGCCTTGAACTTTCCAGGATGAGCACGTACGGGCGCACAAAGCTCATTCTTGAAACTAACGAAAGTCGTACCATCGGGGAAATCGAAATCAGTGATGTCATCGAGCGGGACACCTTCATTTGGAATACCAAGGATTTTTGCTAGTGTTTCATCATTAAACTAGATATCTATCCCTCCGACACGTATTCTCGCGATAAAAGTGTCTAACACGAAATTACAGTAAAATAGTCTAATGGAATTAGTAGCTATAGGGAATTATAAAGTAGCAAAGTGCTGTAACCCTAATGCCTCAAAGTAAGGATGGTGGTCAGGAAAGACAGTCTATTTGATCGGAGATCAGGTACAAATAGTACGCATAATAAAATCGGTATACCAAAGTAGGGATTGGTCGGGAGTTTTGAAATAAAACTCGTCCGATGCACCGTCATCCGATTGGACCGGAGAAAGAGGGAATCCGAATACGGATAAGAAGACGATGCCTCTTCACTGGCTTGGATCTTCTTCCTCTTGAAAGGATTGAATCCCTTAGGCATTCTATCCCAAAAACTAGAAACCCTAATAATTGAAAAGTGGAGGAGAGAAGGAATTATACCTTCCGAGAATTAGGTATGCTGGAGAGAACGAGATTCTTCGCACGAATCCAAATTTTGGACGAAGATCTCCACGTGGATTGGAAGAAGGAAGGTGGAGAAGAACAAGGGTTTTCGGGGCACGGCTGCTGCTGTTTTGATGAGGTTTGGAAGAATGAAGAAGAGGGGGCCTCGGGTTCTGACTGGATATATACCCATCCGAACTATGGCCGAATTCGGACCGAACTCGGGCCGAATTCGCCAAGGGTTGCCTGGCTATATATTATATTAAAAAAATTATGGGGCCACATCTTTTTCATCAATTCGTTTCAAATGTTTAATTCAGAGTTTAATAATTTTAAAATTCAAAATAATATAATTAATATTATTTTATAAATTAATATTCTTTACTCAGCATCTGTCTCAGATTAGCTGCTAGAGTATTGTCCCAGCTAACGGAGGTTCACCGGGGAACTCTTAAGTACCGATTCGCTTCGACCGTAGTCGTGGTAACAGACAGACTCTTTTTAGGCTTGTCTCGAAAACAGTTATTGAGTATCGAATATTAATTAATAAAACACAATTAATTAATATTATTGACATCTAAAATTTCTAATTTTTGACGTAAATAATTAAAACGATCTTCCGCTAGAGGTTTTGTGAGTATGTCAGCTAATTGATTCTGTGTGTCTATGTATACAAGGTCTATATCTCCATTTTGTTGATGATCTCTAAGAAAGTGATGTCTAATCTTGATATGTTTAGTACGAGAGTGACATACTGGATTCTTAGTCAAATTAATAGAACTAGTGTTGTCACAGAAAATGGGTATGTGTGTAAAATGTAATCCATAGTCTTCTAAAGTTTGCTTCATCCACAAAATTTGTGCACAACGACGTCCTGCGACGATATACTCAGTCTCGGTTGTTGATAATACAACAGAATTTTGCTTCTTACTAAACCAAGAGACTAGAGCTTTTCCTAGGAAATGACATGTGCCGCTAGTGCTTTTTCTATCTACTTTGCATTCGGCAAAATCAGCATCAGAATAACCGGTTAGGTCAAATGACGTAGTTTTGGGATACCATAAGCCGACAGAAGAAGTGCCTTTAAGGTATCGGAAGATACGCTTAACTGCGCACAGATGTGATTCCTTAGGATTAGCTTGAAAACGTGCACATAAGCAAACACTAAACATAATGTCTGGTCGACTAGCAGTTAAATACAGTAAGCTACCGATCATACCTCGATACTTACGTATGTCGACAGGTTTGCCTTGTTCATCAATATCAAGCTTGGTTGAAGTCGCCATTGGAGTGCTAAGTGGCTTGACTGCTTCCAGGTTGAACTTCTTTAATAGATCCTTTGTATACTTTGCTTGATTTATGAACGTCCTATTGTTGGTTTGTTTGATTTACAGTCCGAGAAAGGATTTCAGCTCTCCCATGATGCTCATCTCAAACTCATTCTGCATACACTTTAAAAATTCTTGACAATGAGATTCATCAGTAGATCCAAAAATAATATCATCTACATAGACTTGAATCAAAAGAATGTTGTTATTTAAAGATTTTATAAACAATATAGTGTCAACCTTTTCCTTTGAAAACCTGTTATCAAGTAGAAAAGAGCTTAGACGATCGTACCAAGCACGAGGGGCTTGTTTCAAACCGTATAAGGCTTTTTTCAACTTGAAAATATATTCAGAAAATTTGAAATCAGTAAAACCGAGAGGTTGAGCTACATAAACTTCTTCTTTTATAAAACTATTTAAAAATACACTTTTGACATCCATTTGAAATAACTTAAAATTATGAAAACATGCAAATGCACATAACATGCGAATGAATTCTAATCTCACAACTGGGGCATAAGTCTTATCGTAGTCGATACCTTCTTCTTGATTGTATCCTTGAGCTACGAGTCGAGCCTTATTACGAGTCACTAAACCATTCTTATTTAGTTTGTTTCGGAATACCCATCGGGTGCCAATGACCGGATGATCAATGGGCTTGGGAACAAGTTCCCAAACTTGATTCCGTTCGAATTAGTTTAATTCCTCTTGCATAGCATCTAACCAAAAATTATCACTACATGCCTCTTCAATATTTTTGGGTTCAAACTGCGAAACAAAAGCAACACAAGAAGCTATATCTTTATTAGAGGAACATGTACTTACACCTTTGGTAATCTCACCAATTACGAAGTCCTTTGGATGATCAGCCAAGAATCTCATCTCTTTTGGTGTAGTCTCAGGATTGCTAGTTCTGACTTCTTTGCTTGAAGGTTCATCTGATGCTTGATGTGATGGTTCTGCATCTCTGTGTGAGGGTTTTGTAGTAGCTGTACATGGTGTGATTATGTCTTCATTGTCATCATCGTCTAAGTGTTGATTTAGCTCATCAAACTTGACATTGATTGATTCTTCGATGATCATAGTTCTTTTGTTGAAGACTCTGTATCCTTTGCTCTTTGCTGCATAACCTAAAAATATAACTTCATCGACATTTTCATTAAATTTACTCAAATTGTCTTTAGTATTAAGAATAAAACATTTACAACCAAAAATCTTGAAATATGAAACATTTGGTGTTCTATCAAACCATAGTTCATAGGGAGTCTTCTTCAATATAGGTCGAATTAGAACCCTATTGAGAATATAGTATGCTGTATTGACAGCTTCAGCCCAAAAGTATATAGGTAGACTAAACTGGTTTAACATTACTCTAGCCATTTCAGATAGAGTTCTGTTCTTACGTTCCACAACTCCATTTTGTTGCGGAGTCCTAGGGCAAGAGAATTCATACAAATAACCGTGTGTGTCACAAAATTGCTTGAATTCTGCATTCTCAAATTTGCCGCCATGATCACTACGAATGCGAGTAATCATGAACCCTTTTTCATTCTGTACTTTCTTACAAAAGGTGACGAATTCTGATAATTCATCGTTCTTGCGTGCAAGAAAATAAACCCATATATATCTAGAAAAATCATCTACAATAACAAATGCATATAACTTACCACCTAGACTAGCAATTCTACTTGATCCAAATAAGTCCATATGCAACAGTTGTAAAGGTCTAGTGGTACTTACAGCGTTCTTGGATTTAAATACGGATTTGGTAGCTTTGTTCTTTTCACATTCACTACATACCGTATCCTTCTTGAAAGAAATGTCCGGTAAGCAGTGTACCAACTTCTTTATAGATAGTCTTGAAATTGTATCCATGTTTGTATGGCCGAGTCTCATATGCCATAGTTGACTCTCGGTGCTTTTGGCCATCAAACATCTACCTGCTTTGTTAGCATCTTCTAACAAATAGAAAACATATATGTTGTCTTCCCTAATACCTTCAAATATAGTACTACCAGTTGAACTATCAACTATAGTACATTTATCTTTGACGAAGTTAACACCATAACCGTGATCAGCTAAATGGCTTATGCTGAGTAGATTATGTTTTAACTCGATAACTAGACATACATCTTTAATCACTAGATAGGGAGCCTTACCAATGTCACCAATACCGATTATGTACCCTCTTAAATTATTATCGAAGGAGATGTATCCTTATTTATTCTTCTTCGACAGTGTTGCGAATAGTGAAGCGTCACCAGTTATGTGCCGTGAGCAACCGCTGTCGAGGATCCATTTGCTCCAAGCATGTGAAGGGCGTCCCACCTACAAAATAATTTTCAGATGAAACTCTTGGTACCCATTTCTTGTAGGGTCCTAGCTGGTTAGTTTTTGGTATCCATGCATCAACATTTAAATCTACTAACTTTCTGATTCTACATGCAGAAGATATGACCAATGAGGCAACAATAATGACATTTTGGTTTTCTAGAATAGAAGAATGCATGCCTATTAGTCTTCTTGGACATAGTTTTGGTATGGTTTGGTCTGACAGTGTTGGGCGTGTTTCGATGATTCGGTAATTGACACGTATTAGAATAGGAAGCAGCAACTTCAGGCCGTTTTTCTAAACTAATTTCCAACTTTTTGGAAGTGTCATATAATCTAGTATAGTCAGATGTGAGTGATTCTAATCTGACCTGTGCACACTGGAGACTCTTTCTCTCCTTAGATAGGTCTTCCTTTAACTGAATGATAGTTTGGTCTTTTTCTTCGGATAGCTTAACAGTCTCGTGTAACAACAACTTAATAAAAGAAAGCTCACCAGACTCATTTGAAGAGTCATTATTTCTAACATGATCTAGTTGGTCGGTAAGTCTTCCTAGTTCACCTTTGTACTCTTTGAGTACATTCTTAGAGGTTTCATATTTACTATGCAGTTTCCTGTAATCATTTAGCAGGTCACTGAAAGCCTCTCCTAGTTGCTCGAAGGTGAAATTATCATAAGGATCGAATAGAGGATTAGTGATTACCTGATCGCAAGTCATCAAGCATACATTTGCAGCGTCATATGATTGTTCGTCTTCTGAGTCGCTGGCCTCACTTTCATGCCATATGCTTGTGTTGGCGTACATCCTTGATGTAGATTTCTTCAGGTAGCATTTGTCATATTTACTGCTTTTCTTTGATGATGATGCTGTTGGACAATCTTTCTTCATGTGTCCTTTCTTCTTGCATCCGTAGCAAATAGGATCTTCCTCGTTGTTGTTGTTGTCTTTTATTCTCCTGTTAAATCTCATAAACTTCTTGAATTTTCTTACCAGAAGAGCTTGATCTTCAGAGTCGGAGTCGCTGTCATCAGAGTCGTCTTCGACAGTTCTTCTATGTTGAGCCTTGAGAGCGATCGACTTCTCTGACTTCTCCTTTGGTGTAGCATCTTCAAAGTCTTGAAGTTCTTACTTGTGAGTGAGTAGCTTACCCATGAGTGTTTCCAGAGACATTGTTGAGAGGTCGTTCCCTTCAATGATTGCTGTAGCCTTTGGAATCGAGTTCTTTGTAAGAGCTCGTAGAAGTTTGCGAATCTTCTCATGGTTACTGTAATCCTTGCCTAGTGAAGACACAGGATTTACAATATCCAAGAATCTTTTAAACATCTTAGTGACTGATTCACTTGGCTTCATTTTGAACGCCTCGTACTCCTGAGTAAGTCTGCTGATCTTTGACTCCTTGACTTGTGTTGTTCCTTCGTGGGTTACTTCGAGAAGTTTTCACACTTCGTTTGATGTTGTGCAGGTAGACACCCTGTTGAATTCAGTTCTATCTAAAGCACAAAATAGAGCGTTAATAGCATGTGCGTCAAGACTGGCCTTTTTTTTTCATCCTCTGTATATTTGTTATGGGGTTTTCCAACTAAAACTCCATCAACATTAATACGAAGGGGGTTTTATAGCCATCAATAACTACAGACCATAAGTCAAAATCAAGAGATTTCATAAAAAACTCATACATGTTTTCCAATAAGTGTAATTTGTGCCGTCAAACAGTGGAGGTCTGTTTGTGGCTTGGCCTTCACTTGTGAATTTCACAGTTGCCATGTATAATGCTGTGATCTATATAACAATTGAATATAACTGCAATTTTACCTTGCTTTACCTGTATAATCCGCTCTAATACCAATTGTAGGAACGAAATCGTAAAGCATAATACTCTAGAGGGGGGTGAATAGAGTAGGCAGCGGAATATTGCTAATTAAAAAACTCGTTAGCAGTTAGATCACAGATATAATAATAATCATAAAATAAATGACAGAAATAAAAAGGTGATCGGAAGGCAAACGCAAACACCGAGATTTATACTGGTTTTCCTCTTATGAGGACTAGTCCAGTCGGAAGAACTCTAGCTTCCAGTTGAATCCACTATTAGAAAATTTCGCAAGTTTTCATACGAAGTCCTTGCAACTTCTACAGACGCGAGCTTTGATACGAAGAACTCGACCAATTTCAATTGTGAAGAGTTGTATTTTCAATCAAGCCTCTGATTACAATCGCTCTGAAACTTCTAGACCGCACCGTACTAGCAAATCGACTAGAGGATTGTAACTGGCTTGAGATTTGAAAATGGAAGCTTTTTAGAACTCTTTGGAAGAAATTTAAGCTTTAGAAGAGAAGAGATTGAAAGTGAATTGGTGATTTGAAATGATCGAAATCCTTCTCTATTTATAGTTTTTCCAAAGGCAGAACTTTGACAGAATTCGGGCAGAATTCGGACAGAACTCTTTGTAACAAACCGCAACTGAAGGGAGACCAAGTTCAAAATCAAACGTTCACATAACGTTCAACTTGGCCGTACTCTGGCCGAACTCTGGCCGAGTTCTGTTAGGGTTTGGTCAGTTGATTTTGAGAAAAATAATTTTGGCTTCTTGAAAAGTCCTTCAGAAGATTTTTGTAAAATAGATGTTTTTCAAAAATATATGTCATTTTAAAAAAGATAGGTCAGTTTTCAAAAACAATTTTAGGATAGCCTATTTGCCAGTACGACTTGGTGTACAATGTATTCCTAGACTCAATAAAATAAAAAATTATATTGCTTTGAAGAAAATACATTCTGAGTGGCAAACAGCTTCGGTGATGAACAGAGTAGATATCCATCGTTGAGCAGTGTCCAAAACGTTGTAGGTAAACATCTGAATTGACTTGCATTTATATTGAGACAGAGTTTGAGCAATTATTAAAATCAGGTTTGACCATGACCAATGGGCCAACAACTTAGCTGGAAAGGGGTTTCGACAAAGGGACTTACTTTTGTCAAGATTCTTAATTTCTTCTCCACGTGAAGGTGTATTCCTACGAGTTAGCTTCCCGCAGATGCTTTAATACAAATTCTACAAAAAAAAATTCTCGACATTGCTAAAAAAACAAGCTACCACCATAAAAAAAGGAGTGCCCATAGTAACTAAAATAATTCACCTAGCAACGTGCTAATTGTTAAAGAACCAGTGAATCACAGATGCTACATCATCTAGTAAATAAAAGGGCCGGATAGAATTGGCAAAAGAGGGAAATTGGTTAAAATTTTATTTAGTCTCCTTTGATAATAATTTTTTACGGTATAAACAATGAAACAGAACAACTTATCTTGGTTAAAAATAATGTCTATGTGCAAAAACTAACCATACTTGTTGAACAAAACCTAGGGATGTACTTTATTAGCAAAACTAACCAAGGCCAAGCAGAGCCCACAGATATTGTGTTTAGCCATGGCCGCCTAGTCCGACTCTGATATCATCGAATTTTTGTGAAGAAGTATAGGAGAAGAGATTGAATTTTTTTTAGAAATTTGTGGTTCAATTATAAACAAAAAAGAAGAAGGAAGAGAGAATTAAAATAAGAAAAAAATTACTGTTGGCCATCAACGGAAATTCGAAAGCGATAGATAATTTTTCGAACTTTTTTACTTCTCTAATTAGAAAAGATCCATGCACAGCTGTTCCAATTCCCCAACAAACCTATTCTTTACCATGCCCTATTTGTTTCTCCTTTTTATTCTTTAATGAAAAGTTGTGGACTGGACTTTGTAGAAGACAACATATTTAAAAACTATATTTTAGTACTAATTTTAAGTACAATTATTAAAAAACTTTGGGGCCCCTTGGATATTGGGGCCCCGGACCCAAGTCCCGTCTACCCCACCTCCGGGCCGCCCCTAGGAGCACACACCCCGTGTGTATGGTGGGGGGTGGGGGGGGGGGGGGGGGGGGGGGGGGGGGGGGGGGGGGGGATCACTTTTGGAGAGAGAAAATGAAAGATAAGAACTTGAAGGAGGAAAGAAAAATGAGAAACGACCCCTAAATAGTGTATACCTTTAACCAATGGAAAACTCTAAACAGCCGCGCGGGTGAAATCGACACCCCGTGTCACCTACGAATTGGTTAGCCATGAGATCCACAAAAATTAGTCCTCCTGCTAACATCCACGCACGGATCGGACCAATTGGACGCCGATTCATGGCTTGGATCCGCACTTTGGTCGTCCGCACGGTCTGTAAGGACGCACTCTTAACCAATACCCCGCTAATCAACTTGTCTACTGTTTTCTTGACTGAAGATTTCGAAATAGGTGACTACAGTCGGATGTTTTGTGACTGTTGCTGCACCTTTTCATGGGTCTCACTTTCAACGTTTCACTTGGTTTGAAATTAAATAATTTGTGCATGTATCCAAATTAAGCTTAGTCGAAGTCCTAGTGATTGACCGGAAGTGTTTGACACCGGCCGTTTCCAAGTAGATGACGGAATATGAATACCGTTTCCATCTTTACCGCATCCAATGGGGAATTTGCAGGAAATGGCTAAACATCTCTTATAATTAATCAATCGGTCTATATTTTTGACAAACACAGTTTGTCAAATGTTTTTGCTTTTTTTTTTTTTTTTAATATCTTCTGTTAGTACAGCAACCATATTGGAATTGACTGAGGACTTCAAGATAGGCGACTGCGTGAAGACTGGGAGTCTGGAACATCAATCCTTTTTCTTAGACATGTGGTGTCATTTGAATTAAATATATAATTGGCGAGAGAAATGAAGATGCGGCTATAGATTATCTATATAACGAGTCCATGGAGAAATCTAGGATAACATCAACCTGAGAAAAGAGCAAGAGGAAGAGCAAGAAGTGGTAGCAAGCAACTAACATGGCTGCTATTGTACTGCTGCTGCTCTCCCTGCTCCCCGTCCTCTTCTTCCTCTTCCTCAAAGAGAAAACGAAGCAAAAGCCGAGACTCAACCTCCCGCCGGGCCCGAAACCGATCCCCGTCATCGGGAACCTCCACCAGATGAGTCATGACCTCCCTCACAAAACCGCCTACGAGTTCTCCAAGACGTACGGCCCCATAGTGCACATTCGCATGGGCCAGATCCCTTCCATCGTCGTCTCCACCCCGGCCCTCGCAAAAGAGATCCTCCGCAACCAGGACCTCGTCTTCTGCTCCCGCCCACCCCTTACCGTCCTCCGCAAGTACTCCTTCAACGGCTGCGACGTCGCTGCCGCCCCCTACGGCGAGCACTGGCGAAACCTCCGCAAGATCTTCATCCTCGAGCTCCTCAGCAACCGGAAGCTCCCTTTCTTCCGCTCGTCCCGTCAATCCGAGGTCGATCAGATGATCGACTCCATCCGAACCCGACCCGACCGGGACACCCCAGTCAACATAAGCGACCTGATGGTACGTCTCAGCAGCAGTATCGTCTGCCGCGTCGTGTTCGGCTACAAGAGCAAGGGGAAGTACGGGGAACGGAGCGGCTTCCACGACCTGCTCGAGGAGGGCAATGCCCTTTTCGACACCGTCTTCCTTGCGGATTACTTTCCGAGGTTCGGATGGATCATCGATTGGTTTACGGGGGCTAGATTGAGGCTGGAGAGGAATGCCAGGCAGCTCGATAAGTTCTACAACCAAGTTATAGAGGAGCACAAGATCCGGGCTGCTGCTGCTGAGAAAACAGGAGGAGGACAAGATTTGCATGACGAGGATTTTGTTGATGTTATGTTGAGGTTGGGAAAAGAGGAAGGTTCAACTATCACCACGGATCATATCAAGGGAGCTATCATGGTACGTATGTCAGTCGAGATACTTAGTCATTTTCCTTCTTGCCACCTTGTGCTCCTTGCGTGATATACATATATTTCCTTACTGTACGTCTATTAATTAATATTGTTTGTTATTAGGACGTCTTGGTTGGTGGAACCGACACATCTGCGTCAACTGTGATATGGGGAATGGCGGAGCTAGCAAGAAATCCGAGAGTGATGAAGAAAGCACAGGAGGAACTGTGGAGCGTAGTCGGAGACAAAGGAAAGGTCGAAGAGAGCGACCTGTCCCAATTGGAATACCTCAAACTGGTGGTGTATGAAACTATGAGGCTGCATCAGCAATCTCCTATACCAAGAGAATCAATGGAACAATGCAAGGTCGATGGCTATGACATTCCCAAGGGCACCTTAGTGTTCGTCAACGCGTGGGCGCTGGCCAGAGACGAGAGTTCCTGGGAAAATGCCTTGGAATTTCGACCGGAGAGGTTCATCGGTAGCCCTATCAGTCACTTGGGAAATGACTTCCAGTATATACCCTTCGGAGCGGGACGAAGGATTTGTCCAGGGATTAATTTCGGTATGGCGACTGTCCATGTTGCGCTTGCCAATTTACTCTACGCCTTCCGCTGGGAATTGCCTCCTGGTATCAAGGAGGACGACATCGACTTGGACGAAGCTCCTGGATCTGTCACTTACAAGAAAAACCCTCTGTTCCTTGTGCCCAGGAACAAGTAGGCAGGAAATTCACTACTCAAAAATGTAATTTTTTTTGTTTTTTTGTTTTACTCAAGTATGTAATTGGTTTCTATATGAGCTGTGTACTCTTACTTATATTTATATTTAATTTTTTTTTTATTTTTATTTTTATATTTATATTTTTTATTTATATTTTTATTTTTTATTTTTTACAATTTAAATTAACTTCTCATACTTACATAGTCCAAATTTTGGCCACCATGGATGAGACGATGAGCTTTTTTCCCCCTTGATCACCGTTTGTCAACTTCCAACTCCGATCCTATATTTCGTACGCTCTTAACATCTTACTTTCCTTGCGAATAATTAATTGGACAAACAATATACATTTTTTTTTCAATTATGAGAGAAACTAAGATATGCAACAAGGATGAGGTTACCTAAAAACTCTCACAATTGCGGTTGAGGTCAAAGAAATTAGATCTAAACCTTTTTTTTTCTTTCAAAAGAGTCATAAAAATAAAAGGAAATTAATTATTTGAAGTTCTTAGGCCTCGTTTGGTTCGCGGAAAGAAAATGAAAGAAAATTAATTATTTTCATTTTTTTTCTTTTCTTTGAGAAACTACATGAATTCCAATCATTTTTCCCCGATATTTGGAATTGTCAAACAAATTGAAAGGGGATGTGAATCCTTAGAAGGGGGAAAGTAAATCCTTGGGTTGGTAGGAGAAACCATTTTTCTTCCTATTTTTTTTCGGAAATAAATTTTCTTTCCTAGTCATTTTCTTTGGCATCTAAACACTGAAAATAAATTACTTTCCTTTCTCAAGGCCTGATTCGGCAAACCAAATATGGCCTACATATTGTACTACTAGTTCCCAGTCTACAATTAATTTCACATACACCACTTTTGTTAGTCCCGGGACTTGATCAAAGATGGTAGACTCGATGTCGAGATCAGAGGTTCAAACAAACGTTCACCTTCTGATATTTCTCGAGATCCAAGAGGAACATTATAATATGAATCTGATTACAAAAGCAACAATAATCAGAAAATAAATCTCATGTTCTTCCTCGCAATCGCAGTTGCTGACGGACAGAACTGAGTTCAGAAAATAAATCTCACATTCTTCCTCGCAATCGCAGTTGCTGACGGACAGAAGTTAGTTACAACTCAGATGAAGGAGAAGAAAGAAGAAAGAAGAAAGAAGAAGAGAAAAGGTTCTTGCTGGGGTGATTAAGATCACCGTTGCTCAAAGCAAGATTCGCACCACCACGATCTGCTTCCAGGAACCAGCAAGTTCACGAAGAACTTCTGGAACGCTCCTAAGTCAATATTTGAGACTTGAACGGGCTTCATGGACTTTACGGACTCCCTTAACTCTCTTCTTGGTGCATCTTTCAAAGGAGGCCAAGGGGCTCTATTTATATAGTGGAGTGAGACTTCACCTCTTCTCCTATCCGATGTGGGAATAAAATACCAATACTCAAAAATAGAGTTTGATATTTTAGATCATCCCACAATCAGCATAGAAGTGTGCCAGTCCATGCCTACCCCCCGAACACTCCCGTGCATGCACGAGACATCCTGGAGTCCGTGTCCGAGTCCGAGTCCGCACAACAAAAATCAACTTACATCTTTGTTGGAATTAATTATTTTTTTCTTCTAGGAAAATACTCCCACATGACACATACTTGTGCCCCACCACTGTAATCCCACTTCCCGAAAATTTTGTCACATTTTATTTATTTGTATATTTTAAATGTTTTTTAAATGAAATGATAAAGTTTATTTCCTTAGAATGTGGTTCAATTTAAGTTTTTCTTTAAACCTAGTTATTGGGCCTTCAGCCCAAATCACTTGGGCTGTTCGAGCAGAGTCTTCTTCTTTAAAGAAGAGCTCATAAACTCCTTCCTTGATCCTCAGTCTACAGAAATTTTGAAATAGAAATTTTGTTGTAATTGGGACCATTGATTCACAATTTTTCCGCCATTTTCCCTGCTTCATTCCTAGGCTAATTCACCTACTTAAACCACCAATTCCAGATCAACTTTTGCTGGTAATTAGAATCTCTCCTTCTTCTCATCTTCTCGATCTAAACCTAGCCAACAGAAGCCATGGGAAGGATCTCAAGGAGCTGGAGTGGAGAAGTGTAGATCAACATCAAATTGAGGATTCGACAGCAACATCATTCGGCTAGGGTTGTCAGGGAGCTTCTCTGTGGCTAGGCGAGCTACGAGGTCGAGCAGACCAGTCTCCTGAAGGGAATTGAAGGATCGGCTCAATTTTTTGATCGAGTAAGTTGATTTCATCAACCAATTGATCCTTGACTCTACCTTTCCTTGATCTAATTCATCGTTAGTATAAATTGTATTTTGGGATTGAAATTCTCAGGAATTCTTCCTTGAAGCTCCTGATCTATTCTAAAATTGGTCCCTGTGATCAAACGGAAGAGATATAGATTTCAATTTATTTCAGCATTTTTATTTGTGATTCCTTTTTGATTTTGGGTCTTTTCATTAATTTGTAAGCTAGGATCGAGATCGAGATATCGAGGTGAATTTCCAGCCGATTGATCGTTCTAATTCGGATCTAGAACACTGGTAAGCTACCAGTGTTTGATATATTTTTTGAATCAATTCTCGATTCATGGATGAATGATTCATGATGATTTTATTCTCTTAGTTCTGTAGAGATTTGATTCGAGGAAGGAAAGGATTAAGTCAAGATCAGAGATTATAGCAGGACAAGTTCATTGAGGTAAATCCAATCCTGTTGCATTTTGAATTGGGTTGAGTTCAATAATTTGTCATGGGAGTATAACTGATGACTCAAGATTATGAGAATACATTTTATACGATAAGTTAGTCAATAGATAAGGCAGGGATGAGGGTAGTTGGACTGATGGTTCAGGACAGTGTTCATTCGAGGAACACTGTTGTTTCAGTCCCAATTTGTTCATCCTTACTATATGTCAACCTATCTGCTAGTTAGAATTTTAGTGGTAGGTTTCGATCTACAGGATGTGAGATTGCTGATGTTGGCTAACATTATGTATCAGGAATTATTGGTACACTAAACAGGGGATCCTATAGTAATGTCCTGGTCCAATTAATTAAGCTCAAATTGCATATATCATCTTGATTCAATCTTGAGAACCTAGATTTTATATTCAGCATGGGTTTATCTAACTGAACATAAATATTACTATACTGAGGAGAATCTGGGAAATAAGTATTGGTTCCTGATTAGACTGAGGCAAGGCATTACGTTTGAGTTGCATACTTTTTTCTATAATTTGTAAGGGATGTCCTGATATGGTTGTTCCGATAAATCAATTGTTTATGAGTTGATTTAATGAACTGCTTGATTCAATGGAAATCTGGGACTTAACTGATGGATATCAGTCCTAATCATGGACTGATACCTGAATGTGTAAAGATAGGACTGAAGTTAGATTGGAAAGGAAATAGGAAACCTGGGAGTTGAGAACTATGTAGCTAGGTTGGCATAAATGGTTCAGTCATTATAACTGTCCTGGTAACAGGATTAACATGGGATTTTATGAGAAACATAGGGTTCGAATTCACTGTTGGATAGCATCACATCTAAGTACCCTTGTGGCAAGGATAGACAGTATCCAGAAAAGGCTATTTGTGGATTCGATTTTAAGTACTCATAGGATTTATCACTATAGCAATTTGAGAAGTCCAATTTAGAACTGGTACACCAAATGGTATCAGGACTAAACTCATTTCAGTCCTATATTTTTTCAAGAGCTAAATTAGGATGGTTTAATCTATTGGGAAGACTTGGTTGTTTTCGAATAAGGCTTTACTAAACTGTGAGTGACTGTCCCATAATGCAGAAAGGATATGGGGTTATGGTTAGAATGAATGGTAGAATGTTGTGAAGTTTGGGAGTACTTCTCAGTTTAAATTTGAGAAGTTGTTCTCAGTAAGAACACTGACCTTTCAACCCCAGTATGAGTAATCTGAGAACATTAGAGTTTCATTCTTAGAAACTTGAGTGTCTCAGGAAGACTGAGAACATGAGAGTTTCATTCTCAGAAACCTGAGAGTCTCAGGAACATCTGACATTTGAGAATGTTGTTCAGGAGAAACATGAGAGCATACTCAGAAGAAATCTGAGACCATTCTCAGGAACTAAACCTGAGTGTCTCAGAAATCTGAGACACTTGGTATATTCCAGTGTAAAACTCAGGAATGTAATCCTGTGTAGACTCAGGAATTCAAGAATGAATTCCAGGAATGAAGTTCAAGATTAAACCTAAGGTATAATTAGAATTGTATTCACTATTAGATGTATTGGGTAATCTGAATTTATGTAGATTAGCAATTGAATTCCCAATTACTTGAGTTTGCATAAGCATGGCCTTAATAATTAAGAAATCTCCACCGTTGTTTAAGTCTACTTTTTGAACATTGTCTCATAGGAAATCATAGCTTTATTTAAAAGTTCTTGTTAGTCTAGAATATAGTGAGTAATATTGATACTTTATAGGAAACCATAGAACTAAGGTTTATATTAGGAATTATTTGTGATTAGAATCTTTTGATAAACCAATTAGATTTAGCAGTTTATTAACCAACTTGTACACATCATTATTACATACAGGAGGATATCTAGCTCTTTTGCCTACTTGTACTTTCCTGGAGCAAGGAAAGTACACTCTTCGGTTTTGTGCTTTTCAGTATATATCCTGTGCTTTCTTGATTGACAATTGCAACACGTCATGTACTTTCTGGTGCTCATGTTCCTTGTTCTTATTACTTGTACCTGGGGTGGGGAAATATACTATCTATGTGACCAATCCCAAGAAACAACTCAGGTGTGTTTAGCTTAGACCCCGCATCGTGCACGCGGGTCCTAAGCCGTCCATTCATGTGCTTTCATGTGCTTTCACGTGCTTACCCTAGCCGGTCACATATTTAGTTATATTTCAAATATAGTACACACATGTTCAGGAGATATACCTTGTACTTATTTCCTGTGATTCCATGATATCATGTTCTTTCAGGTGCTTATATATCATGTTCTTTCATGTTCTTACATACCATGTTCTTTCATGTACTTTACACACCGTTTCTTCATGTTCTTATTCACATGTTCTTTTCTGTACTTTCCATGTTTCCTCGTACTTTCATATCATGATGTCTTGTTCATTACCTAGAATTGTACTTGCTCCGCTCCTGAATAGGATATGTTTTAGGTGAGATGGAGGCCTTGTGCGACACTTACTATGGTCAGGATATTGCTTTTCCTGCTGAGCCAGCTGGAGCTGCTTGTGACCTAGAGGCTGCAGAAGCCTAGAGCTTCCCTTAGTATTTCCTATTATTTTCCATTTATTGAGACTAGCAGACTTCTTTCATTAGTTTGAATGTAATAATTCAGATATCGCACTTTACTCTGGTTGGGACACATTTATATAGATGCTGTGATTTCATTTATGTTCATATTATCTGGTTAGTTTCCCTAGATTGGTATAGCTTACTTTGTTGTGTTTAACAACAAAGGCTGGGCGTGTCCGACTCGTATCCGGTTATTCGGGAGTGGATCGTGATATGTTTTTAGTGGTGGCCCATGCAGGTCTTTCCTAATGGTACCTAGGTCTTAGCGTACTATTGGGGGACTTGATTACACTAGGGAAACTTGATCACAGCATAAGAAAATCGGGAAATAAGGGTATATCAGGTATATCAGGTGTATCAGGTATTTTAATATTCTATAAACACTTGTTGTATGTAGGTCTAGGTTATTTTAACAGTTTTCTGTTTTACAGATAGTTCAAAAGCATGCGACACCAGAACTGTCAATTCACCTGCACTTGACGTTTCCGAGCTTCCACTACCTTCTATCACTCTACTATCTCCATGGGTAGTACGTAGTTGACGGAGACGTCTGAAGAGTCCCTTGACAACCAGAGGAAGCAGGCCACCCTTTCCAAGTCAGACTTGTGGATACACTCTTCGAGCCAGGAAGGACTTCTGATTTCCAGACTCTCAGGCACTTGGATTTTTCCGACACCGAGCGCATATCTTGCACCAAAGAGCAGATCGAGAACGTGGAGCCCCCACTGAAGATCAATATCCAAGTCTTTGAGGATCCGACTCCTCTGAAGATTGAAGTCACCAACTGGGAGACCTAGCTCGTAACACATACAACAAGATGGGAAGCTGAAGCCCAGGAGAGACATGAAGACTTATGCTGAAGAGCAGCAAGATCTCAGTAGCCAGCACACCAACAGCCGTATATTCCTATCAGAGGCTGCGCGCTTCAGCCCAGTGGGAGATCCAGATGACGACCACTTGTAATTTCTGTCGTCGCCCAGGACATCACCCCAAAGAGTGCACAAGAGACGAAGGCTATGCCTGCACTGCAGATCGTCTGCCCACCAAGTCAAGAACTGCCCGGAGGCCACTGATCATGCTGCCTAAGGTCGAACGCGAGAAGCACCAGGACTACAACAAGGGGGACCCGCCTCTCCAGATTCAACAATCACATGAAGCACTACCGCAGGGATTAACCTATGTCAAGACAATTCAAGAAGTTGAAGTAATTCCAGTCCCGGAGAAATACTGAAGATAGACTGAAGACAGAAGATTTCTTTTGCATGGTTGGAGAAAACCATGGATCATGATTCATAATCTAGTTTTTCCTTAGATTCCTCTTGCACCTAGATTGTTTCTTAGAAACTTCCTTGTTTCCTATTTAAGGATTATTAGAATTTATTTCCTATTCTGGAACCTTGGTCGCTAATCGAGATGTATTTTGGAAGTTGTTTCCATTCTTGTTCGTAACTCTGCTCTTATTCGAGATCTTCTTCCTGCTTGATAACTTGTTTCCTATGGCATCGTTTTCTAATTCAAGATTTGATTCTACTTGAATTTTGTTCCCCATTCAGACCCTGTTGATATTTAAGACTTTACTTCGGATTGCATTCCTATTCAAACTTATGCCATTCAAAACCTTGTTTGAATCTTGCTTTTATTCGAGATTTCATTTGCAGATTTCATTTTATATCATGAAATTTTGACTCGTTCCCTATGAGATTTTACTTCTCATTCGTGAATTGTTTTTCGTTCTATTCACGATCTTGTTTGATCTTGCCTCGTATTTTAAGATTTCACTTATTTTATATCCGCTATTTAATACCATGTTTTCATATTCATTTTTATGACTTTGTTGATACTTGTTTTTCTATTTTTCTTTCACTGTGTACCTTATTGGAGAATTCATTTTCGCTTCAAGTTTTTGCTCGAGATTTCATTGTTATTCGAGATTTTATTGAAACTTGTTTCCAGTACGGGATTTTATTCTTATTTTGAAACTTGTCTCATATCTGATACCTTACCTCAGTTCATCCTTCAAGACTCTGTTATCCTTTGGGATAACGTCCCATATGTGGAATCTTGTTACCATTCCAGATATCAGTTGATATTCCGTCATAATTTGAAACTTCGTCCTGTCTGAAATTTTAAATCTCCCTGGCTGCCCTTTTGTACCCACTGATCGGATCCCTTGTCATTTTTAGTACCTAATAAACTCATGTATTCTAACAGTCAGGTAACTTCACCATTTTTGTGACTTGGACTATTGAAATTCATTTTGAATTCCTTGAAACTCTTTTGAAATTCCTAGGGATAAAGTCGAGAGGCTATTCTATGACCTACTATGGCATGACAGTTGCGCGCTGCAGCCATTAGCTGGATTATGGAGACTGAGGGTTCACTGCAGCCAGTAGCGCACTGGCAATGCAGGAACTCTAAGTTGAAGTGATTTCAGACACCCATAGGTTTTCGAGTATTGACGAGACTTGTCATATTCTTCATATCTTGATCTCTTGGGTTGTTTCGTCAATGATTATTAGAAAATGGATAAGGTTGATAGAGTATTTGGAGACATATTGTTATTTGAGTCACGGAGCCGAAAGTCCACTACAGTCAAATACATACTGGCGGGGTAGGGATTCTAAGCAAAGTGATTTCAGATACCAACATGCTCTTGGATATTCTGGAGACTATAATTTCTTTTCATATGATTATTGGTTTTCGAGAATCACAAATTCTTGCATGTTCACCCTGATTTGATACTGTATCTCCTGAGTATTTCGTACGTTCCATAAATCAACCCTTGCTAATCACCTTCTAGTATTGTATCGTTAGATCATTAATTTCCTCAAATTATACATTGCCAGATTTTGATTCCATACTTCGTTTGTGTCTTGTCTAAATTTTGATCTTAAATCATGTCTGTCTGACCATGATTTTTCTATCTTGTGCTAGCCACCTGTGTTAAACTATCAATTTTTGATCGTACTTAATATTTGTGTCTTTATGATGTTGCTCCTCTAAGTTGTAATTGAAATTCCTTCCACTTCGTGACTATTTGATCCTCGATCCTTGTCAAAGCGTGATATCCCAAACTTCTTATGTGTACTTGGACTCAAGGCTCAGAGCGTCATGGATCGACAGAAGCACTAGGCGGACAACAGCAGATGGTCACCGGAGTTCGCAGCTAGAAGCAGAGTGTTCCTGAAGAATCTCGTCGACCAGAGGCACCATTCGTTTTAGCGGAGGCGGGAAGCTCAGTCCGAGATTCATCGGACCTTTCGACGTGACGGCCCAGATTGGCGAGGTGGCGTATCGACTGGCGCTTCCAGCTAGCTTGGAGGGGGTGCATGACATTTTCCATGTATCTCAGCTTCGACGATACATTCCAGACCCGAGCCATGTGGTGGACTATTCTGAGCTGGAGGTGGGCCCGTGATTGACTTACGAGGAGCAGCCAGTGGAGATCTTGGACCGGAGAGAGAAGCGTCTGCGGAACCAGACTATTCCACTTGTCCGCGTCATGTGGAGACACCACTCTCCGGAAGAGTCCACATGGGAGCGCGAGGATGAGATGCGGGAACGTTATCCCAGTTTGTTTGTTTTGAGTGTACCTTGATTTTTTTTACAACAATAAATAATTGTGTTTGAAATTCTGTTATGATTTTGAGACCTAACTTAAGGTTGAATTTCGAGGACAAAATTTTTTTTTTAGGGAGGAAGATTTGTTATCCCACTTCCCAAAAATTTTGTTACATTTTATTTTTTTGTATATTTTAAATGTTTTTTTAAAATGAAATGATAAAGTTTATTTCCTTAGATAGAATGTGGTTCAATTTAAGTTTTTTTTAAACCTAGTTATTGGGCCTTCAGCCCAAATCACTTGGGCTGTTCGAGCAGAGTCTTCTTCTTTAAAGAAGAGCTCATAAACTCCTTCCTTGATCCTCAGTCTACAGAAATTTTGAAATTGAAATTTCGTTGTAACTGCCAGGAGGGGGGACCATTGATTCACAATTTTTCCCGCCATTTTCCCTGCTTCATTCCTACGCTAATTCACCTACTTAAACCACCAATTCCAGATCAACTTTTGCTGGTCAATAGAATCTCTCATTCTTCTCAACTTTTTGATCTAAACCTAGCCAACAGAAGCCATGGGAAGGATCTCAAGGAGCTGGAGTGGAGAAGTGTAGATCAACATCAAATTGAGGATTCGATAGCAACATCATTCGGCTAGGGTCGTCAGGGAGCTTCTCTGTGGCTAGGCGAGCCACGAGGTCGAGCAGACCAGTCTCCTGAAGGGAATTGAAGGATCGGCTCAATTTTTCGATCGAGTAAGTTGATTTCATCAACCAATTGATCCTTGACTCTACCTTTCCTTGATCTAATTCATCGTTAGTATAAATTGTATTTTGGGATTGAAATTCTCAGGAATTCTTCCTTGAAGCTCATGATCTGTTCTAAAATTGGTCCCTGTGATCAAACAGAAGAGATATAGATTTCAATTTATTTTAGCATTTTTATTTGTGATTCCTTTTTGATTTTGGGTCTTTTCATTAATTTGTAAGCTAGGATCGAGATCGAGATATCGAGGTGAATTTCCAGCCGATTGATCGTTCTAATTCGGATCTAGAACACTGGTAAGCTACCAGTGTTTGATATATTTTTGAATCAATTCTCGATTCATGGATGAATGATTCATGATGATTTTATTCTCTTAGTTCTGTAGAGATTTGATTCGAGGAAGGAAAGGATTAAGTCAAGATCAGAGACTGTAGCAGGACAAGTTCATTGAGGTAAATCCAATCCTGTTGCATTTTGAATTGGGTTGAGTTCAATAATTTGTCATGAGAGTATAACTGATGACTCAAGGTTATGAGAATAAATTTTATACGATAAGTTAGTTAATAGATAAGGCAGGGATGAGGGTAGTTGGACTGATGGTTCAGGACAGTGTTCATTCGAGGAACACTGCTGTTTCAGTCCCAATTTGTTCATCCTTACTATATGTCAACCTATCTGCTAGTTAGAATTTCAGTAGTAGGTTTCGATCTACAGGATGTGAGATTGCTGATGTTGGCTAACATTGTGTATCAGGAATTATTGGTACACTAAACAGGGGATCCTATAGTAATGTCCTGGTCCAATTAATTAAGCTCAAATTGCATATATCATCTTGATTCAATCTTGAGAACCTAGATTTTATATTCAGCATGGGTTTATCTAACTGAACCTGAATATTACTATAGTGAGGAGAATTTGGGAAATAAGTATTGGTTCTTGATTAGACTGGGGCAAGGCATTACGTTTGAGTTGCATACTGTTTTCTATAATTTGTAAGGGATGTCCTGATATGGTTGTTCTGATAAATCAATTGTTTATGAGTTGATTTAATGAACTGCTTGATTCAATAGAAATCTAGGACTTAACTGATGGATATCAGTCCTAATCATGGACTGATACCTGAATGTGTAAAGATAGGACTGAAGTTAGATTGGAAAGGAAATGGAAAACCTGGGAGTTGAGAACTATGTAGCTAGGTTGGCATAAATGGTTCAGTCATTATAACTGTCCTGGTAACAGGATTAACATGGGATTTTGTGAGAAACATAGGGTTCGAATTCACTATTGGATAGCATCACATCTAAGTACCCTTGTGGCAAGGATAGACAGTATCCAGAAAAGGCTATTTGTGGAATCGATTTTAAGTACTCATAGGATTTATCACCCTAGCAATTTGAGAAGTCCAATTAGAACTGGTACACCAAATGGTATCAGGACTAAACTCATTTCAGTCCTATATTTTTTCAAGAGCTAAATTAGGATGGTTTAATCTATTGGGAAGACTTGGTTGTTTTCGAATAAGGCTTTACTAAACTGTGAGTGACTGTCCCATAATACAGGAAGGATATGGGGTTATGGTTAGAATAAATGGTAGAATGTTGTGAAGTTTGGGAGTACTTCTCAGTTTAAATTTGAGAAGTTGTTCTCAGTAAGAACACTGACCTTTCAACCCCAGTATGAGTAATCTGAGAACATGAGAGTTTCATTCTCAGAAACTTGAGTGTCTCAGGAAGACTGAGAACATAAGAGTTTCATTCTCAGAAACCTGAGAGTCTCAGGAACATCTGACATTTGAGAATGTTGTTCAGGAGAAACATGAGAGCATACTCAGAAGAAATCTGAGACCATCCTCAGGAACTAAACCTGAGTGTCTCAGAAATCTGAGACACTTGGTATATTCCAGTGTAAAACTCAGGAATGTAATCATGTGTAGACTCAGGAATTCAAGAATGAATTCCAGGAATGAAGTTCAAGATTAAACCTAAGGTATAATTAGAATTGTATTCACTATTAGATGTATTGGCTAATCTGAATTTATGTAGATTAGCAATTAAATTCCCAATTACTTGAGTTTGCATAAGCATGGCCTTAACAATTAATAAATCTCCACCCTTATTTAAGTCTACTTTTTGAACATTGTCTCATAGGAAATCATAGCTTTATTTAAAAGTTCTTGTTAGTCTAGAATATAGTGAGTAATATTGATACTTTATAGGAAACCATAGAACTAAGGTTTATATTATGAATTATTTGTGATTAGAATCTTTTGATAAACCAATTAGAATTAGCAGTTTATTAACCAACTAGTACACATCATTATTACATACAGGAGGATATCTAGCTCTTTTGCCTACTTGTACTTTCCTAGAGCAAGGCAAGTACACTCTACGGTTTTGTGCTTTTCATTATATATCTTGTGCTTTCTTGATTGACACATTGCAACACGTCATGTACTTTCTGGTGCTCATGTTCCTTGTTCTTATTACTTGTACCTGGGGTGGGGAAATATACTATCTATGTGACCAATCCCAAGAAACAACTCAGGTGTGTTTAGCTTAGACCCCGCATCGTGCACGCGGGTCCTAAGCCGTCCATTCATGTACTTTCATGTGCTTTCATGTGCTTACCCTAGCCAGTCACATATTTAGTTATATTTCAAATATAGTACACACATGTTTAGGAGATATACCTTGTACTTATTTCCTGTGATTCCATGATATCATGTTCTTTCAGGTGCTTATATATCATGTTCTTTCATGTTCTTACATACCATGTTCTTTCATGTACTTTTACACACCGTTTCTTCATGTTCTTATTCACATGTTCTTTCTTGTACTTTCCATGTTTCCTCGTACTTTTATATCATGATGTCTTGTTCATTACCTAGAATTGTACTTGCTCCGCTCCTGAATAGGATATGTTGCAGGTGAGATGGAGGCCTTGTGCGACACTTACTATGGTCAGGATATTGTTTTCTCTGCTGAGCCAACTGGAGCTGCTTGTGACCTAGAGGCTGCAGAAGCCTAGAGCTTCCCTTAGTATTTCCTATTATTTTCCATGTATTGAGACTAGCAAACTTCTTTCATTAGTTTGAATGTAATAATTCAGATATTGTACTTTACTCTGGTTGGGACACATTTATATAGATGCTGTGATTTCATTCATGTTCATATTATCTGGTTAGTTTCCCTGGATTGGTACAGCTTACTTTGTTGTGTCTAACAACAAAGGCTGGGCGTGTCCGACTCGTATCCGGTTATTCGGAAGCGGGTCGTGACAACCACACCTCATGTGCACACCTCAACACAAGCTATGTATTATATTAAGATACTCACCATTTTGTATATCCGATGTGGGACTTTCTTTCCTAGTCCAAAGGCAAAACCACCAACAATTCTCCACATATCTCAATATAAGGGTTGAGCGTTCCCCACAGTGACTGTCCATCATGCATTAGGAGAGATGTCGCTATGACTTGAATCTTCCCGCATAGGTTAAATAACAGCATGATACAAGAATAGACTAAGCCTTAAATTCTGCACCATAACTGTAATTCTTCCTACTCACATAATGACATCAACTGCGCTTCTGGCTGCACATTAAAGGCCTTATGCCAGCCTGGTTTCAGTGTATAATTTTGGGTGTCTACAAGTTTACCCTCAAGAGACGGCCTGATATCTCTGTCCATACACTATATAGGTGAGTTCTTTATAAAGAGTCATGGTGTCACCCTCATTTCCCGTATTTCCAGTATTTTGTATTTATACTTGTCTCTGGATTTTGGCATGTATTTTTATTTTTTCTTAACTTGTGGAATTTCGGTATTTCTCGTACTTTGGGTTTTGGCATGGCTCGGTTTTAATTGGATTGGGTTGGTTTGGTTTGGTTTATATGTATTGGAACACCTTAGCCTATGCTCCACCCTCAACACACCACATCCCACCCTCTTTAAAACTCCACCAACTTTTTCTCTCTCCTCATAAACCTCCATTAATTTCTTCTTCTCCTTCCTCTACACAACACTCTTCTCCTTCCTCTACACAACACCTACCCCCTAGGCAAGTGCACCTTGCCACCACATGAGAACCCTCTTTTATTTGTCCATTTGCTAGATTAGGACATGGTGATCAACATTAGAACTTAGCATTTTATGATTTGGAGTCTCCATTGTTCTAGATCTAAGTTTTTCCTATTTTCGGTTTTGCATGGTTTTGATCTACTAAGGTTGGATTTTTATGGGTTTTGATGTTTTCATGTGGAAGAGAGTTCAATTCCACCCCGGTTGGAACCTTGGAAATCCGAATTTGGAGTTCGGATGGCCAAGTTGTGATGCCTTGAAGTTTTGGGAGCCATGAGAGCTTCTTCTCAGCCATGGAGAAGAAGACCCTTTTCTCTGCGTGCGTGTTTTTACGCGTACGCAGCTCTCCTGCATGCGTGCTTTTGTGAGTACGCAGCCCCTCTGCGTGCGTGTTTTTACGCGTACGCAGCTCTCCTCCGTGCGTGCTTTTGTGCGTATGCAGCCCCTCTGCGTGCGTGTTTTTACGTGTACGCAGCTCTCCTGCATACGTGACTTTTCTCGTACGCAGCTCTCCTGCGTGCGTGACTTTTCTCGTACGCAGCTCTCCTACGTGCGTGACTTTTCTCGTACGCAGCTCTCCTGCGTGCGTGACTTTTTGCGTACACCGCTCTCCTGCGTGCGTGACTTTTCGCGTACGCAGCTCTCCTGCGTGCGTACTTTAGCTCTCCTGCGTGCGTGCTTTCGTGCGTACGCTGTGCGTGCCCTTGTGCGTACGCTGCACCCTGAACCCCCTTGTTTAACCCATTGGCACTTGGAGTTTTGGTCTTATTTCTTTAAGCTTGGCTCTTCTATAGCCCTGTATATTGATATTTTATTAGATATTTTACGCCCATTTTATATCCTTACGCCTTTTGTTATGAACTTGATTTTACTTAATATGTTTGGAATGACTATTGTACATGGTATGGTATGACAAGGAACTAGCATAACACGACAGTGACCCGTAGTGGTGCACTCCTGACATGACCAACCCGACATGATAGTGGCCCGTCGTGGCGCACTCATGACAAGTACCCTGACATGATTTATCTTAATGCTGTTGCGACGGCTAGCTTAACTTGACCTACCTTGACACCGTGGATGGTTCTTTCTTGCTTGCTTGTTAAATCCACTTGTCCTGTCTTGCATCATGTCTAGGATGGGACTCCTGAGTACCACGGTCAGGAGTACCTACTAAAATGGATTAAGGTTAATAACTAGAATAACACAGTAGTCATGAAGAGATGACACAGCTACAGGCAATCCCATTACCTGGGCGCTCTTGGGATCTGTAGCCTGCCGTCGAGTAGGGCACATTTTCAGCACACCGTCGAGTGTTGCACCCTCTAAGTCACCTAAGGGTACATGCGTTTCCTGGACGATGTACCCACCTGAATTCAACCCCTAATTTTCGACCTGGGTAACCTGGATGGTCTGCAGGGCTTGTGGCTGTGGAACAATCTCACTGCATCTTGTTAGTAATTAGGCCTGTGATAACCCTAGTTAGTTAAAGTAGTAAACCGTAGTATCTGCTTGGCCGTGATTGATTGAATGAGGTATAACCAGTTTAGCCATGCCTTGATCCAGTACAAGATTGCTCCCTGTCTTGATTTCTTGTATTATTATCTTGCTGATAAATGGTGGGAAACCAAGTTCTGTTCAGACGAAGGGTTACAACCCCGGTCCTTGTTTGGTTTACGGGTTGTAACCTGGCTATCGGACTAGTTCCATGGTTATCTCGTCGTATATCACCCTGCCATATTTTCATAAATTCTAGTTTTAATATTAGATTTTCTTGTGCTGATTGCTGGCTTTTGTTCTTATTTCGTGGCCCCCTTGTGGCACTTGCTCTTTCTGGGGTTGACCCAGCTGGTTTTGTGTGGCCAGATTTCAGAGCAGCTCCCGAGGATCTACCAAGCTTCTAGCCCAATGGTGGAGACTAGAAGGAACCCGAGCTACGAGTGGGTTTTCTATTTTATTTTGCTCACTCTATTGTATAACTATTCTTTTGAGGCTTTTAGCCGACGAGCACCTGTTAGCTCGATGCACTTTACTTACTGTCTGCCTACGGGCTGTAAACATGATTAAGAAATCCTAGGGTTGATCATGTATGACTTAACTCTTGCTAGTCCTAATATTTTGTAATGACTAGCTTCATGATCAGCTGAATATGTGATATTTGGGACGCCTTATTATTGTATATTTAATGATCATACATCTTGCGACCTGACTTACTTGCTTGTGATTGAGACATTAGGCTTGTTCATGACCATAAGAGACTGTTGGCTTGTAGTAAACCCTCATATATCTAGACAGCCGTGACCGTATATCGAGGTGGTTTCCATTTCAATATACGTAGCTGGCTATGTCTGCCCCCGCTCTCCAGTATTCTAGTTCTGGGACGTGACATGGTTTAAGTGGTGGCCCATACAGGTCTTGTCAATCAAGAAATGTGAGGGTTTACCGAATAAATATCTCAATCAGTATTCGCCCTTGATCTCCGCCCGTATTTTCAAATCCCTGAAATTCTTGCCCTGATTACATGCTTGTATCATTGATCTGTCCTGGTCCTTCCTTATTGTTTCCCTGTGTCGTCTTCCTCAGCGGCACTATACCTGACCCTGCCGATCAGCAAGGAGGAGCACCTTCCGTGGACCAGCAGCAACCTGGAGATCAAGCCCAGCATTCTGGGGTAGCCTCTAGAGTTATGCCTACTGGAGGAGAGTCACCAGTTTGGCCCGTCCAGCCCGCAGAGCCAGATGATGGTACCTTAGTAGACCTCATCAGAACCTTGATAGCTTCCCAGGATCGTCGAAGCGACGCCCTGCACCAGACAGTTCAAGATGCTTTGACCCGAGGCGGACATCCAGGGAACCAGGCGGCAAACAGCTTCAAGCGATTGAACCCTCCTTTCTTCGACGGCACCGAGGATGCAGTTGCCGCGGATGCATGGCTTCAGGATACCGAGGTGATTCTGGAAGCAGCTAGGACACCCGAGAATGAGAAGGTGGTGGTGGTACGCCTGCAATTGTTGGACTTGGCTCGCAGTTGGTTGGTGGCGCAAGCCATGGGATTAGTGGCACCTATTGCTTGGGCAGTATTTAGAGAGAGATTCCAGACGAAGTATTTCGATGCTGTAGCTCGGTACGACTTGTAGACCATATTTACCTACTTGAAACAAGGAGGCAGAACGGTTGACAGTTATGCATCGAAGTTTTCTAGACTCAGTAGGTTTGCCCCTACCTTGGTGGCGACCGAGTTTGATAGGGCCCAGCGGTTCCAGCAGGGACTTTATTTGGAGATCTTGTTGGCGGTTGAACAGTTCGAGCACCAGACGTTCGATGCAGTCTTGAGAGCAGCTAGGAGCATGAGTACACCTCCCAGAGGATCGTGGATAGGACCGGAGGTAGGAAGCGGTCCCACAGTCAGATGCACCAATCATCAGCTCCAGCCCCGGCAGCTAGGGGATTAACCATTGGAACTCCGAGGCGGGCGGCCTCAGTAATATCGGTTCAGCATTCGACCCCGACATATCCGCAGCAGTAGAAGCAGAAACAGACTTTCGCGATGGGATGTTCTCATTGCGGGAAGCCAGGGCATGTGGTGGCAGACTGTCGCAAGGCGCAGGGATTAAGCCTGGCTTATGGAGCAGCAGATCATAGGATAGGGGCTTGCCCGAATAGGGGTGGTTGATCAGAATCCAACCCTTCTAACTCTTCGGTGAGAGGACCGGCCCCAGCACCAGTTCAGCAGCAGCAGTATCAGTCTTCGAGGCCCTTGCCGCCTCAGTCTTAGGCATTCCAGCAACAGCACCCCCAGCAGTATGCACAAGCCCAAGCTCAGACCCAGAATAGGCAGAGAGGTTTCCAGCAGAGGGGACCAGCAGCCAGAGGACAAGGTCAGGCCATGATGATGGCTATGGAAGAAGAAGTTGCACCAGGTGAGGTTGTGGCAGGTACTATTCTCGTTAACTCCTCTCCAGCGTCTGTATTATTTGATTTTGGTGCATCGCATTCATTCATGTCTGCACGATTCGCGACACGGATAGGATTGGAGCCCGAGTCATTATCAGTGAGGCTCAATATACTTACTGGTAATGGCCTTATTGGAGTAGATCGAGTGTTTTCTTCGTATCGGATCGTAGTTAGCGGTAGAGAGTTCCCCGCTAGATTCATAGAGTTTCCTATGGCAGACTATGATGTAGTCCTAGGCATGGATTGGTTGAGGAACCAGTATGCTAGGATAGACTGCCATATTGGCAGAGTTGTCTTTAGTATCCCCGGCGAGCCAGAGTTTTTATTTTCCAGAGGCACAGTGGAGCCATCTTCCCCAGCATTGCAGATGGCAGTTGCAGCAGTGCAGTTACCCCGGATAGTTGAAGAGTTTCCAGATGTCTTCCCAGAGGAGCTTCCAGGGATGTCGCCGGAGCGGGAGATTGAGTTCACTATAGACTTGATTCCCGGGACAGCACCAGTATCAGAGCGAGTCTACAGGATGGCGCCTTCAGAGTTGGAAGTTTTGTACAAGATGATTGAAGAACTGAGGACCAAGGGATTCATCCGTGCAAGTGGATCGCCTTGGGGAGCCCCGATGCTTCTTGTGAAAAAGAAGGATGGTACATCCAGGCTATGTGTTGATTATCGTACCTTGAATTCGGTGACAATCAAGAACAGATACCCTCTTCCGAGGATAGATGACTTGTTTGATCAGCTCAGAGGGGCTTCAGTATTTTCGAAGATCGACTTGCGGTCGGGATACCACCAGATCAGAGTCAGAGAGCAGGACATCCCGAAGACAGCATTCAGATCGAGGTATGGACATTGGAAGTTCCTTGTTATGCCCTTTGGAGCGACCAATGCACCGGCCGTATTCATGGACCTCATGAATCGTATTTTTATGCCTTACTTGGATCAATTTGTGATCGTGTTCCTAGATGACATCCTGGTCTACAGCAAGAGTGAAGCAGAGCATGAGCAGCATCTCAGAGTCGTCCTCCAGATGCTTAGGGAGCATCAGTTGTACGCCAAGTTCAGTAAATGCGAGTTCTGGCTCGATCGCATTTTATACTTGGGTCACATCATTACCAGAGGAGGAGTGGAAGTGGATCCCCAAAAGATTGTGGCTATCGAGTCATGGCCGGTACCCAGCTCAGTGGCAGAGGTTAGCAGCTTCCTTGGATTGGCCGGCTACTACCGGCGGTTCGTTTCAGATTTTGCAAGGATTTCAGCGCCGATGACCCAGTTGACCCGTAAGGATGTGCCGTTTGTTTGGACAGCAGAGTGTCAGGAATCATTTGAGAAGTTGAAGCAAGGTTTGATGACGGCTCCCATTCTCACCCTTCCAGATGGGACCGGAGGATTCACAGTTTATTGCGACGCTTCAGGCAGAGGATTGGGGTGTGTCTTGATACAGCATGGGAAGGTAATATCTTATGCGTCACGTCAACTATGTGATCATGAGAAGAATTACCCGACCCACGACTTGGAATTGGCGGCGGTAGTGTTTGCTTTGAAGTTGTGGAGACACTACTTGTACGAAGATAGAGTGGAGATCTTTACTGATCATAAGAGCTTGAAGTATGTTTTCACCCAGAAGGACCTTAATATGCGGCAGAGAAGATGGCTCGAGCTACTAGTGGACTATGATATGGATTTACAGTATCATCCCGGGAAGGCCAACGTTGTAGCAGATGCATTGAGCAGGAGAGCCGGAGTTTATTTCCTGACGGCACAACCAGAATTATTGGCAGATCTTCAGAAGATGGGAATTGAAGTGGTTCTTCCAACCAGCGTGGCATTGATGGCCAGCCTACAGGTTCAGTCCAGCATAGTTGAGAGAATCCGGGTGGCACAGTCAACAGATTCCAAGATCCAGCGACTCAGGGCAAAGTATGAAGCAGGAAGAAGGCCAGAGTTATGTATCCATGAAGACGGTACACTTCGGCACGACACTCGTCTTTGTGTACCCAGTGGAGATATCAGACAGGAAGTCATGGCAGAAGCCCACAGTTCTCAATATTCTATTCATCCGGGTGGTACAAAGATATACCGTGATATTCGTCAGTATTTCTGGTGGAATGGCATGAAGAGGGAGATAGCCCGGTTTGTCTCTCGGTGTTTGGTTTGCCAACAGGTTAAAGTAGAACATCAGAGGCCCGCTGGACTTCTTCAACCCATACCGATCCCAGAATGGAAATGGGAACATATAACCATAGATTTCGTGACCGGATTGCCCAGATCTCCGGCCGGCAGAGATGCTATTTGGGTAATTATGGACAGGCTTACCAAGGTGGCACACTTTTTCCCATTCAGAGTTGGACAGTCAACGACGCAGTTAGCAGAGATGTATCTCAGGCAGATCGTCAGGCTTCACGGTGTGCCAGTCAGCATCACCTCGGACAGGGATTCAAGATTCACATCACACTTTTGGCGCAGCTTACAGAAGAGTTTGGGGACTCGCCTTCAATTCAGTTCAGCTTATCACCCGTAGACGGATGGTCAATCAGAGCGCACAATCCAGACCCTTGAAGATATGTTGAGATCTTGTACCCTTGACTTCGGTGGTTCATGGGAGAATTATCTGCACTTGGTGGAATTCTCGTACAACAACAGTTATCAGGCCAGTATCCAGATGGCACCCTTCAAGACTCTTTATGGCAGGAAGTGCAGATCCCCGCTAGCATGGGACGATGTCGGAGAGAGGCAGATGCTCAGACCCGAATTAATTTCCCAGACGGTTGAAGTGGTCAGGAAGGTCAGAGATCACCTCCGAGTTGCCCAGGACCGCCAGCGCCATTGGGCCGATGCTCATCGGCGTCCCTTAGAATTTGCTGTCGGCGACCATGTATTTCTTAGGATCTCGCCTAACCGCGGCGTCATTCGCTTTGACGTGCGGGGAAAGCTTAGTCCTAGGTATATAGGGCCGTTTGATATTTTAGAGCGAGTAGGAGATGTATCCTATCGTCTCGCTCTTCCGCCGTCGCTAAGTGAGGTGCATAATATATTCCATATGTCCCAATTACGATGGTATATTCCGGACCCGAGCCACATCCTAGACCATTCGGAATTGGTTGTTGGTACCAACCTTTCATATGAGGAGAGGCCCGTGTCTATTTTGGACCGGAGGGAAAAGATACTCAAGAACAAGACTATTAAATTAGTCCGTGTTGCTTGGGGTCATCACTCTCTAGGTGAGTCAACATGGGAGCGTGAGGACGACATCCAATCGCGATATCCCTACCTGTTTGACTCGTGAGGTATAATGTCTTTCTTATGCCTTACGTTTTTCCTTCCTTGCTTGCATTGTATGATTATATGATTGAACTGCTTAGTATAACTTGCATGTGCTTAATGTAGCTTGTCGTGACAATCTCTAGCTCCTTGATTAAATTCCGAGGACGGAATTCTTTTAAGGTGGGTAGAGTTGTCACCCTCATTTTCTGTATTTCCAGTATTTCGTATTTATACTCGTCTCTAGATTTTGGCATGTATTTTTATTTTTTTCTTAACTTATGGAATTTTGGTATTTCTCGTACTTTGGGTTTTGGCATGGCTCGGTTTTAATTGGATTGGGTTGGTTTGGTTTGGTTTATATGTATTGGAACACCTTAGCCTATGCTCCACCCTCAACACACCACATCCCACCCTCTTTAAAACTCCACCAACTTTTTCTCTCTCCTCATAAACCTCCATTAATTTCTTCTTCTCCTTCCTCTACACAACACTCTTCTCCTTCCTCTACACAACACCCACCCCCTAGGCAAGTGCACCTTGCCACCATATGAGAACCCTCTTTTATTTGTCCATTTGCTAGATTAGGACATGGTGATCAACATTAGAACTTAGCATTTTGTGATTTGGAGTCTCCATTGTTCTAGATCTAAGTTTTCCCTATTTTCGGTTTTGCATGGTTTTGATCTATTTAGGTTGGATTTTTATGGGTTTTGATGTTTCCACGTGGAAGAGAGTTCAATTCCACCCCGGTTGGAACCTTGGAAATTCGGATTTGGAGTTCGAATGGCCAAGTTGTGATGCCTTGAAGTTTTGGGAGCCATGAGAGCTTCTTCTCAGCCATGGAGAAGAAGACCCTTTCCTCTGCGTGCGTGTTTTTACGCATACTCAGCTCTCCTGCGTGCGTGCTTTTGTGCGTACGCAGCCCCTCTGCGTACGTGTTTTTACGCGTACGCAGCTCTCCTGCGTGCGTGCTTTTGTGCGTACGCAGCGCCTCTGCGTGCGTGTTTTTACGCGTACGCAGCTCTCCTGCGTGCGTGACTTTTCTCGTACGCAGCTCTCCTGCGTGCGTGACTTTTTGCGTACGCCGGTCTCCTGCGTGCGTGACTTTTTGCGTATGCAGCTCTCCTGCGTGCGTACTTTAGCTCTCCTGCGTGCGTGCTTTCGTGCGTACGCTGTGCGTGCCCTTGTGCGTACGCTGCACCCTGAACCCCCTTGTTTAACCCATTGGCTCTTGGAGTTTTGGTCTTATTTCTTTAAGCTTGGCTCTTCTATAGCCCTGTATATTGATATTTTATTAGATATTTTACGCCCATTTTATATCCTTACGCCTTTTGTTATGAACTTGATTTTACTTAATATGTTTGGAATGACTATTGTACATGGCATGGTATGACAAGGAACTAGCATAACACGACAGTGACCCGTAGTGGTGCACTCCTGACATGACCAACCCGACATGATAGTGGCCCGTCGTGGCGCACTCATGACAAGTACCCTGACATGATTTATCTTAATGCTGTTGCGACGGCTAGCTTAACTTGACCTACCTTGACACCGTGGATGGTTCTTTCTTGCTTGCTTGTTAAATCCACTTGTCCTGTCTTGCATCATGTCTAGGATGGGACTCCTGAGTACCACGGTCAGGAGTACCTACTAAAATGGATTAAGGTTAATAACTAGAATAACACAGTAGTCATGAAGAGATGACACAGCTACAGGCAATCCCATTACCTGGGCGCTCTTGGGATCTGTAGCCTGCCGTCGAGTAGGGCACATTTTCAGCACACCGTCGAGTGTTGCACCCTCTAAGTCACCTAAGGGTACATGCGTTTCCTGGACGATGTACCCACCTGAATTCAACCCCTAATTTTCGACCTGGGTAACCTGGATGGTCTGCAGGGCTTGTGGCTGTGGAACAATCTCACTGCATCTTGTTAGTAATTAGGCCTGTGATAACCCTAGTTAGTTAAAGTAGTAAACCGTAGTATCTGCTTGGCCGTGATTGATTGAATGAGGTATAACCAGTTTAGCCATCCCTTGATCCAGTACAAGATTGCTCCCTGTCTTGATTTCTTGTATTATTATCTTGCTGATAAATGGTGGGAAACCAAGTTCTGTTCAGACGAAGGGTTACAACCCCGGTCCTTGTTTGGTTTACGGGTTGTAACCTGGCTATCGGACTAGTTCCATGGTTATCTCGTCGTATATCACCCTGCCATGTTTTCATAAATTCTAGTTTTAATATTAGATTTTCTTGTGCTGATTGCTGGCTTTTGTTCTTATTTCGTGGCCCCCTTGTGGCACTTGCTCTTTCTGGGGTTGACCCAGCTGGTTTTGTGTGGCCAGATTTTAGAGCAGCTCCCGAGGATCTACCAAGCTTCCAGCCCAATGGTGGCGACTAGAAGGAACCCGAGCTACGAGTGGGTTTTCTATTTTATTTTGCTCACTCTATTGTATAACTATTCTTTTGAGGCTTTTAGCCGACGAGCACCTGTTAGCTCGATGCACTTTACTTACTGTCTGCCTACGGGCTGTAAACATGATTAACAAATCCTAGGGTTGATCATGTATGACTTAACTCTTGCTAGTCCTAATATTTTGTAATGACTAGCTTCATGATCAGCTGAATATGTGATATTTGGGACGCCTTATTATTGTATATTTAATGATCATACATCTTGCGACCTGACTTACTTGCTTGTGATTGAGACATTAGGCTTGTTCATGACCATAAGAGACTGTTGGCTTGTAGTAAACCCTTATATATCTAGACAGCCGTGATCGTATATCGAGGTGGTTTCCATTTTAATATACGTATCTGGCTATGTCTACTCCCGCTCTCCAGTATTCTGGTTCTGGGACGTGACACATGGCATGAAGCATTGCACTTTTTTGCGGTGCTACGCCGCTATGACATGGCTTAAAGCCGAGGCTTTACCCTACCTGGGTACCTCATCGTAGTGTCATACTACTGTAGCATGAGGTCACAAGCCTCTTTGTAGTGCCAAACTATCCAGCATGAAGTCTTGCACTTTCGTGCGGTATTACGCCGCTATGACATGGCTCGCGAAGCCGAGGCTTTACCCTACCTGGTACCTCTTCGTGGTGTCATGCTACTGTAACATGAGGACATCATCCTCTTTGTAGTGCTGTCTACTTCTCTTTATTACGATTATCATACAGCATTAGGCTACCTGCCTCTTTGCGGTGCTACTCTGCTGTGACTTGGCTCACAAAGCCGAGACATTACCCCTAACCGGAAACCTCATAGTGGAGTCACCCCACTATAGCATGGAGTTACACTCCTTGTAGTGCTGCGCTACATGCTTCCTGTAAAGCACTTCAGGCATTCACTCTGCCTGAGAACTTATTACGGCATTTAAGCCAACCTTTGCACAGGATCCGTTTTCTGCAGAAAACAATAGTAGACAACAGTGATTGTAGGTCCGTAACCTCTCCATGTCACTGAGGACAAGTATCTACCATTCCTGATATTCTTCAGGTTAATAGTCCTTCCTTGAACCAAAAGCTAGATGCATAGTAGATTTCTCTTTGAACTAATAGCATAAAACTTTATGGCAGGAATGTAATAACATAATATAAGAATGCCTTCTAGCCCATTTTACAAGCTGTGTCATCGACCAGCTGGCGCTTGAGGCTTTTGGTGAATGGATCCGCCAGGTTCTCCTGACTCCGAACATCAATCACTATAATGATACCTCTCTTGATGAGATCGTTCACTGCCCTATGCTTTAACCGCACAGTTCTCTTCTTTCCGTTGAAGAGATCATTTGATGCCACTGCCGCAGTCGCCTGGTTGTCGCAGTATATCGAAATTGCCGGTATCTGCGCCCCAACCACTAAAAGATCATACATGAGCTCCCGAAGCCACTCTGCTTCATCTGCTGCGGTATTAAGTACAAAGAACTTAGATTCCATAGATGACCGTGAGAGTATAGTCGACTTCTTCGACTTCCACAATATAGCAGCTCCATCCATTGTGAAAATGAATCCACCTGTGGACCTCTCGCTCTCTAACTCTGAGCACCAGCTAGCATCACTGAAGCCTTCTACTACCAGCAGCTCTTCGCTGAGGTACATTGCATATGTCTGAGTCTTCTTGAGATATCTCATAACCCGCTTCACAGCTTTCCAGTACACAACGCCTAGATTACTAGTGAATCGACTCAGCATTCCCACAGCGAAAGCTATGTCAGGCCTAGTGGCAGTAGTAGCGTACATCAAACTCCCGATGACGCTAGCGTACTCCAACTGCCTGACGCTTTCCTTCGAGTTTGGCTCCAGTTTCTGATCACCCCGGTACGGTGTATCAATTAAAGGAAGATCATGATACTCGTATCGAGTGAGCATCTACTCAATGTAATGAGATTGTGACAGCTCTAATCCAGTGTCTGTCTGGATGATCTTGAGTCCCAAGATAACATCAGCATCCCCCAAGTCCTTCATTCTGAACTTCGTCGAGAGAAACTTCTTTGTCTCCGTGACACAGCAAGTCGTCCACGTATAGACAAACGATAACTCCTTTTCCGTCAACGAATTTCGTATAGACACACTTGTCTGTTTCACTGATCCTGTAGCCATTTGACCTTATGACTTTGTCAAACTTTTTATGCCATATTTTGGAAGCTTGCTTTAAACCGTACAGATATTTTACCAACTTGCAGACTTTGTCTTCAAGACCTTTGACGATAAACCCTTCTGGTTGTTGCATGTAGATCTCTTCGGTCAGTTCGCCATTCAAGAATGTCGTTTTCACATCCATCTGATGTATCACTATCTTATGTATCGCTGCGAGAGCAATCAACATTCTGATGGTGGTCTTCTGGGCGACTGGAACATACGTGTCAAAGTAGTCGATCCCCTGCTTCTGAGAAAACCCCTTTTCCACTAGCCTAGCCTTGAACTTTTCAATGGTTCCATCAGCTTTCATCTTCTTCTTGAAGATCCACTTGCATTCGATAGGTTTTGCTCCTTCAGGTAGATCAACCAACACCCCAGTGTTATTGGAGGTGATTGATTCAATTTCATTGTCTATCGTCTCCTTCCAGAAAACAGCATCTCTGGTCTTCATCGCCTCATCATAGGTAAGCGGATCTGCTTCCACATGATAGGTGATGAAGTCATCTTCGAAGTTCTTCGGCCTCCTCGCTCGCTTCGACGACGGCTCAGCGAGTTCTGGTTCTGTAAAACCCCTAAATTTCTACTATATTTTTTTAATATAAATTTGGTACTAATTTTTTTGTATTTGAAAGTTGCGTAGTTGCAGTGTACATCGTGCACGAAATTTCGTTATTTTCGAATTTGCTCGACGAGTACGAATATGTGCGAGCGTATATATTTTTAGAAAAATATTTTTATTTATTATTTTATACTTTCAAAATAATATATGTAATAATTATTTTAGCTATCATACAAAAATTTTCAAGTCCATTATTTTATTTATTTATAAAAAGTCTTTCGTTTATATTAATTATTAATAATAAATAATATTCTTTGTGCATACGTATATATTTCCTAAATATTTTATTAGTTTATTTTTTAAATAAAAATGTAATTTTTGAGATTTATTAATATTAATATTTTATTATTCAAAAAGATATTTAAAAATATTTATTATTTTCGAAATTATTATTATTGGTATTTTGAAAAAATATATTTGGAAGTTATTGTGGCCATTTTAAATTTTGATTTGATTTTATGGATTAAAATTAAATAGTTTAAAGGTAGAATTTACATTTAATTTGAGTATAGATTATCTAGATTTAAAATTAGAATTTAAATTGAATTTAGATTTGATTTAAATTGAATTATCTAATTGGGTTTAAAATCCTAATCCTATCCAAATGGGAATTCCCACATCCTATAAGTAGGCAGGTACTCCTCCAAAATTTCCACCACCCATGTGAGTGCATAGTGTCCATGTTCTCCCTCCCCGTCAAATTCTTATTCCATACGTTACATATACATTGTGTCCTTCGCCGTGTCGACAACCCCGACACGACAAACAATAAATTCCTAATTCTAAACCTATCCTAGCTAATCTCGACCAACCCGCCTCTTCTACTACAGACTACCCATACCATAGGCGCCATCCAACACAAGGTCAGCCTCGACGCATCCTCCACCATCGAACCCCAGCTCCCGACCGCAGTTACATGAATGGCCTTCACCGTCGTCACCACCAACACATTCACCAAACCAGCTACCTCCATCACCAGAAATTGCCACCATCCCGGCTGACCTCATCGTGGCACCATCGCCAGCATCACAAACCCCGGCCAATCCGAGCCCTCTCCAGACCCGTCACCACCATCACCATCACAACCCGATCAAAATCACCACCGCCGCCTCTTGTCTCCTTGCCCGACTTCCCAGCCGCAGCCCATCCCGCCTTCCGGCCCTGACCACCACCAGAAACCTCAAGAACCCACCGCCACCAGCCATCATCACCACCACTGGAACCCCACTCCGCCATCACCCACGCCCCGCCGCGGCCGTCCCCGCCGCAACCGCCACCTGACTTCCTCCGTCACCATCAAGCGACACCACCACCGCCGCCGTCAACATCCACATCGTCACCACCATCACCGTATATCATCAACCCCGCCACCACGACCGGCCGCCCACCTCCGGCGGTCCACCCAAAAACCCAAATTAAAACCACCACTCTAAACCTAAACTCACCTACCTCCGCCGCCGCGTCGACCATGCCGACACCGCACGTCCGTCGCTCCGTGTTCGGCTCCCGCACCCCTCTCCGCCACCATTCAGCCGTCCTCCAGATCTGCAACCGTCGGCAGCTCCTCCGCCGGCCCAAGGGAGCACCGTCGCTGCTCCGTGGGCAGTCCCCCAGAACCGTGCGCCTTGGTCGGCAGCCGCGCGTCCCTCCGTCGACCCCGCGGAAGGCGACCGCTCCGACCGTCGTCTCGTCTCCGGCGCAGACCGCCGCATCCACCGCGTCGAGCAGCCCTCGCCTAGCCTTCTTCTCCTTCTGTAAGCTCCTTCTCCCTCTCGCCCTCTACTTCTCACTCTTCCCTTCGCTCTCTCTCTCCTCCCCATGCTTTTTCACTGATCCCCTTTCTTTCCCCTTCTTATTCTTTCTCAATTTCGCTCCTTCGAGCAGTAGATGCAGCAGCTGCTGCAGATTTTTTTATTACTTATTTATTTATTTGTTTATTTATTTTTATTTGTTATGGTATGTTATTAGACTGTTTCTTAGTCTTTTGTATTTATTATTATTATTATTATTATTATTGTTAAGGTCTATTTCACTTATACAGTATGTATTGAGTAGATTAGTTATTAAAAATGTTTGAATATCATCATTAGTATTTATAAACTACATTATTAGTATTTTTATTATTCAATATAAGATTATTTTGAAATGAATTTATAAACAAATATATTAGTAAGCTTGGGTCGTTTAGCAGTTCCAAATATACTATTAAACATTTTATTTATTTACTTTTATTAGAAAGTATTATTTGACAAATATGGAGCCTTCAGATTTTCAAATAAATTATTTAATAGATTTATAAATATTTGTTGATTTTTAATAGTTAATAAAGTATGGATTTACCAAAATAATTTACTTAACAAAATTTGGTTTTATCTTAAACCGGTTTTCTAAATTTATAAATAATCATCAAATATAACTTTTAGCTAATAAGATTTAGTTTTACTACCTAAAATGCATTTTGATAAATTTAGGGTATTTGGCCTAAAAATAAATTCTTATACATTTTCAAGTACTTATCCAAAAACTAATTTTGACTAATAAAATAAAATTTTTCTTTAGGTATGTATATAAAATATTTTTTTCTATGTAAACTATAGTTTTCAACTTAAAACGATTTTACTACTTATAAAATATTTGGAATAATAAAACATAGTTTTCAAGTATTATAAATAGTTTTCTAAAAATTGTATATATATTAATTAGCTATTTTCCCTCGGCTATCCTCTTGTCTGTGGCTAGCCCCACAATTCCTATTCCATTGCCAATCATGTACTTCATTATGTTAACCTAACTAATCTGACCATCCTGGACCCAATGGAACTGTCCGTGCCACCATCAGAGGTCACCTTGCATAGTTTTTGCACCGAAGTCATATGATGTGCCACCTGGATCATCGCAGCACACCAGGCGTCCTACCAGGCAAAACACCTTACCTTTACTGTATTTTTTGCTCAATATCATACATGTTTTTACTTATTTCTAGCAAATATAATTGTTCGTGCAAATTATTATATTTTAGTTGCATTTGGCTTAGAGTTAAAGGACCACCCTTGGTTTGTGCCGCATTCATCGGCCTCGACACATGTGTTCCACGAAGTCGCGAGTTGTATATAGATTTGGACTTGCGTACCGACCGTACATCGGTGCGTACAGGACGAGCGTTAGGATATAAATGCTAATATAGTTGTCTAGAAGACTTAGCGGTTATTAGAAATATCGTGGTGTGGATTCAGCACGAGTAGTGCATGGGGAGGGGAAGACATTTATTAGGCGCAGGGGCTTTCACACATTTACTTTCCTCTAGCTGCCATTTGTGACTCAGCCGAGAGCTAGTACGCCGTGCACTTATTTACTTTCCTCTAGATGCCACTAGTGCCTCGGTTGAAACATAAATGTGCCGTGCATTTACTTTCCTCTAGTTGCCGTTAGTGACTCACCCGAGAGACTAGTGTGCCGTGCATTTGTTTATTTTCCTCTAGATGCCACTAGTATCTCGGTTGAAACGCTAACGTACCGTATTTCTAGTCTCGGGAGCCCTTGTGTGGAACGTTGTCTTCAAATTAAATTTTTACATAGAATAGTTAAGGACCTTTATCTGTTTAGTCATATATATTTTTCTGTTGAGCTTTTATTATTCAGTTATTGGCATGATATTATGTGTCTTGTTACGTCCCTCTGAGGACCTGGTTATCTCGCCAGGTGTGTGCTCTTGTCTTTCGCAGGTGTTCTAGCTCTAGTTGTGATCATCGATATTTTTTCGAGGATGATTGCACTTGGATCGTCTTCGCTTCGCTCGCCAAAATCATTTTATTTTCCACGTATTTCGTCCCTTGCTTGTTGGTAGTGGATTTGTCTCCGCCCAACATATTGTACAAATATATTTCCATAGATGATTATATGAATTCTTTATTTTCCTTTATTTTGTGGATGAGATTAGTCGTTATAGGTTCTACTGCATATTACAGCTTATGTATGCATACGAGGTTTCTATATATTGGAGTATACTTCGTATGTATACAGCTGGCATGTCTACGTTCCTAGTCCTATGTATTTTGGGACTAGGGCGTTACAGGTTCAATCGTTGTCTCCTCAACAACAACAACATCTTGGACAACTGGCTCATTGAAGATCTCAGTCTCCTTTGTACCTTCATTATTCTCCAGAATGTCCGTTAGAACAATGTTCTTGTGCCTTGCAAACTTGTCTTCAAAATATTCAGCATCGCGAGATTCGATGATATGATTTGACTCAATATCAAGAAATCTCCGAGCATCACTCTTCTCAGCATACCCCAAGAAGATCGTCTTTGTAGTTCTTGTCCCCAATTTCTGAATCTTCAGATCTGGGAGATTCACATAAGCCAGACACCCCCACACTCGAATGACATTCAAGTTAAGTCTGACTTTGAACCAGAGTTCATAAGGAGTTACGTCCGAAGTTGCATACGGCACTCTATTTAGAATAAAAGTGGCCGTCAATGCAGCTTCGCCCCAGTAGCATTTAGGAAGACCCGCAGTTAGCAGCATTGAGTTCATCATTTATGTCAACGTTCTGTTCTTCCTCTCCGCTACTCCGACGGAGCAGTAGATTCGTTTATGATTCCATGTTCTTTGCAGAACGATGTGAATTTATGAGATCGATACTCTCTGCCTCGATCACTTCTTAGCCTCTTGAGTTATTGTCCAGTTTGCCGTTCAGTCTCGGTCCTGAACTCCTTGAACTTCTCGAACGCTTCATCTTTAGACTTGAGCAACTAGACGAATGCGTACTTTAAGAAGTCATCGATGAAGGTTATGAAATATTTCATCCCGGCTTTTATAGAGAATTGCTTGAAGTCACAGATATCGGAGTGCACCAACTCCAGAAGATCTGTGCTTCGATTGACCCGATGAAAGGGTTTTCTTGTGATCTTTGTCTGAGCACTTACTTCACACTTCTCTACCTTACCCCCATATTTGGAGATAAGTCCTAGACTGGACATTTTTTAATTTCTTTTACAGTGAACATGTACTAGTCTATTATGCCACAACTCAAGAGAATAATCAGAATGAGCGATTGCATTGATTACATTTGACTGGTTTACAAGCTGAATTTTGAACATCCCTTCGGTTTGAAAATTTTTTCTGAAGTATGTTCCCTTCTTGGACATCACCATCTGGCCAGCATTAATGTCCATCCTCAAGCCTGCATTGCTAAGCAGGCTTCCAGAGATCAAGTTCTTTGCAATCACCGAAACGTGCTTCACACCTTGAAGCATCAGAGTGTTCCCGGATCTGAGTTTTAGCTCCACAGTTCCTATCCCCAGAACTTCAGCTTGGGCTTGGTTTGCCATGTTTTCAAAAGTTGGTTGGTATGTGATGAACTATTCCTTGCCATAGCAGACATGGCAGGTCGCACCAGTGTCTATCCACTAGTCAGAGTCATTCCCCACAGCTGTGACCTGAGCAATCATAGCAATAGTGTTAGAAACCATGGAAACCTTGCTAGGCTCACCTTGCTCAGCTTATTTGGCTTGGATTAGCATTCACTCTTGTAGTGGCCCTTCTTGCCACAGTTGAAGCAAGTCACGTGGGACTTGGACTTCTGCTGCTTGAATGAAGGACCCTTCACTTTCAGATTAGTGAAGTCTTTCTTCTTGTGATGAGAAGCCACCTGCTTCCCCTTGAACTCTCTTGTTTGTACCAAGTTGGGCTTAGCTAGTTGGTTGGACAGAGTGTCCATCTTCTGTTGAGATCGCATTTCGTCCTCAACGTGGATCTCTTGTAGAAGATCTTCCAAGCTAATGTCCAGCTTTTTTCGATGCATTCTAGCATAGAAGTTGCTCCAACCAGCAGGAAGTTTTGAGACTATCCCTCCAATGACAAACTTGTCGACGAGGGGCATCTTCTCGTCAACTAACTTCCGGCACAACTTTAGCAATTCGTTCACTTGAGGTAGCATCGCCATCTCGTCTTCGAAAAGCCACTTGTGGTACTTCTCGACGATGAAAATTTTGGACTTGTTCTCATCATCTTCATACAGCTTAGCCAAAGAATCCCAGAGGCCTTCACCTCCTTGGAATATGACTCTGCCAGAGAGTCTTCCATAGAATTGAGAATCATCAGTTTACAGATGCTGTTTTCTCTCTTTTATTTGCTCTGCTAGACGAGTGCAGCAGCAATAGCATCGGCAGTTCCTCCTTCTGAAATCGTCGGTTCATCCTCAATCAACACATGGTCTACATCCACAGGTTGAAGATTAAGGGTGACCTTCCTCTTCCAGATTTGGAATTGTTCTCCGTCGAATTTCTCCAACTTGTTAAAGCTGGTATCGATGAGAGAAGCACGAGAGTTTTCCATCTACAAGGATCTTGCTTTGAGATTGTTAGTCCCGGGGCTTGATCAAAAATGGTAGACTCGATGTCGAGATCAGAGGTTCAAACAAACGTTTATCTTCTGATATTTCTCGAGATCCAAGAGGAACACTATAATATGAATCTGATTACAAAAGTAACAATAATAAAAAAATAAATCTCACGTTCTTTCTTGCAATCGCAGTTGCTGACGGAGAGAACTGAGTTCAAAAAATAAATCTCACGTTCTTCCTCGCAATCGCAGTTGCTGACGGACAGAACTGAGTTACAACTCAGATGAAGGAGAAGAAAGAAGAAGAGGAAAGGTTCTTGCTGGGGTGATTAAGATCACCGTTGCTCAAAGCAAGATTCGTCCCTCCATAATCTGCTTCCAGGAACCAGCAAGTTTACGAAAAACTTCTGGAATGCTCGTAAGACAATATTTGAGACTTGAACGGGCTTCCTGGACTTTACGGACTCCCTTAACTCTCTTCTTGGTACATCTTTCAAAGGAGGCCAAGGGGCTCTATTTATAGAGTGGAGTGAGACTTCACCTCTTCTCCTATCCGATATGGGACTAAAATACCAATACTAAAAAATAGAGTTTGATATTTTAGATCATCCCACAATCAGCATAAAAGTGTGCCAGTCCACGCCTACCCCCTAACACTCCCGTGCATGCACAAGACATCCTAGAGTCCGTGTCCGAGTCTGAGTCCACACAACAAAAATTAAATTACATCTTTGTTGGAATTAATCATTTTTCCTTCTAGGAAAATACTCCCACATGACACATACATGTGCCCCACCACACCTCATGTGCACACCTCAACATAAGCAATGTATTATATTGAGATACTCACCATTTGGTGTAGCTGATGTGGGACTATCTTTCCTAGTCCAAAGGCAAAACCACCAACGACTTTTGGGTCGGTTAGTACTTCTTGTTCCAATAATAACCTTCATATTCGTTCGAATTGTTTAGCTAACTCTTCATATCCAATAGACTCAAGAACAATACTATACACGTGTTCTCCATGGCTTGATATATTTGTTATGTACTGGTGACAAAACAACCCAGCTCATAAACTGATTATTCATCCTAATTTTTCTTTTGTATAAATATATAAGTTAATCGCCAAACCACCACCCCTCCTTTCTCGTGTTGGGGTAGCTTTTGAGATTGCCTTAATTTGGTGCTACAATAGTCCAACGAGCGAGTTGGTCATGTAAGAATTAGTAAATGAATCAGATTAACGACTTGGTGACCCTACAATATTATCTAATTTTTTTTCAAGTTGAACTAATTGGTAAACCATCTGAGACTTGTATAAAAACTTGGCGATGTCATCGACATTGGCAAGGATTGCACTTAGATTGAGATACACAAATATAGGTTTAACCTAGATTTTCATGAATCAAGGGAATACCTGTTAGTATACCGTTGATCGGATTCTTGCAAAAGCCAATACAGACTTGCTGCAGATTTTCGATTGTTGGATCAAAATCTACAACCAATAATTGACTTAGGGGCTTATAAAAACCCTTTATTTCTCTCTCCTTTCTTATTTTTTTCCTTTACTGGAATTTTCTTTCCTCTTTCTCTCTTTCTCTCTCTCTAGCTCTTTGGATCTCTCTGTCTCGGGTAATTCTTCGCTCTATGAAGTCACACCCGATTTTAATAATCGACATGAGCTTAAGTCAATACACAAAATATACGAACTGCTGCTAATCATTTCAGGACTTGTAAAATCAATATCAACAAGCGTACTATAGCATCATCAAGCACGTAAATCATCAGTCTGAAGCTTGCTTTCATTAGAACCCAGTTCGAGTCATTTTATAATTTATTATGTATTTTATCTTTATTGAGTCTAGGATATAAATTGTAAGATCGACTGGGTAATACTAGCTTAGGTTAATCTTAGTTCACTTTTCTATACAACCTACCTATCCTTATTCCATCCACCAAAAAGTTCAATTCTATTTTTTTAACAGAATTTGACAAATGTTTGATATTTTTCCTAGACAGAACTCAAATCGAGTTCGGCCCGAGTTCGGTCTGTTTAAATTCAAATATTTGTTGCCTCTAAATCTGCATGCAATGTTCCTATGCAAAATTATTGCATCAGAACTCTGCCAGAACTATGCCCGAGTTCGGTCCTAGAAAATACCTATAAATAGAAGAGAATTTTTTATTCCAAATCACTCATTCATTCTTTATCTTCTCTTCTCTATTCAATAAGTGTTTTCACCAGATCAAAAGTTTTCATATCACACCTACACTCTTCTTAGCCAAAAGCCAGTAATATCTATTTCGATCTAGAGTCTTTTAGTTCTCAAGAGTTGTAAAGAGGTTATTTAAAGTACAGAAATTATCTCTGTTGTGGAGTCGGTCGTGCGTTCGTCACCAAGCACGGTGTTGTAAAGTTGGTCGTACATTTTCACCAAGCACGGTATTGTAAGAGACTGCAAGCTCTCAATTAGCTTGTGCCTTAGTGGATTAACATCGAGCAAGAGTACTCAAGACTGGATTAGTCCTCTCAGAGGTATACCAGTATACATTGCTGTGTCACTGAGTTTGATCTCTCTATCTCTTGCTATATTTATTTACTGTCTCTTACTTACTACCATAGTTATCTATTTATAATTTTAAAATTGGGGATTATTTTCCGCTGCACTCGCACTCACTCTATTCACCCCCCTCTAGAGGTGCTCAACGGTCATGCAATTGGTATTAGAGCAGGTTATATTCTAATATAACAAACCTCAGAGAGTATATATGGCAGCCGTGAAATCAATAAATGGTGAAGGGCAATCCACAAATAGACCTTCACTATTTTATGGTACAAATTATACCTACTAGAAAACATGGATGACTTTCTTCTTAAAGTCTCTTGACTTTGATCTTTGGTCTATAGTTGTTGACGGTTATAAGAAACCGACATCTACAGTAGTTTATGGCCTGCTTATTGTCACGACCCGCACCCAGAGGACGGGCACGAGTACGTGGTTACGTCCAGCCTACGCTGTAGAATCGACGGTAGAACGCTGTATAGGTCGTTTGTAAATACTAAAACTAAATAGTATAAGGGTACCTGTCATCTCCGTACGGAGGAATATAATATGGCATAACTCAATCACAAGATAAAACTAAGATAGATAGCCCGAAAAGGAAATATTATAGAAGTAAAAATAGGAAATGAGTTCAGGATCCAACACAGCTCAAAGATATAAATAACATCATAGAGTCACAAAATATAATATAAAATACTACAGTCTGAAAGCACTAGCTGGATCGTAGTCCAGGCAAACCTAACTAAGCTATACTAGTGCAGGTGTGCAAAGTCTAGTAGCTCAACTGCCAGGTCACAGTCCTGGCCTAAGTCTCCATCTGCCTCGACCCCATAATAGGTCGAGCAGTCTGCCTCAGAATCATCTGTAATATATCAACAGTATCCTGTCAGAAAAATGAGAAGTATAAAAGACTAACATCAGTTCCATATGAATTGACAAATTATATAAGAGACAATCATAATAAAAAACAAGATAAAATATCAAGACAGGAAATAAAAATAGGATATATAAACTGGATATCATGTCATGGTATAAATACAGGAATATAGAATAGAACATGTATATATGATGTAATAAAGTAAATATAAAATGTGCCATAAATTATTAGAGCATTATGTGATCGGCTTGGGAAACCGGACAGGCTATCCACTTGGCTCGACAATCACAAGAAAATCTCGGGAAAGGGTCATGCCGGCCAATCTGGATAACGAGCACAAGGAATAAGATCTCGCTACACCCTACGCGAAGTGAGGGTGGCACAAGCACAAGAATATAGTGACATGGTGGCTTGATCACATAGCCCCTAATAATTCTCCATCCCCGAGTAGTATAATAGATCCGGATATGACACGTCATGACATGGGACTTAAAAACTGAAGGCCAGCCCACTCCCAAGTCGGTGTCTATATAAGTACAGAAAACAAACAGGATGTACCAATATACCAAGAAAATTCAGGAACAATATCTCATGACAGGATCCGACGTATACTAGTCCGTGAACCATCGTATCGGGAATCAAGTAAGACACTACAACTGAATCAGATATAGCAGATATCAAGACAATAAAAACTATTAGTGAATGTACTCGCCTGTGGTCCTGAGTTGATAAGGTGAAAAGATGCTCAGTGAACTCACAGATCTAAGGATGAGGTACCATAAGTCCAAACAGGGTTTACTAATAAAAGGAAAGCTAATCAAGTCATGATATACAAGTCTAAGCCAAACTAGGTCAAACTAGGTCATACTGAGCCAAACTAGGTCATACTGAGCTAAACTATGTCACACAGAGACACACTAGAACAAATAAGGTCACAGGAAGTAAATCCAAGTCAAACTAGGTCAATCTGGGTCAAGGGTTGACTTACAATTGACTTTAGGTCAAAAAGTTAACTTTGATCAACTCTAGGTCAACCCTAGGTTATCAAATGTTGACTAACAGTTGACTTTCAGTCAACTGGTCAACTCTGATTTGGTTTTGGTCAAATTCTAGGTCAAATGTTGACTCGAAGTTCACTTTGGTCAAAAAGTCAACTCTTGGTCAACGGAGGTTAAAACTAGACTAAACTACCCTCATCTAACCATTACCTACCAAGACAATCTATATCTAACCCCATCTTAACAATCAAAACCCAAATCTTAGACTTACCCCAATACCTTACCTTTACACTTAACAAGGTATTCCCAATACCTTGCCCCGATACAAAGGCAATCCCTCCTAATCTTGGTATACTGACCTAGGCTTCTTAGAGTAGCTAGATACTAACCTATCTAGACATTACCAACCAAGAAATCTAGGTATCTAGCCCATCCAGTCCATATTATCCCACATGTTGGTCATTCTCAACATACCTTAAGGTATCATGAGATACCGTATGGTATCTAGAGATATCACTCACCAACTCATATAACCAAGCTCTATCTAACTTCTAACTCACTCTCCGAGTATCTTAGAGTGGCACCTCACTCAACTCTACTAGGCTACTAACCAACCTCACTTAGGTAGGATACTAACTTATCTAATACACTCACTAACCCACACTACTAACATATCCACACACACACAAACTCTCACATTTATTGCTCACTTTGACACACTCAAACACTCACCTATAGGCTCTAGAATGGAGGTTTTTAGTGGAGTATATATAGGGTCACATAGGGGCTATATATAGTAGGGGGGCTAATCGGGTGCAATTGGGGGGTGAAATAGGGTTGCACAGCAGCCCCATTGCTGCTGTTAGCTGCTGCTAAGGCAGCTCCTACTGCTGTGCAAAATAGGTGCAGTCACCTGTGGGGACTGCTGCTCCTACTGCTGTGGTGTGTCCCCTGTGCGGACACACAGCTGCTGCTGTGCAGGACAGCAGCCCCTCCTAGCCTATCATCCTCCCGACCACACTCTAATATACTCCCTCCCCTCTATTATATATATATATATATATATATATATATATATATATATATATATTTTTCCTAGCCTCTCATCCTCCCGACCACACTCTAATATACTCCCTCCCCTCTATTATATATATATATATATATATATATATATATATATATATATATATATATATATATATATATATATATATATATATATATATATATATTCCCTCCCCTCTATTAATATATATTTTTGTTTATTATATATAAAATATATATATATATATATATATATATATATATATATATATATATTTCCACACATGCATATAAATATTATATATAATATTTATATGCATGTGTGGAAATATATATATATATATATATATATATATATATATATATATATATATATATATATATATATATATATATATATATATATATATATATATATATATATATATATACCCACACATGCATATAAATATATATACATGAATATATATTAAAATACATTATGATACATGAAAGAAAACGTAAACACACTCAAGAACACATCTCTAACATATAAAAATCTGAGATTAAAACATGTATTAAATCATTCAAACATAAAGACAAACACAAGTGTGTCCAATATTGGGAGTTTCCCACATAGACACAACAACACATCAAGGAGACTCCTAAACTTCCCCAAATGGACCCAAAATGGACACAAATGGAGACACAACCATGGGGGTGATTCCTATGGGTTCAAAACATTCCTAAATGCATGAGAGTTTGATTTAGAGGGTAGATTTTGCCTTCCGGGAGGTGAAATCTCAAAGAACTCCTTCCGATATGGCACCAACACGAAAGGATCTCCAAAAGGACACGAACCAATGCAAACTCCTCCCAAACTTGTCTAGCACCTTCTCTTGCTAGAGTAGATAAGAAATGAAGAAGATTGGATAGAGGAATGGATTGATTTGGAGGTAAAATCAATAGAGGCTCTTCTCAAATTTGGGGAAGAACTCAAGAGAGAAAAATTTGTGGCTAAGAACAAAATGAGATGACTCACCCCCTCTCCCTTGTGGCCGGCCACAATGGCTAGGTGTCCCCATTTTGGAAAAGTCCAAAATGCCCTCCATTAGCTCCTATTGGTTCAACTTAAATTCGGTTTTGGTTTGAGGCTAAATTAGACTAGTTTGAGTCTCTAATCAACCCAACCTAGTCATGAATATTTAGTCTAACCATACTAACTTAAATATTGTCATGTGGGCCATGCCTAACTAATGAATGGGTCCGACTAGAGTCAAAACTATCCCAGGTCTCCGATACAAGTCGGATTGAGTTGAAATTCGAACCCGACTCAAATAATCCCAAAACAAAATCATATATAATAAAAAATTCCAAAATTATTCTAAAGTGGAAAATGACCAAAATATCCCTGTTCTTGAAAATTGGCGGTGACAAATCTATCTACCTTAAAAAAAATTTGCCCTCAAAATTAAAACAAAGCAATCACAGAAATCACATACAGAAACAAAAGAATTATACCTCATGGCTCGAAGAGATAAGGAAAACGCTCACGCTTGTCGTCCTCTCTCTCCCAGATAGACTCACCTGGAGAGTAATGCCTCCATGTAATACGAACCAAGGGTATAACCTGGTTCCGGAGCACCTTATCTCTACGATCCAGAATCTCCACTAACTGCTATGAATAGTGGAGAGTAGGCCCCACCTCGATCGCTGAATGGTCCAATACATGGCTGGGGTCTGCCACGTACCGCCTCAGCTGCGACACATGGAACACGTTGTGCACCCCCTCGAGCGTAGGTGGCAAGTCTAGTCGATAAGCTACTGCATCGACCCTCTCAAGGATAGTGAAAGGTCCGATGTAGCGTAGACTATGCTTTCCGCCTCCGTTAAAGCGAATCGTGCCCCGTGTCAGAGAAATCCTCAGGAACACCAAAGCACTAGCCTAGACATAAAACAAAACTCAGCACACAAGCCAAACAAACAATCACAAGCAACACAAACAAGAATTGAAACTAAACTCGAAATCTAACGGTCTCCGGTGGCTATCGGCCCAATGCCGCTGCCTATCCTGAGCCACCCGAAGTCTGTCTCTATCAACCTGACCTTCTCAGCCGTATCCACAACCATCTCCGGGCCAAGCAACCTTCTCTCGCCAACATCGACCCATGATAAGGGAGTACGATATCTTCATCCGTATAGAGCCTCGAATGGAGACATCTCTATACTGGCCTAATAGCTGTTGTTGTAAGCAAACTCTACCAGGTGAAGATGGTCCTTCCAAGAACCCCCAAGATCAAGCACACACGTGCGAAGCATATCCTCCAAAGTCTAAATAGTCCTCTCTGACTGTCCGTCTGTCTGGGGGTGATAAGCGGTACTAAACTTGAGCTGGAAGCCTAAGCTAATATGCAAACTCCTCTAGAAGTGGGATGTGTATCGACTATCCCGGTCTGAAACTATGCTCAAAGGAACCCCGTACAATCTCACAATCTGACGAACGTACAGCTCTGCCAGCCTCTCCGTAGACAAATCCACTTTGAAAGGCAAGAAGTGGGCCGATTTGGTCAATCTATCAACTATGACCCAAATCGCGTCTTTCCTCCAGGAGATTATGGAAGTCCGGACACAAAGTCCATGGTGATGTGTTCCCACTTCCACTCAGGAATGGGTAGTGGCTGTAGCAACCCACCAGGCCTCTGTCTCTCGGCCTTCACCTGCTGACATACCAAGCAGCGAGATACAAACTGAGCTACCTCGCGCTTCATGCCGTACCACCAGACGTGCTCCCTCAGATCTTTGTACATCGTGTTGGCCCCAGGATGCATAGAGTACTGAGAGAGATGTGCCTCCTGAAGAACCTCCTTCCGAAGCTCTCCACTCGAAACGTATAATCTAGTACCGTGCCTCAACGATCCATCTTCGGCAATAGAGAAATCGTCGAGCAACCCTGCCCGTACCTGCTCCCTGATGCTCCTCGGGGCAACATCATCATACTGGGCTGATCTGACTCTATCCATCAACTCAAACTGAATCTGTAAACTCCACATCTGTACCTCTATGCCCGAAACAATCACCTCGATACCCAAACTGTCCAGATCAACCAAAGATGACGACCTGCCGTCAGATACATAGCTACTGGATACCTGCTCAGGGCATCTGCAACTACGTTGGGCTTTCCTGGATGGTACTGCAAAGTGATATCGAAGTCCTTCTTCAGCTCGAGCCACCATCTCTGCCGCATGTTCAGCTCCTTCTGAGTGAACACGTACTTCAAGCTCTTGTGATCAGTAAAAATCTCAACCCGCTCTCCATACAAGTAGTATTTCCACAACTTCAAGACAAAGATATCAGCGGCCAACTCCAGATCATGAGTCGGGTAATTCTTCTCATGGGGCCGTAACTGTCTGGATGCATAGGCAATCACCTTCCCGTGCTGCTGAAGAACACAACCCAAACCCCTGCCAGAAGCGTCGCTGTAGATTGAGAAACCAACGGTCCCAGATGGTAATGTCAAGATCGGAGCTGATGTCAACCTCCTCTTCAGCTTATCGAAGGCGGCCTGACACTCCTCAGTCCAGATGAACTCTACGTCCTTCCTAGTGAGTCTAGTCATCGGCTCCACATTCCGAGGGAAGTCCTGGACAAACTTTCGATAATAGCCAACCAAACCCAGAAAGCTTCGAATTTCGGCAACTGAACTGGGTGTAGACCAAGGCTCCACTGCTGAAATCTTCTTTTGGTCCACAGAGATCCCGTGCTCGGTCATAAAATGACCCAAGAACTCGACCTGGTCCAGGAAGAACTCGTACTTCGAAAGCTTCCCGTATAACTGCTCCTTCCTCAGAGTCTCGAGCACATTCTTCAGATGCTCCTCGTGCTCCTTCGACGTCTTCGAGTAGACCAAGATGTAATCTATGAAGACCACCACGAACTTGTCAAGGTACTGATGGAATACCTTGTTCTCAAGTTCATGAACACTGCAGGGGCATTGGTCAACCCAAATGGCATGACAGTAAACTCGTACCACTACTAAAATATGGCGATTTAGCGACGGCCCTCTCCGTCGCCCATCCGTCGGTAAATAGTATTAGCGACGGATCACTGACGGAAATTGGCCAAAACATTCCGTCGGTAAATAGCTCGTCGCTAATAAATATCCATCGCTAAGTAGTCGTCAAGCGACGGTATAGCAACGACTTTCCGTCATCATAATTCGTTGCATTAGCGACGACTTCCCGACGGTCTTTTGTCGAATTCAAGTATTACGTAATGAATTGTGTCGACGCTAGCGACGGATAGTCTGTTGGTAAACCGTCGTAACAGTGTATCAGAGGGTATCGTTCCGTCGCTATTCCGTCGAAATCCGTCGCTAACAAAGGACGGCTTAGCCACGGACCCCCGATGGATAATCCGTCGGTATTATTCTGGAAATGCTTGACATTTTTAGAACACTGGAGACGGCTATGTCGTCGCGACTCCGTCGCTCATCCGTCGAGATGGCGACGGATTACCGGTGGAATATCCGTCGCCATAGTTCATGGCGACGGCTATTCCGATGCGAATTCGTCAAACATGGTATTTCCAGAACCATGGCGACGGATATTCAGACGCTAATCCGTCGACCAAGGCGACGGATTTCTGACGGAATATCCGTCGCTAACATTCTGTACATCTTCATGCCATTAGAACCTTCCCGACAGATAATCCGTCGGCAGGTCATCGCCATGCTAGATATGCCGTCGGCTGGCCGTCGAAAATCCGTCGCGAACTGGAAATATTTTCAATTCTACAGATAGCGACGGATATTCCGTCGACAATTAGTCGAAAACTGGAGATATCCGTCGCTAACCGGTCACTAGTCTGTCGCTAACTGAGTTATTTTTAAAAAACATTGCAGGCCTTTCCCTGTTCACACAACAACCGAACATCGGACCAATATATAATCACAATATGCATAAGCACACAACATCCAAGAATCACATATATCCATAACCACAAATATAATCTCAAATTTCTACAAATATGCATAACCACAAATATAATCCATTTAAAAACTAGTTATAATCCCAAATTTCCATAAATATGCATAACCATAAATATGCATAAGCACAAATATGCATAACCCAAACCAGTTATAATCCAAATTTCCATAAATATTCCAAATTTTAAAACTATTCTTATACAATACTTCAAGGAGGAGGAGGAGGAGGAGTTCGATTGTCCGGTTGTGGTAATCCCTTCTGCGCCCGACGAAAATACTGCTCCACTAGGTACGGCGGCAAGCCTTCGAAGACACTGCTCGAAATTCGACATAGCTGCTCTAGCGACATGAGATCAAAGAGTGCCGTCACAGTCGGAGGCGGTACCAGAGGGGCAGCAGGGTTGAAATAAATATGACCGACAGAAGAAGGACCGGCAGCAGTAGTCGACGGACCGACACCAGCAGCAGACGGACCGGCAGCAGCAGATGAAGGTGGAAAGTACGTGGCAATTTGCTCCCGCAAGCATGACACCGCCTCGTGTAGCTGCGTAAGCTGCGACCTAACATCATCGTCTGCCGGGGCCGTGGGAGGAGACGGTGTCGGTAGAAATCTCTGAGTCGTCATGTGCAATGGCCCTAGGGAGCCGACTCCGTACAGGTGCCCTTTCTTAAAGCCACCGACGGTATCTACGAACAAGTCGTTGCGAGCGGCCAAAGAAGAGGGCGTCCGGGCGGGCGTCGTTTCACCGACATCCTCGGTGTCAGTTAACTGAGCCCGACTAAGGGCCTCACGATACGCAGCCTAACAAATGAATGTGTTTATATTATAAGATTTACCTAAGTTGTAATCTAAATCCTATGTTTCACTAAGTTAAGTGTGAATCCTAAGTTTACCTAAGTTATATTCCGAATACTTTTAATTCTAATGTAAATCTTATAAACATAAGTACTTACATCAGTCTCCTTGGCCCTCTCGTCGACGAAGCTCCAGTCCTTCCGTCTCTTGTGCGTATGCTGGAACACGTCGTGCATGGTGACCGATTCTGGCGCCCTTCCCTCCTTCACCGCCCGTTGGGTCTGCATACGAAATTTCTGTAGAACTTAATTAACTCCGTATATTAATAATACCTAATTCGATAATGAAATGAATTTACGGTATCTCACCAGATCTGCAAGCGTCGCTGCGTGGGGCCTTGATCCTCCCGTATGAAGCCCCGCGGCCCGTCGGTTCGCCTTCGCCTTCTCCGATTTCTCCTTGTACGCAGGAGTATTCATCATATCTAAGAGATCCTCATAATAGTCCTGTCGGATCCAATTCAGCCTCATCTGCCCCATTTTTAGGTCATAAATCATATCCCGTATCTTCTTCGAGGCAGCGCTTCTGTTGGTCCTGCGGATCGCATCCTCGCGATGGGGGGGCCACCAGTACGTTGTCTAACATACAAATTCAATTATCACGTAATTTAAAAATTGGTTGATTAAAGAGTAACTATAATTAACTAGAAGATGTAGATATATACCTTCAACTCGTCGAGCCAGACGTACTTCAAGTTTGGGGGCACCAACGAAAAATTGAGGTAGGGACCATAGAAGTTTGCCCTGATAATTTCTCCAAGAGCGCTGGCAACATTAAATGGAAAAAACCTACAAAGAAGAAACGACTGGATTATTAACTTGAATAAATGAAAGAAATTTAATAAATTATCTTAAATTTACTTACGAGGTCCCCTTGGGCCATAGCTCTCGTCGGAACTCGTCTCTGGGCCTCTCTGGCGCCGTCAGAGGATCCGCGGGTCTGTGCATGTACTCCCCAATAACCGGATGGAACCGAGTATGGGGGTACTCCGGGGCCCACTGTGCAGTAACTGGAGGATCCACTGGTGGATCTACTGGTGGATCCGCTGGTGGGTCCGATAGCGGAACGATCCGCTAGTAGATCCGGACTCATGCCTCGATGAAGTTGTCGATCGACGGTGGGATACGTTTGTGCCCGGGGTACTCTCCGGGTCGGGCTCGCTGGATGGGGTCACATTCCAGAAAGATTGAATGCGACCACGACCACCAGTACCACCACGACCACGACCACGACCACCACCACCACCACGACCACCTCCAGCACCACGACCACGGCCAGCTATCATGACCTATAAATAGAACAAATAAACATAATTAACAATATAAAAGTGTAAATGAATATAAAATTCTAAACTAAAATATATATACCACCAGTAGGGAGACGAGTGCCGCCGCGATGAAAAAGACTAGGACTACCATCTGCAATAAGTAAATAATCGAACGAAAAAACATGAATTCACGTAATTGCTTTTATGAGGTCAAACTTAATTCACGTAATTGGAAGTATTTTTAATATACAACAATATTTAACATAATCATCGTCTTCGTTCTCATCCTCGGCCTCGTCTTCATCATCATCCTCCTCCTCATCCTCATCCTCATCCTTATCTTCATCGTCGATTTCATCTGTATCCTCATCCCCATCAAATTCGTCTTCTTCTTCGTCTTCTTCTTCTTCTTCTTCTTCTTCTTCTGCCTCAATATTTGGGACAAGATGCCTCTTTCTCCCCTGGTTGACAGCTAAGTCTTATGTATCAACCTCTTTCTCCCCTCTATTTTCTTCAACAATATCTTCAACATCTATTGTATCCGAGTGTTGTCCCAAGTATTGGAACTTTTCGATCTGGTCCTCTTGGTATGCTGGGTTTCCAACGTTGAATGTATTTCTAGATTTAATCTTGTATACTGCCCACCAGTCAAATCGATCTCTACGACGCCTTGGGTAGCTTGTATAGTAGACTTAAACAGCCTGAATTGCTATCGCAAATGTATCGGACCCTCTATACCTCCTGCGATGATTTATATCGACAAATCCAAATTGTTTATCATTTCTCCAACCGATATTTGGTGTCGTATCGAACCACTCATATTTGAACATCACAATATGCATATCATATGGGCCAGTATATTATAAATCTACAATATCCCGCAGTACTCCATAATAGTCAAAGTCTGGCTCGTCGTCATAGATGGTGCCTCTTATGCAAACACCGGAATCCTTGGTACTGATGCCGTCATTGATAAATTCGACATTTATAGCATTCTGAGTTGCCTTAAACCTGAAGCCATTAACGACATAGCATGGCCAAGTCTTTGTTTGTTTCTTCGGTCCCAATACCAGATAACGAACACTCTCATGAGTGAGTATTGTTTCAGGCAATAAAACTTGTAAACAAATATTTATAATTTAAATGTTTTAGATTATATATTTATAATCTCAATTATAATCTCAGTTACTTATGTATTTGCGAAACCATGCGGAAATGTACAATCAACCTCTCTTTGAAGTCCCTCATCGGTAATATCGGGTGTCCTCATTTTGACTTCATCTCTAAATACACTATTAGAGAAAATAAGAATATATAAGTGTAGTCACTTACTTCATCAAATTAGAGATTATAACGAGTGCAAGTGTACTAACTTACTTCTCCAAATCTCTCACTTCTTGTATGTCACAGTTTAATAAGACATATCGGTGAGCGGCATCATACTCGTCGTCAGTCAACCAATATTTTTTACTAGCCCCAACAGGCTTGCCCCTTACATTGAATATACCTCCATCCTCAATGTCCTCGTCATTCCTTTGAGGTCTATTTTGATTTGTCTTAACATGAGTATCGAAATAAATGGAGCAGAAGTTTGACACCTCTTCGATAAGATATGCTTCACATATCAAAGCCTCTATATGAGCCTTGTTGCCAACTTTCTTCTTTAGATGGTGTAGGTATCTGGAGAGACAAATTATCTTGAGAATTAAGAATGAATTTTAAAACCCACTGAAATTTAACTTAAATTATATCAATTTTTATGTACCATTCAAATGGATACATCCATCGATAATGAACAGATGCACCGACACGTGCTTCGTATGCTAGATGAATCGGTAGATACTCCATGCTGTCGAAGAAGCCAGGAGGAAATATTTTCTCCAACTTGTAAATTATTAAGATAATTTTCTCCTCAAGTTCAACCATGTGTTGCATAGTCAACTTAGTTGAACAAATATCCCTAAAGAATATAGATAGTTCGGCCAACGGAACCCATACAGCAGAAGGCAACAACTCTTTCAAAGCAATGGACAGTAATCTTTCCATAAACACGTGGCAGTCATGACTCTTCATTCCTGTTAGCTTGCGTTCATCGAGATCAACGCATCTAGACAAATTCGACACATAGCCGTCGGAAAATCTTAAAGTAGATACCCACTTACAGATTATTAATCTATCTTCCTTGCTCAATGTGTATTGTGCTAACGGCTTACTTAATTGTCCACCAGCTCCCTTTTGTATCAAGTTCAGATAAGGACGCTTGTATATCTCGGCAATGTCTTGTCTTGCTTTTGGATTGTCCTTCGTCTTTCCTTTAATATCCATGACGGTATTGAAGACATTATTGAACACATTCTTTTCGATATCCATAATATCAAGATTATGCCTTATAAGATTATCTTTCCAATAAGGCAAGTCCCAGAAGATACTTCATTTGGTCCAGTTATGGCTTTGTCCGAACCTATCGACACGATTGTTCGAAGGATCTTTTATTACAGTGGGCAAGTCCTTTACATCTTCCCAAATATCATATCCCGACAATCTGGCAGGCGGATGAGAAAATTTTTGTTTTCCAGCTCTGAACGCGTCCTTGTTCTTTCTCCAATGATGGCTCGCGGGCAGAAATTGACGATGACAATCAAAAAAAAAAGTTTTTCCTCCATGCTTAAGGAGGAACGCCTTACTATTTTCCATGCATATCGGATAAGACATGGTGCCGTGAGTACTCCATCCCGACAACATACTGTATACGGGAAAATTATTGATTGTCCACATCAGTGAAGCTCTCATCTGAAAGTTCTATTTCCTGAAAATATCATAGGTCGCGACGCCGATCTCCCACTGCTGTTTCAGCTCATCCACCAACGGCTGTAAATATATATCGATATTCTTCTTCAGATTTTTGGGACCTGGTATTATAGCTGTCAAGAACATATAAGGAGTCTTCATACACATCCATGGTGGCAGATTGTAAGGGGTCAGAATTATCGGCCAGCAGGAGTAGTGAGATCCCGACCGCCTGAAAGGGGCGAAGCCATCAGAACATAGCCCCAGACGTACATTTCTAGGATACCGATACCGATAGTCCGATACCGATATCGATAGTCCGATACCGATAGTTCGATAGTCTACTAAGTCCAAATGATTCCTCTTAAGCGTCGAGCATGTTATACACGGTTCAACTTGACGAGTCAGTACATATTTTTGTGGTATTGTATGCTTGCAGCAGCAAATTAAGTTTTAGGGTCATTATAGGTGAATAAACAATCATCTTAACTGGAAATAAGATATATCATAAGCAATTACCCTTAGAATCAAAGGGATTGTACTTGTATTGTCTATATACCTTGGATATGCCCTCATATTTCTTTCCTAGCTCCCAAACATTGTCTAGGAGAAAACTTGCACTATCGGCCGTATCAATATGATACGACCGATACTGATACGATTTGGCATGTCCCGATCCAATACCAATCGCTACTGATATTGATGTTGAGGTATATTTCTCATCAATTTGGCAAAGAAAATTGAACGAAAAAGACCAATCAACAATGGTGTAAAAGCATATTAGGGTTGTAAAAACATGCAAAATAAAGAAAGCTTATTTATCGCAGGTAAATCAATCGGCAAGGATGACTATTATTTCATTTAATTTCAAAACTACTAAGAAACAACACAAAAGAAATACTTAACTATGCCTAAATGTATAATATATACTTTTTAATATTTTTTAATAATTATTTGTTTTCTGATACAAAAAGCTGGATACTCTGATCCGAAACCACTGATACAAACGCATGTTTACCCCACTGATACAGAAAGCAGGAAAATTAGTTGTTCAAATTTTTATGTATCGCATAGCATAACAAACGCATGTTTACCCCTCCCACGCTGCCCCTCGCCGCCCCCCGCAGCCCCGTGCTCGCCACCCACTACCCTCCGCCGCCCCTTCCACCCCCTCTGCCCCCCCACCCCCGCCTCCCCTGCCGCCCCCCAGCCCCCGACGCACCCGCCGCCCCCGCCGCTCCCGCAGTCTCCGCCGCCCCTGCAGCCCCCAACGCCCCCGGCCCGCTACACCCACGACCACCGTGAGAGAGAGAGAGGGAAGAGAGGGGATTACCTTTGGGAGAGAGAGAGAGGAGAGGTCGTCGATCACCGCCGTGGGAGAGAGAGAGAGAGAGAAGAGAGGGAGGTCGCCGATCGATCACTGCCGCGGGAGAGAGAGAGAGGAGAGAGTAAAATTTGGGGGGAATGAAAAGTTCCCTCTGTCGTTTCAATTTAAGTTTGGAACGTATATTTAGTGACCGACTAGCGACGAAAAATATCCGTCGCTACGCCGACGCTATATTGTAAACCTGGCGACGACCATTCCGTCGCTACGTAGTCGGCAATTTATTCCGCCACTTTTTCTAACATTTCCTGCCAAATCGTCGACAGCGTAGTGACGGATGAGAATCCGTCACCATATCGTCGATGCCGTGGCGACGGACTATCGACCTTCTCTCACCCTTAAAACAAAAAAAAAATGATATCGGCTTATCGTCAGTATGCCGTCGGCGATTTGTCGCAAATCCGTCGCTAATTACGACGGAATATATCGGTCGCTAACCATCCATCGCTAATTGACTGTATTTTGGTAGTATACTTGCCGTACCGAGTCCAAAAAGCCATCTTCAGAACATCTTCCCGCTTCACTTTCAGCTGATGATAACCGAACCTCAGGTCTATCTTCGAAAATACCTTCGCACCGCTCAACTGATCGAACAAGTCATCAATCCTCGGCAACGGGTACTTGTTCTTGATAGTGAGGTTGTTGAGTGCTCTGTAATCGATACACATACGTACCGTACCATCCTTCTTCGGTACAGACAGAACTGGTCAGCCCCAAGGTGATGAACTGGATCTGATAAATCCCTTGTCCTGTAGCTCATCGACTTGCTTCTTCAGTTCTGCCAACTCGCTGTTGTTGACCCTATAGACGTGCTGTGAAATAGGCTCAGTGCCTGGCACTAAGTATATAGAGAACTCAACGTCTCTATCTAGCGGCATCCCAGGCAACTCCTCGGAAAAGACATCCATGAAATCAGCTATCAATAGATGCGGCAATGTCTGCCCCGCCAGCAAAGCTCCACAGAACCCATCTACCGGCTCAGCTGCTCCTCTAGAAAACACAAACTCTGGCTCTCCCGACGGCCTAACCAGAACCCTACCTCCTCTACAATCTATACTAGCATGGTGCCTACTCAACCAATCCATTCTGAGTACCATATCGTACCTCGGAAGGGGCATTACGATCAAGCACACACTCAACTTCCGGCCTCCCAATGTAACTCTTCGCCCCTTTCAGATATTATTAACCAGGATAATGCCTCCCCCGGTCAATATCTTGCAAGTCCTACCCAGATACTCAGCAATAATGTTGTGTCTTAGAGCAAAGGAAACAGACACAAAACTGTACGTAGCACCAGAATCAAACAAGGTAAAAGAAGGGAAAGAATGAAGGAGAACGTGACCTGCCACAACATCACTCACTGGCTTTGCCTCCTCTGCTTTCAAGGCGAATACCCTGCCCACAGGTGCTCCCTTCTGGTGATGTGCGAAGCGCTGCTACTGGGTCTGAAGTGGAGGGCCTCTCTGCCGAGCTGCTGGTCCTCTAGCCTGCTGCATTCTGTCCTGACCTCCTCGGACTCCACGAACTTGGCAATCCTTCAGCTGGTGGTCGGGCGCTCCACCGTATAAACATATGTCCAACCTCTTCCTACAGGCCTCTCGACTGTGCCCCGGCTTCCCGCAGAAGCCGTATGGAGTAATCTGCCTCTGGCCCTGTCTCTGTTGCGGGTGTGCACGTGCTGGTGCCTGCTGAATCTGTAACTGGGGCTGCTACTAAAACTGCCTCTACTGAAAGTGAGGGCACTTCGCCGGCCCCGTACTAGAACTCGCTCCAAGAATATTACTGCCCCTCTTCGGCTTGAGGCCGAAGTCCTCCTCTGCTATTTGTGCCTCCATCAGTATTTGCTTGAAGGTCGAATTGCGTCGCCCGGAAGTACGAGTGCGAACCGCATGAACAAGGCCCCTCCAAAACTTACGGGCCTTATACCCCTCATTATGGATCAGATCTGGTGCAAACCTACTCAAACCGAAGAACTCTGCTGCATACTCGTCCACCGACGAGTTCTCCAGCACCAATCCGACGAATTGGGCCTCCAGAGCTGTCAGAGCCACGTCGGGGTAGAACTTCTCCTTGAAGAGCCTCCGAAAGTTCTTCCATGTCAAACCCCTCACCGATGCACGAGGATCCCCGTGAAACCATGTTAAGGTGATTTGAAAAACTGACTCACCACAGACGTCACCCAAAGCCCCTTCGGGACCTCTGCTAACTCCAGGCTCCGCTGGACATCCTCCAACCAGTCATCTACATACAGGATACCCTCGGTTCCCTTGAAGTCCCTCGGGTTCATCTTTCTGAAATCTAGACATGTGCCAAGCCTCCTCTGACCCTGCTACTGCTAAACTGGGGTATCCTGAACAGTACCCGAGACTACCCTCTCAACTGCTGCCATCGCCAGCTGGTGGGAATTCTCCATGCTCTGCCGTAGCACCACTGTCTGGCGGTGAGATGCGTTAGCCTGATGCTGCTGTGCCTCGGCCTGGGCCCTCTGAGTCTGCAACATCTGCTATAGAAGGGCCATCATGTGCTTTGCATCAGTCGGTAGCGGAGGTGGCAGTAGAAGAGTCTCAGGAATAACTTTGAACGGTCCCGCAGCTGGAGGTGGAAGACCTCGTAGAACTGTCGCTGCTACTCCCGCCTGAAGGACAGGAACTGAGGTGGCCGCTCCCTCAACTGCAGCTCCCACAGCCGGAGGTGGAGGTCCTACCGGATCGGGCCTCTCTGGACCAACACTAGGTCCTGCTGCCTGAGAGCGAGTAACCGTCATCCTGAGGATAGATTGAAACAAGAAAATCAATATGGCACATGATAAGGAATATCAAAGAAGGATAATTAAATTCAAATGCAAAAGAGTTGTCATGGTAATCAAAAGATCAGAAATTTCCTAAAATGTGATTGAGTAACTCCTATCATATCCTAGATCTTATGTCCTAATCACAGGCTCGTAATTAGTACTCTAAGTCGAGCACCATTACGAAATCGCACTAATTGCGACATTGATAAGCGTGGGCCACCACAAAAATGTATCATGACCCGCACCCTGAGGAAGGGCACGAGGACGTGGTTACATCCAGCCTATGCCACAGAATTAGCGGTAGAATGCTGTATAGGTCGTCTGTAAATACTACAACTAAACAATATAAGGGTACCTGTCATCTTTGCATGTAGGAATATAGTATGGCATAACTCAATCACAAGATAAAACTAAGACAGATTGCACCGAAAGGAAATATGATAGAAGTGAAAACAGGAAATGAGTTCAGGATCCAACACAGCTCAGCGATATAAACAACATCACAGAGTCACAAAATATAATATAAAATACGACAGTCTGAAAGCACTAGCTGGATCGCAGTCTAGGCAAACCTAACTAAGCTATACTAGTCCAGGTGTGCAAAGTCTAGTGGCTCAACTGCCAGGTCACAGTCCTGGCCTAAGTCTCCATCTGCCTCGACCCCACAGTAGGTCGAGCAGTCTGCTTCAGAATCATCTGTAATATATCAACGGTATCCTGTCAGGAAAATGAGTAAGTACAGAACACTAATAGCAGTTCCATATGAATTGACAAATTTTATAAGAGACAATCATAATAAAAAACAAGATAAAATATCAAGACAGAAAATATAAACAAGATATGTAAACTGGATATCATGTCATGGTATAAATACAAGAATGTAGAATAGAATAGGGATATATGATGTAATAAAGTAAATATAAAATGTGCCATGAATTATTAGAGCGTTATGTGATCGGCTTGGAAAACCGGACATGCTATCCACTTGGCCCGGCAATCACAAGAAAATCTCGGGAAAGGGTCATGCCGGCCAACCTGGATAACGAGCACAAGGAATAAGATCTCGCTACACCCTGTGTGAAGTGAGGGTGGCGCAAGCACAAAAATATAGTGACAGGGTGGCTTGATCATATAGCCCTTAATAATTCTCCATCCTCGAGTAGTATAATGGATCCGGACATGACATGTCATGACACGGGACTCAAAAACAGGGGGCTAATCCACTCCCAAGTCGGTGTCTATATAAGTACAGGAAATAAATAGAATATACCAACATACCAAGAAAATCCAGGAACAATATCTTACGACAGGATTCGACGTATACTAGTTTGTGAACCATCGTGTCAGGAATCAAGTAAGACACTGCAACTGAATCAGGTATAACAGACATCAAGACAATGAAAACTATCAGTGAATGTACTCGTCTGTGGTCCTAAGCTAATAAGGTGAACAGATGCTCAGTGAAGTCACAGACCTAAAAATGAGGTACCATAAGTCAAAACAGGTTTTACTAATAAAAGGAAAGCTAATCAAGTCATGATATGCAAGTCTAACCAAACTAGGTAAAACTAGGTCATACTGAGCCAAACTAGGTCATACTAGGTCATACTAAGCCAAACTAGGTCACACAGAGACACACTAGAACAAACAAGGTCATATGAAGTCAATCCAAGTCAAACTAGGTCAATCTAGGTCAAGGGTTGACTTACAGTTGACTTTAGGTCAAAAAGTCAACTCTGGTCAACGCTGGTCAACTCTAGGTTAACCCTAGGTTAAACTAGTCAAATGTTGACTAACAGTTGACTTTCAGTCAAGTGGTCAACTCTGGTTTGGTTTTGGGTCAATTCTAGGCCAAGTGTTGACTCGAAGATGACTTTGGTCAAAAAGTCAACTCTTGGTCAACGGGGGTCAAAACTAGACTAAACTACCCTCATCTAACCATTACCTACCAAGACAACCTATATCTAACCCCATTTTAACAATCAAAATCCAAATCTTAGACTTACCCCAATACCTTACATTTATCCTTTACAAGGTATTCCCAATACCTTGCCCCGATACGAAGGCAACCCCTCCTAATATTGGTAGACTGACCTAGGCTTCTTAGGGCAGCTAGACACTAACCTATCTAGACATTACCAACCAAGAAATCTAGGTATCTAGCCCATCCAGTCCATCTTATCCCACATGTTGGTCATTCTCAACATACCTTAAGGTATCTTGAGATACCATATGGTATCTTGAGATATCACTCACCAACTCATATAACCAAGCTCTATCTAACTTCTAACTCACTCTCCTAGTATCTTAGAGTAGCACTTCACTCAACTCTACTAGGCTACTAACCAACCTCACTTAGGTAGGATACTAACTTATCTAATACACTCACTAACCCACACTACTAACATATCCACACACACACACACAAACTCTCACATTTATTGCTCACTTTGACACACTCAAACACTCACCTATAGGCTCTAGAATGGGGGTTTTTAGTGGTGTATATATAGAGTCACATAGGGGCTATATATAATGTGTCACGACCCGCACCCACTTTGAGGGTACGAGAACGTAACAACGCCCAGCCTACGCCACAGTGTCGGCGGTAAAACGATGTCCTAGGTCAATCATCTAGCAATGTAAAGGTACATGTACAGTATATACACTCCGAACGGAGGTGACATAGCAATATACAGTCTCAATCACATCTAAGGCAGAATGATAGGATAGAAAGATAGATAGATAAATACTGAAATGGGAGAATCCACATAAATACAACCAGAGAGTCTAAGTGTGTAAGATAACATCTCAGCAAACATCCAAAAATACAAGTCTCACTAATGAATATGAAAGAATATATACAATCCAGATCTCAATGACAGAAATAGTAAAACCTAGACTAGGGAGCCTCAGTCTCTATAGCTAGTGGATCCGACTAGAAATCTGGGTCACAAGAGTCATCTACAGCTATCCCATAGTAGGTGTCTACGCAGGCCTCATCCTCATCCTCTGTAATATTTTCAACAGGTCCAGTCAGGATAGGAGCGAGCACAAAACATCTCACGCAGTTCATATCAAGTTAGGAAATATAAAGCATGCAATAGAGTAAGGTACATAAAACGCTGAAAGAAGAATGTATATAAAAAACAACAGAGATTTGATAATAGCAAATATCTATATATGATAAGTAAGAACTGTAAGCAACATGTGATTTAGAGCACAATATGGTTATGTAAACGGTCTAGGACAATGCAATGGTAACTCCATTGTACGTGAGTGTACAATAGACATATATAATAATTATGCAATATTGTACAATAGGATTTGATTACATAACCAATTCTACTCCCCCTCTCCAATCAATACACAAGGATCCACTCCAGTTACGTTATCTTGTACAATAGTGTACAATATTATACAATAGATGTACAATATTATACAATAGATGTACAATGTTATATAATAGATGTACAATGTTATACAATAGTTGTGCAATGGTCTATCCCTGGGCTCATGTGATAATGAGAGTACAATATGCACAATGAGTATACAAGGATAAGGGTATTCAATAAATACAATATGTAAGTGAAACGCACATCACAATATGTATTTAGTGAATACAAGGGGATAACATCTCAAAAGAAGATCCATATAGTACCAATCCGTGATAACAATCGTGTCAACATCAAGTACAGTAATCTAGAGCAAGAATATAAATCCAGACAAGTATGAAACGGTCAGAAAATGTACTCGCCTGATATCCTGAGTGTCTGAAGAGAATATACTGTCCGAAGAGTGGTGTCTATCTCCTATAGAACAGTACAAGTCAATATGAGTCTAAAATAATAATAAGATGCAATTCAATGCATTCTATATGAATCTAGGTCAATTTAGGTCAAACTGAGTCATACTAGGTCATACTGGTTCATACTAGGTCGTACTGAGCCAAACTGGGTCACACTAGGACAACCAAGGTCAAACAAGGTCACAGGAAATCAATCCAAGTCAAACTAGGTCAATTTGGATCAAAGGTTGACTTACAGCTGACTTTTGGTCAAAAAGTCAACTCTGGTCAACTCTGGTCAACACTGAGTCAACCCTAGGTGAAACAAGTCATATGTTGACCAACTGTTGACTTTCAGTCAACTGGTCAACTCTGGTTTGGTTTCGGTCAAATCTAGTCGCTTAAAGACTAAGTTTGACTCTCGGTTGATTTTTGTTGACTTTTGGTCAAAATGGTCAACCAACGTCAAAACTAGTCTAGGAGTACTATATTTGATCATTACCAACCAAGGGAACCAAGTTCTAACTCTATCTTAGACTCCAAACTCAAATACCTTAGTTCTAGGCATTACCTACATTACCCTTACCAAGGTAAATACCTATACCTTGCACATACCACTCTAACCTAGGAATACTAGCCTAGGTTTCCTAGGATAGCTAGATACTATCCTATCTAGGGGTTACCTACCAAGATATAGAGGTTTCCTAGATATCTAACCTATCTTAGATCACATGTTTACCCTACCCATTACCTTACCAATATCACATATCACTCTCACATCTCCCGAACATTCACTCACACACAACACTCATGATACCACACTCATATAGGCCTTCCTACAGGTTATTAGCTATACTCATATATCACTCACACTCACAAATACATATATAAACTCACACACACACATATATATATATATATATATATATATATATATATATATATATATATATATATATATATATATATATATATATATATATATATATGTAGGCTCACATACACAAATACATATAGGCTCACACACACACACACATACACATATACAAGGCTCACACATAGGTGTATAGGGCTGTCCATTTAGAACATGTAAGGGGCTATTTTGGCTGAGTCAATAGGACAGGAAATTGGGACTGTTTGAGGGTGGTTTAGGGGTGTCAAGTTGAAGGCTGATGTGGGGGCTAGAACATGATGGTTAGGGACAGGTTTTGGGCCTACAATGGCTGTCAATGGGGGGAAACTATATAGGCTGATTTAATGTGGTTAATGTGGGCTGCTCAAGGACTGTTTAGAGACTGAGTTTAGGGGGCTTCTATAGGGGTATTTAAGGACTCAAATACCTGTCAATAGGACAGCCAAGAAGGGGGTTACATTGACTGAATTTCAGGGCAGCATATAGCAGGTTTTGGGACTGAATTTGTGGTATTTATGGACAGCCATTAGATGCTGATTTTAGGACTGTATTGGACTGTTTTTGGGGCTTCCATGGGGTGGTTGTAGGCTGGAATGGGGACAGGTTAAGGGGCTAACATATGGCTGATTTTGTGGGGGTTAGGGACTGACATTGGACAGCAATATGTATGGGTTTAAGGACAGCCAACATGGCTTGCAAATGGTCTGTTGGGGACTATTTTGTACATGTTAGGATAGGTTTTTGAGTGGTTTGAAGGGCTGGAAATATGGGGCTGTATGGTGTGAGTTTGGACAGGGAATGACAGGTTTATGGGGAGCCATTGGCTAGAATTTGAAGCAAGGGGGACATCACATGGCTGTGGGTTAGGGGGCCAATTGGACAGGTATTTGGGGACTGATATTGAGTGCTACTTAGGACTGATTTGTGTGAAATGTTGGACTGAAATAAGGGGCTAACAAGGGGCTAACCATGGACTGTTTGGGAGCAGCCATGACAGGTTTTTAGGGACTGTTTTAGAGCCGTGTTAGGGCTGAATGTAGGGGTGTAATATGGGGGTTAACAGGGACATACATGGGACTGTCAATGGGGTTATACCCCTACCCAAAATACACTGAATGCAGTGTAATACTGCTAAAAAAAACAACAGTCCCCTGTAGGGACTGTTCTGCCAATATCAGTCCCCTGTGGGACTGATTTCCTTCCATCCCCTGCTGTCCAAAACAGCAGCATAACTCCCTTTCTTCCTATTCTCTCAAACCTCTCTATACACAACCACACCAACATTCAAACACACATGCACACACTATGATTTCTCAATCCCATTCTCTCACAAACCAATTCTCAAACACCACACACACACACCAATACTTCCTATTCTTGGCCGACCACTATATCTCACTACCAAACACAAAGTATCACACCACACACACCATAATATATATCTATATATATATAAACCATAATATATATATATATATATATATATGTACATATATTATATATATTAATATATATATATATATATGTACATATGTTATATGTATATATATATATATATATACATATATTATATATATATATATAGAGAATGATATATATATAAACCACACACACACATATATATATATATATATATATATATATATATATATATTATATATATATATATATATATATATATATATATATATATATATATATATATATATATTATATATATATATATATATATATATATATTTTTCTTTTATATATATATATTTTTTTTTCTTTTAAAAAAAATATATATATATATATATATATATATATATATATTATATATATATATATTTTTTTTTTCTTTTATATATATATATATAAAAAAATATATATATATAAAAAAAAAATATATATATATAAAAAAAAAATATATATATATATATATATATATATATATATATATATATATATATATATATATATATATATATATATATATATATATATATATATATATTAGATAATATGATACAATATGATACATAGGAAAACTCATTCCTAAACACATAGAAAATCTGGAATAAAAGTTAGAACAACATTAAATCAATACACAAATAATTCTCCATGTGTCCAAATAGGAGTTTTCCCATTAGGACGCGATCCTACACATAGGACACCTCTACAAGTGTCCAAATAGACACGAAATGGACACGAACGGACACAAAACCATGGGAGTCATTCCTATGGGTTCAAAATAGACCTATATGTATGAGGAAATGGAAAGGAGAAGGGATTTATACCTCCCGGTAGATCGAATCGAAGAAAAGCCTTCCCGAAGCGACACCGACACGTAGAGATTCCAAAAGGGCACGAACGAGCTCCGACTCCTCCCAAAATTGGGTAGCTCTCTCCTTGGCTTGAATGGAGAAGGAAGGAAGAAGATTTGGTGGAGAAATGGAAGGATTTGGTGGAGAAATGATAGGGATTGCTCTCTAGAAATTTGGGGAAGAACTAGAGAGAGGAAAATAAAGTAGAAAGAAATGCCATGAGTCTCTCTCCAACCCCACCTAGGGCCGGCCATACATGGCTGATTTCTACCTATTTACAATGTCTAAAATACCCCCCTCTAGCCTATTCTATTAGTATTAGAAAAAGGGTTTAAGTCGGGGCTAGTTTGGTCATTCCTAAAACACTAATCCAAATAATCCTAACCAAAATAAATTAGCCTAGTCACTAACTAAAATAATTAGCATGTGGGCCATGGCTAACTAGTGTGTGGGCCCACTAGAGTTAAAACTACCCCGGGTCCCCGTTTCAAGTCGGATTGAGCTGAAATTCGAACCCGACTCAAATAACCCCAAAACAATATCATAAATAATAAAATAAATTTCAAAAATATTTAGTAAATACAAAATGACAAAAATACCACTGTTCCTGAAAACTGGGGGTGACAAATTCCTCGAAATTAAAACCAACAATAGTAAAATATCAAAATTACCAGTCATAATTTTAAATAGTTTAAAAATGATTAAAAATCACCAAAAATTATAATATGAAATAATTATCAATAAATAATAATTATAATTATAAAATTTCAAAATTACCCTAATCTGAAAAATTGGGTGTTACAATCCTACCCACCTTATAAAAATTTTGTCCTCGAAATTAAGATGATCGCACCCCCTTCTAGGTCAAACATAGTCAAGGGTCAATCACTAGTCAATTTCTCAACATCCAAGTACTTGGTCATCAACTGGTCAACTTCTTAGGGTTTTACCTATGCCAGCTATCTAGGTGTTGGCAACTAGAATTTAGCAAAAGAGAAACTCTATAATAGACTAACTCTTAACCTTCTAAATCCTATCAAGTCACCCATAACTAAATACCCACAAGCTAAGCACACCAATCCCAAATACCACGTATATATATGCTCAAGAACAACAACCCATCACATATATCCTAAGTATATCATCTATATATATAGACCTCTTAGTCTTAGGTGAAACTACAGCTATACTCAAGGACAGGCTCTGGTCAAGGGTGCCTCACTGGAAAGATAAGGGAAAGTAATAATAATCATCAAGGCTGTAAGGCATACTAACATCATATATGTAACTGGTTGGTATTATAGATAACAGGAGAATTATCTGCAATGGTTACTATCCTAACACCAATGCTAACTATCACCTCTAGGGTACAGACACTCTACAAGTCATCATATCATTATACTATGAAGGAACTACCTATGAATAAGCTCTACAAAACTAAATATCCCTACTCCTAAGTTACTTACAACAACAGAAGGGTATGATATTCAAAAACCTTCAAGATACAATCTGATAATCATATACGTCTGTCCAAAATCATGTTACTCGGAGTCTTTGTCATGCTAGTGAGCAAGGCTACGATAATCACAGAGTCCTTGACTAAGGTACATACCTCTAGGCTCATGGTATTTAAAATATCCGTATTGTCGCATGCGACGGCGAAAACCTTAAATTCCCACACCCGAGAAATACGTCTAAAATCTAACTATATGTCCTCACTATGCCAGCTAACACGACTATCGAAGATTCTAGATCCCATGATTGAGGTGACCTAGCCCATATGATTTTTTCAGAAGAAAAAAACAAAAAAAACAAACATAACACAAGAGCAACAGAACAAATTGATCAGTCAACAATGAGCAGATGGAATCAAATTTCAAGATAGTTATAAGAGGCAATTGTGAAAATAGAATCGAGAAGATCGAAACCTACAGCAAGATCTCCAATGGCAAGTGCATCCTCGACTGTCCTGGCGAAAGCTCGCCCTTAGTGGTTTCCTCTGGCCTGCTGCTGGTGCTGCAGGTACCTCTGCTGCTGAGAGAAATCGAAAATGACGGGAAAAGTCTCTGTACAGGCGGAGGTGCACCTCCAATGTAGCAGAAACGCCAACCTGAGTCGGCATAATGGAAACTGCGGTCTCGAGGCCCTGATGAACAGGACGAGAGGTGGCCAGCCTCTCGATAGTATCCCCCGAGCCGGAGCGATGAGATCATGTCTCCATAACCATTATGAAGACAGATCAAAACAAGAAGCAATTACTGAGAATGAAGCAAAAAGTCAAGGAGGACATTTTACATTCAAGGGAAGACAATAAACAGCAAATTTAGATAAAATGAATCTGATTAAGAGTTTTTTCTAATGTGATGGAGTACCTTCAAAACATCCTAATCCTACTGCAGGCTGTAGTGATACTCTAGTTCGAATACCACTACATAAACTCGACCTGCATGGGCCACCACTAAAAACGTGTCACGACCCGCACCCACTGTGAGGGTATGAGAACGTAACAACGCCCAGCCTACGCCGCAGTGTCGGCGGTAGAACGCTGTCCTAGATCAATCATCTAACAATATAAAGGTACATATACAGTATATACACTCCGAATGGAGGTGACATAGCAATATACAGTCTCAATCACATCTAAGGCAGAATGATAAGATAGAAAGATAGATAGATAAATACTGAAATGAGAGAATCCACATAAATACAACCAGAGAGTCTAAGTGTCTAAGATAATATCTCAGCAAACATCCAGAAATACAAGTCTCACTACTGAATATGAAAGAATATATATAATCCAGATCTCAATGACAGAAATAGTAAAACCTAGACTAGGGAGCCTCAGTCTCTATAGCTAGTGGATCCGACGGGAAATTTGGGTCACAAGAGTCATCTACAGCTGTCCCATAGTAGGTGTCTACGCAGGCCTCATCCTCATCCTCTGTAATATTTTTAACAGGTCCAGTCAGGACAGGAGCGAGCACAAAATATCTCACACAGTTCATATCAAGTTAGGAAATATAAAACATGCAATAGAATAAGGTACATGAAATGCTGAAAGAAGAATATATATGAAAAACAGCAGAGATTTGATAATAGGAAATATCTATATATGATAAGTAAGAACTGTAAGCAACATGTGATTTAGAGCACAATATGGTTATGTAAACGGTCTAGGACAATGCAATGGTAACTCCATTGTACGTGAGTATACAATAGACATATACAATAATTATACAATATTGTACAATAGGATTTGATTACATAACCAATTCTACTCCCCCTCCCCAATCAATACACAAGGATCCACTCCAGTTACGTTATCTTGTACAATAGTGTACAATGTTATACAATAGATGTACAATGTTATATAATAGATGTACAATATTATACAATAGATGTATAATGTTATACAATAGATGTACAACGTTATACAATAGATGTATAATGTTATACAATAGTTATACAATGGTCTATCCCTGGGCTCATGTGATAATGAGAGTACAATATGCACAATGAGTATACAAGGATAAGGGTATTCAATAAATATAATATGTAAGTGAAACGTACATCACAATATGTATTTAGTGAATACAAGAGAATAACATCTCAAAAGAAGATCCATATAGTACCAATCCGTGATAACAATCGTGTCAGCATCAAGTACAGTAATCTAGAGCAAGAATGTAAATCCAGACAAGTATGAAACGGTCAGAGAATGTACTCACCTGATATCCTGAGTGTCTGAAGAGAATATACTGTCCGAGGAGTGGTGTTTGTCTCCTATAGAACAGTATAAGTCACTATGAGTCTAAAATGATAATAAGATGCAATTCAATGCATTTTATATGAATCTAGGTCAATCTAGGTCAAACTGAGTTATACTAGGTCATACTGGTTCATACTAGGTCGTACTGAGCCAAACTGGGTGACACTAGGATAACTAAGGTCAAACAAGCTCACAGGAAATCAATCCAAGTCAAACTAGGTCAATTTGGATCAAAGGTTGACTTACAGCTGACTTTTGGTCAAAAAGTCAACTCTGGTAAACTCTGGTCAACACTGAGTCAACCCTAGGTGAAACAAGTTACATGTTGACCAACTGTTGACTTTCAGTCAACTGGTCAACTCTGGTTTGGTTTCGGTCAAATCTACTTGCTTAAAGGCTAATTTTGACTCTCGGTTGACTTTTGTTGACTTTTGGTCAAAATGGTCAACTGACGTCAAAACTAGTCTAGGAGCACTATATTTGATCATTACCAACCAAGGAAACCAAGTTCTAACTCTATCTTAGACTCCAAACTCAAATACCTTAGTTCTAGGCATTACCTACATTACCCTTACCAAGGTAAATACATATACCTTGTACATACCACTATAACCTAGGAATACTAGCCTAGGTTTCCTAGGAAAGCTAGATACTATCCTATCTAGGGGTTACCTACCAAGATACAGAGGTTTTCTAGATATCTAACCTATCTTAGATCACATGTATTGGTTTACCCTACCCATTACCTTACCAATATCACATATCACTCTCACATGATCCCTAACGCTCACTCACACACAACACTCATGATACCACACTCATATAGGCCTTCCTACAGGTTATTAGCTATACTCATATATCACTCACACTCACAAATACATATATAAACTCACACACACAAATATATATATATATATATATGTAGGCTCACATACACAAATACATATAGGCTCACACACACACACACACACACACATATACAAGGCTCACACACAGGTGTATAGGGCTGTCCATTTAGAACATGTAAGGGGCTGTTTTGGCCGAGTCAATAGGACAGGAAATTGGGACTGTTTGAGGGTGGTTTAGGGGTGTCAAGTTGAAGGCTGATATGGGGGCTAGAATATGATGGTTAGGGACAGGTTTTGGGCCTACAATGGCTGTCAATAGGAGGAAACTATATAGGCTGATTTAATGTGGTATGTGGGCTGCTCAAGGACTGTTTAGGGACTGAGTTTAGGGGGCTTCTATAGGGGTGTTTAAGGACTCAAATACCTGTCAATAGGACAACCAAGAAGGGGGTTACATGGACTAAATTTTTGGGCAGCATAAAGCAGGTTTTGGGACTGAATTTGTGGTGTTTAGGGACAGCCATTAGATGCTGATTTTAGGACTGTATTGGACTATTTTTAGGGCTGCCATGGGGTGGTTGTAGGCTGGAATGGGAACAGGTTAAGGGGCTAACATATGGCTGATTTTGTGGAGGTTAGGGACTGACATTGGACAACAATATATATGCGTTTAAGGACAGCCAACATGGCTTGCAAATGGTCTGTTGGGGACTATTTTGTACATGTTAGGATAGGTTTTTGAGTGGTTTGAAGGGCTGGAAATGTGGGGCTGTATGGGGTGAGTTTGGACAGGGAATGACAGGTTTATGGGGAGCCATTGGCTAGAATTTGAAGCAAGGGGGACATCACATGGCTGTGGGTTAGGGGGCCAATTGGACAGGTATTTGGGGACTGATATTGAGTGCTACTTAGGATGATTTGTGTGAAATGTTGGACTGAAATGAGGGGCTAACCCAGGACAGTTTGGAGGCAGCCATGACAGGTTTCTAGGGACTGTTTTAGAGCCGTGTTAGGGCTGAATGTAGGGGTGTAATATGGGGGTTAACAGGGACATACATGGGACTGTCAATGGGGTTATCCCCCTTACCCAAAATACACTGAATGCAATGTAATACTGCTAAAAAAAACAACAGTCCCCTGTGGGGACTGTTCTGCCAATATCAGTCCTCTGTGGGGACTGATTTCCTCCCATCCCCTGCTGTCCAAAATAGCAGCATAACTCCCTTTCTTCCTATTCTCTCAAACCTCTCTATACACAACCACACCAACATTCAAACACACATGCCCACACTATGATTTCTCAATCCCATTCTCTCACCAACCAATTCTCAAACACCACACACATGCCAATACTTCCTATTCTTGGCCGACTACTATATCTCACAACCAAACACAAAGTATCACACCACACACACCATAATATATATCTATATATATATAAACCATAATATATATACATATATATATAGAGAGAATGATATATATATAAACCACATATATATATATATATATATATATATATATATATATATATATATATATATATATATATATATATATATATATATATATATATATATATATTAGATAATATGATACAATATGATACATAGGAAAACTCATTCCTAAACACATAGAAAATCTGGAATAAAAGTTAGAACAACATTAAATCAATAAACAAATAATTCTCCATGTGTCCAAATAGGAGTTTTCCCATTAGGACACGATCCTACACATAGGACACCTCTACAAGTGTCCAAATAGACGCGAATGGACACAAAACCATGGGGGTCATTCCTATGGGTTCAAAATAGACCTATATGCATGAGGAAATGGAAAGGAGAAGGGATTTCTACCTCCCGGTAGATCGAATCGAAGAAAAGCCTTTCCGAAGCGACACCGACACGTAGAGATTCCAAAAGGACACGAACAAGCTCCGACTCCTCCCAAACTTGGGTAGCTCTCTCCTTGGCTTGAATGGAGAAGGAAGGAAGAAGATTTGGTGGAGAAATGGAAGGATTTGGTGGAGAAATGATAGGGATTGCTCTCTAGAAATTTGGGGAAGAACTAGAGAGAGGAAAATGAAGTGGAAAGAAATGACATGAGTCTCTCTCCAACCCCTTGCTAGGGTCGGCCTTACATGGCTGATTTCTACCTATTTACAATGTCTAAAATACCCCCCTCTAGCCTATTCTATTAGTATTAGGAAAAGGGTTTAAGTCGGGACTAGTTTGGTCATTCCTAAAACACTAATCCAAATAATCCTAACCAAAATAAATTAGCCTAGTCACTAACTAAAATAATTAGCATGTGGGCCATGGCTAACTAGTGTGTGGGCCCACTAGAGTCAAAACTACTTCGGGTCCCCGTTTCAAGTCGGATTGAGCTGAAATTCGAACCCGACTCAAATAACCCCAAAACAATATCATAAATAATAAAATAAATTTCAAAAATATTTAGAAAATATAAAATGACAAAAATACCCCTGTTCCTGAAAATTGGGGGTGACAAATTCCTCGAAATTAAAACCAACAATAGTAAAATATCAAAATCACCAGTCATACTTTTAAATAGTTTAAAAATAATTAAAAATCACCAAAAATCATAATATGAAATAATTATCAATAAATAATAATTATAATTACAAAATTTCAAAATTATCCTCATTTGGAAAACTGGGTGTTACATAGTGGGGGGCTAATAGGGTACAATTGTGGGGTGAAATGGGGCTGCACAGCATCCCCATTGCGGCTGTTAGCTGCTGCTAAGACAGCTCCTGCTGCTGTACAAAATAGATACAGTCCCCTGTGGGGACTGCTGCTCCAACTGTTGTGGTGTGTCCTCTGTAGGGACACACAGCTGCTGCTGTCCAGGACAGCAGCCCCTCCTAGCCTCTCACCCTCCCTACCACACTCCAATATACTCCCTCCCCTCTATCATATAGATATATATACCCACACATACATATAAATATATATACATGAATATGTATTAAAATACATTATGATACATGAATGGAAATATAAACACACTCAAGAACACATCTCTAACATATAAAAATCTGAGATTAAAACATGTATTAAATCATTCAAACATAAAGACAAACACAAGTGTGTCCAATATTAGGGGTTTTCCATATAGACACAACAACACATCAAGGACACTCCTAAATATCCCAAAATGGACCCAAAATGGACACAAATGGAGATACAACCATGGGGGTGATTCCTATGGGTTCAAAACATTCCTAAATGCATGAGAGTTTGATTTAGAGGGTAGATTTTACCTTCCGGGAGGTAAAATCTCAAAGAACTCCTTCAGATACGGTACCGACACGAAAGGATCTCCAAAAGGACACAAACTAATGCAAACTCCTCCCAAACTTGTTTAGCACCTTCTCTTGCTAGAGTAGAGAAGAAATGAAGAAGATCGGATGGAGGAATGGATTGATTTGGGGGTGAAATCAATGGAGGCTCTTATCAAATTTGGGAAAGAACTCCGTCACTATAAGTTATAAGTTAGATATTAGTTAAGATATTATGTTAGTACATTAGATAGTTAGTTAATTAGATATTTGAGGGGTATCTTGGTATCTCATGATACCAAGATAGTATCTTAAGGTAATTATGAATTACCTTTACCTTCAAGGTAAATGATTAGTTTACCTTATGACCAAGGTATTGGTTTTGGAATGCCAATATAACCAAGGTAGATATGGCATCCTAGTGTTAGTGGGTTAGTGTCTAAGTGTTTGAGTTTGAGTAGGTGATGTTAGATTGTGGAAGGATTATATAGATAGGTATATATATTTTTGGGTTATATAGTATCTATATATATTATGAGAGTATATAGATATAGGTTAAGGTTCATAGTTAGGAAATGTATATACTTGATATATGATATCTATGTAGGAACCCTAGAGGGGGGGTGAATAGGGTCAAGTTAACTAATCAAGCACTTAGCACAAGCTAATAGGCAATTTAAAAATATAAGTGCAAGAGAAGAAGCAAACACAATACCGACATCCGATGTATCCTGGTATCCTCCTAAGAGGCAGTCCAGTCCCGGAACTCTCTCCGACTTTAATCCACTATTTGAGCAAATAGTTACACACGAGTTTGGATCCGAAGAACTCGCCAACTTCTTACACAAGAGCTTTAATCCGAAGGGCTCTCCGACTTCAACCGAGAGTTTGGATACGAAGACTCCCCAACTTCAACCGAGAGTTTGGATACGAAGACTCTCCAACTTCAACCTTTCACAATAGGTTTTGATCTCCTTATACAATAGGATGAAGATCTCACTTTTCAACTCGATAACTCTAACACAATTTATGAATGGCAAATGAAAGCTTTGTAGAGTTGTTTGTGGATAGGCTTTGGTGGTTTAGAAATTTTTAGGCTCAAAGCATCAACCTTGAATGAAGGGGTTCAAGGCTATTTATAACCAAAGCTTGAAAAGAAGCCAAAGGCAACTTTTCAGTCACGAACCGGCATACCGCCGGTATGATCCGGCATACCGGCGGTATACCGGTCTGGGATTGCAACGGCTCGAAATATAGCCGTTGGGATCATTTAATGCTGAAAATCCGACCGTTGGAATTTCAACGTTACTGAATCGGTATACCGTCGGTATGATCCGGTATACCGTCGGTATGCCGATTTTATGGACAGAAACTTTCTGTGAACAAAATCGGTATACCGCCGGTATGCACCGGTATACCGTCGGTATGCCGGTTTTCAGCCAAAAATGATCCTGGGCTAGTTTCTGCCCTAGCTTTCGATTTTGCCATCCATTTCTTGTGTTTACAATTATTCCTAAGACTCATTACAGACTCCAGATATACTTAGGCAGGTGCAGGCTTCTTCAGAGTCATGAAATGATGATGGCATGGCTTGACTTCTTCCTTTGATAGGTGCTGGCTTTTTCCCTTGGCGGCAGCTGTCCAAAGATATCCAGTTTGTGAAAACTGAATACCTTTCGGGGGCTTCGCCCCCGAACCCCCGACGAGGGGCGCTGCCCCCTCGACCCCCGTCCGCTGACCGGGCAGCGGAACCTCCGGTACGTGGCTCCAGAGATGTCGTCGGATGGTCCAGAGAAATCTTGTGGGATCCGTCGTCTTTGGCCCACCATGATTTCTTCATTGCATATGTCCACATTGATCTTGCTTATTGCTTTTCTGTATGTACTTGTTAGACGAACAAAGCAATATACATAGTAGCAAGTATGATAAATTAAAGCACATTAGGACTATGCAAAGTTTAAGTATAAGTGCTAAGGTGATGGCATAAATGTTAGTGATATCATAATGATTAAACTTAATTGAATGACCACAATCAAAAACATAGTTTTGATTTTGGCAACCCAATTAAATTTAAGATAGATAAGCTCATAGCACTAAGATGTAAACCAATGGGCACATATCACCAAAGATATAAGTATAAGTAGAAATGCTATAGTGATAGTATGAAAATTAGTGATAATGAAATGCTAAACTTAACAGATTAACCATATTCAAAAAAATGATACAATCATTGGGCCAACAATCTCCCCCTTTTTGATTATGGGAAATCGGTTAAGTTTAGTATGGACATTATAGATGCATGTATCACTAATATACAAAAGACATAAGCAATATCACTGAAAGCATACTACTTAGATTACTTATAAATACATACTTAAACATACTTCTCCCCCTTTGACATGATCAAAAATACGCTCCTCCGTACTAATAGATAAGAAATCAATCTTAAGTACATAAATCAGAGCATGAGGAAGGCATAGACAATCATGATCAAGATATACTAAAGAAAAATGGGAGAATGGTGTAATGACAAGTGTATAAAACTACATACCAAATGTAGGGTACGAAATAGAAAATTGCTTGTCATAACACAATATGGTTGGTAAAACCAAAGGAATTTGAAAAACAAGAAATAAGTAGTTTACCAACTTGAAATCCAAGGAATAAATCCAAAACACAATAGGATATGAAATATTGCTCTAGTTTTGGAAGAAAACTATGAAATAAAGGATTTCAAACAAAAGCCATGAGGAATAGATAATTGCAACTAATAGATACCAATTGAGATATGAAATTAAATAAACTTGATACCAATTGAAAAGATGTAAACTTGAAACATTGATCAAAGAAACCATTAACAATCATAATTGTCCACAAATAAATAGTAGAACAAAATAAAAGAATGATCAATGTTAAATATTGCAATTGATAAAAAGTGATCTCATTATTTGCAAAATCTATATGCTTATCCAAGTTCATGCATTTGAACTCAATTACCTTATCATGCTATATGAATACCCTTTAGATAAACATGAAGGTAAAAGAGAAAAAATACTTGAGAAAGAGAAATTCAGTCGACTTGAATGCTCCCCCTCAAAGTACTACCAAAGGTGATAAAAATCATGAATTTTGGATAAGTCCTCAACAAGGAAAGCCAACTCAATTAAGCATATAAGGAAAGCCAAATAGCTGAAAGCACAATAGTCGTCAAGATAAGATACGAAAGATAATATTAACAAGATGACATATTTAATCCCATATGAAAGAGAGAGATGAGAACATAAGGACAATTATATACACTCTCATAAACCCTTCAAAATATCATGACCTCAATCAATAAGATATGAAATAGAAGAAAATATGGGTCCATGATGAACTAGGTATACGACATATTAAAGGGTATAAATAAATAGAATCAATTGATTTGCTCCCCCTCAAAATATGCGTATCTAGTTCCAAAGCACTTATAGCATAAAATAAATAACTACAAGATCTAGGGGTAAATCAACTATGGATTTCTCCCCCTTGCTCGATGCATATAAGGCTACAATATCGTCAAAAGACGAAAAATATCATCTTTAGTCAAGAAGAGATATACAATTAATAGCCACTAAAGATGAAGGATCAAAAGAATATTCCAATTAAGCACATATAATCAAAAGATGACATACATTAGTTTATATAGAAGGATCTCATAATTAAATATGATAGATCAATGTACGTTATCCTTTGAGAAAATGTCATCATGAAAAAGAATAAAGTCAATTAAGAACAATCATGATGATAGACATAATATAGCTCAAAAATAAAATAAAAATGAAACTCAAACATCATGTCCATGATTATCTAATTAAGAAATAATCAACCAATTTATTGCTTTGCATGGACTAGGTATGTTTTATCACATATGTACCCATCAACCGGGTAATATCCAAACTTTGCTACTTCTAAATGAAAGACCAATAAAGTTCAAATAGCAAAGGTCATATGTGACAATCCATGAGTAGTCAAAGTAGAGTAATAAAATAGTCTGATACTCACATAATAAGATAATATAGGACTACTCAACCATTAGGATCTTTTATCAATAAAAATAAACAAATTAAACATGATCCAACAAATCTCATAAAGAAAATTTCAAATCCATATTTATGATAAAATCTCATAAAACAATGAAAAATATGGAAAAGAGTCATTCTCATTTAAATGATTGCAAACAAAATCAAGAAGAGATGTAAATGATAATACGATAAAATCATGACTCAAAAGTGAGAGAAATTTAAGAGATACTTGCTAATGACTAATATGGGAGGAGACTTAAAGAAAGAAATCACAAACCTCCAAGAGAAACAAGATCTAATCAAGAATTTGTAAAACTAGTTTTAGAGAACAAACATATGTATCTAAAATAGGATACAAATTACATTTAGAAGAATCACAAATCTTGTTTATGGAAACTAGCATATCATATATAGATTGAAAGGAAAAACAATAGCTAGATGAGTGAAAGTGAACCAAATTATATAGCTTAACAATATATCATAAATAAGCAAGCTACATAACTAATTAAGATTAATGAGGTAGGTCATTAACAAGATAAATGTGCTCATTTAATCTTAAGTCACTAACACTAAAGATACTTGCTCAATCTTAGAGTTCACAAAGAGGACAATACATTTTGAATTAACAAAATGATTTAGAGACTCTTTACTAAGCAAGGATAAGAGCATAAGATGACAAATAAATAAATTAATCTCTTATCAAGTAAAGGCCAAAAAGAGATTTTCATGAAAACGAATAAAGTAAATCTCTTTGCCAAGTATTGAGATTAACCCAAGATAATAAAATGATAGATCGATCTAGAGAATGCAAAATATTATAGCTATTATGAAATAAGTGTATTCTCTAGAAATGGGAAATTCTCAACATAAAAGCTCAAACCATAGTAGCTAAAGTCATGAGAATTATGATGTAACAATTACAGGTATTCTCATGTGCTACAAAAACATCATTGGGCAACAATAATTCAAAAAGAAGCATAAACCCAAGGAATGAGCAAAGAAAGATCATTAAGATCAAGAAAGCTAAATGCTAAAGATATCAAGAAGTACATTTTTCAAAGAGCTTTCATAGTGCACCATAGTATATATATAGAAGATATCGATTTGAAAATGTGTACTAAAAACGGAGGTAAATATAAAAACAAGACAAAGCACAAAACCATGTGATTCTTAAAAGAACTTCCATAAATAGTCAAGTGTAAGGCATAAACAAATATTCTCTCTCAACATCCTAACTTAAAGGTATAAAACAAATAAATATCAAAAGTTAGGAATCACTAATATATATGAAACTATATATATCACGAATAGGCATACATGAAAAGATCAAAAACCAATTAAGAACATGTATCCATAATGCCAACCAAAAAGTCAAGAAGATATCATCAAAAGAAGACTTTAAGGAAGAAGCTAATTGATTCAAGAAGCATAAATTTGGTCAAGTGAATCAATAGCTAAGGTATGAGATAAGCACAAGTTTGAAGGTAACAAGTATATTTAAATACTCTTCAAGTCAATATAAAACTTTAGCTTAACTCATATTCCCATATAAAGATATTTATACAAAAATATAAATCAACATAAGAAATACATGATCTACATGTAAATGTAAATATAATGAATATAGTCATGTATCCTTAATGAATGTTTGAAAAAACTATCACAAATTCAAAACACGTATAAATAATCTTTAATAGGCAAAGACATAATTGATTCATAAGAGGTTTAATCAAAAAAAAACATGAGAATCAATAATGAATATATTATGTGAGCACAAGTTTAAAGTGAAAGTATAAGTATATACTTGTCAAGTGATAAGAAGCTTGTGCTAAACATATATATTCACAAATACCGATTAAGATAAATAAGACATATTAAAAACAAACCGGCAAGAAGTAACTATTTCAAAAACTTTAAAGACGGAGAGTTAAAAACCATATTAACTCAAATCAAAATCAAGCTCCTATGGACTAGAGTGATATGCATGCTTTATAAATAAAGATTAAGAGTAACAAGCATGCATAAATCAAATGTGTCACACTTAATAGAAAATGAGTGATAAACTACATAGTGTGAACTAATCATTTAAGCCGAGTAACTAGTCATGCTAGATAAAAGAATTAATAAGAAAATTAACTAAGCATGCTAGAAATGTATCTCACATTGATTTATATAAAAGGCAACTGAAGGATATCAATGTGAGCTAGTAACAAGACATCAAGAGAAACATGCTAGATTCTACAAATATAAACAATTTAAAGAGAATCGCTTAGCATGTTACCAAAGTGGCTCTAGTGGCCACGCTTGTGTTGGTACAATTGCTTGGAAGATGACCTTTGAGCTTTGCAACCACCAACACGCTCCTCGATGCTATGTCCCGATACAAGAAGCTTCACCTACAACATTAGATGAAGACTTTGGTATCCAAATAAACTTGGATCCACATTTATTAGCTTTAGGGACCCACATACTATTTACTCTAGCATTGGTAGAAAAACTCCTACGAATAGGACAAGTGAAGCTCATGTGTCCAATGCGAGAGCAATAGAAGCACCTAATACTAGTGTGTGCACATGTATCGGAATGAGTATGATTATGAACATGTGACATACTAGAATGATGAATATCTCTAGAGTGAGCATGAAAAGATTTGGTTTTAAGAATATCATGTTCTAATATCAAATCATCATGCATACAAGTAAGAGAATCAAACTTAACATTTAAAGCATTATTCTCTTTTTCAAATAAAACAATTCTAGAAATAAAATCATCATTTTGTTTCTTTAAAGTGTCAATAGAAGAATCATGCAAATGATTTAGCTCAAGAGATTGCCTCTTAAGATCTTCTATTGATGAGGAAAGAGATTTGATTTTCAAAATTAAAGCCTCATTCAAACTCTTTAAAGAAACATATGATGAGTTTTGAGAATCAAGTCTAGATAATAAAACATTGTTTTCATTTCTCAATAACTCATTAGCTTCTTCTAAATGAACAACCTTTTCAGAAAATTCTTCATTGGTAGAATGAAGGTTATCAAGAATCTCTAAGGATTGTTTAGCCATGGCTTTCCACTTAGAGCATTTCTTGCATTTAGAAGAAACATGATTGTCTATGCTACTAGAAATAAAACCCCTTTTATCGGAGGAGGAGTAGGAAGAATACGATGCCATAGAAAAATAACAAGGATCTACTCTAAGGATGTTAAGCCTAACAATAGAGTCCTTGCTCTGATACCAATTGTAGGAACCCTAGAGGGGGGGTGAATAGGGTCAAGTTAACTAATCAAGCACTTAGCACAAGCTAATAGGCAATTTAAAAATATAAGTGCAAGAGAAGAAGCAAACACAATACCGATACCCGATGTATCCTGGTATCCTCCTAAGAGGCAGTCCAGTCCCGGAACTCTCTCCGGCTTTAATCTACTATTTGAGCAAATAGTTACACACGAGTTTGGATCCGAAGAACTCGCCAACTTCTTACACAAGAGCTTTAATCCGAAGGGCTCTCCGACTTCAACCGAGAGTTTGGATACGAAGACTCCCCAACTTCAACCGAGAGTTTGGATACGAAGACTCTCCAACTTCAACCTTTTACAATAGGTTTTGATCTCCTTATACAATAGGATGAAGATCTCACTTTTCAACTCGATAACTCTAACACAATTTATGAATGGCAAATGAAAGCTTTGTAGAGTTGTTTGTGGATAGGCTTTGGTGGTTTAGAAATTTTTAGGCTCAAAGCATCAACCTTGAATGAAGGGGTTCAAGGCTATTTATAACCAAAGCTTGAAAAGAAGCCAAAGATGATCCTGGGCTAGTTTCTGCCCTAGCTTTCGATTTTGCCATCCATTTCTTGTGTTTACAATTATTCCTAAGACTCATTACAGACTCCAGATATACTTAGGCAGGTGCAGGCTTCTTCAGAGTCATGAAATGATGATGGCATGGCTTGGCTTCTTCCTTTGATAGGTGCTGGCTTTTTCCCTTGGCGGCAGCTGTCCAAAGATATCCAGTTTGTGAAAACTGAATACCTTTCGGGGGCTTCGCCCCCGAACCCCCGATGAGGGGCGCTGCCCCCTCGACCCCCGTCCGCTGACCGGGCAGCGGAACCTCCGGTGCGTGGCTCCAGAGATGTCATCGGGTGGTCCAGAGAAATCTTGTGAGATCCGTCGTCTTTGGCCCACCATGATTTCTTCATTGCATATGTCCACATTGATCTTGCTTATTGCTTTTCTGCATGTACTTGTTAGACGAACAAAGCAATATACATAGTAGCAAGTATGATAAATTAAAGCACATTAGGACTATGCAAAGTTTAAGTATAAGTGCTAAGGTGATGGCATAAATATTAGTGATATCATAATGATTAAACTTAATTGAATGACCACAATCAAAAACATAGTTTTGATTTTGGCAACCCAATTAAATTTAAGATAGATAAGCTCATAGCACTAAGATGTAAACCAATGGGCACATATCACCAAAGATATAAGTATAAGTAGAAATGCTATAGTGATAGTATGAAAATTAGTGATAATGAAATGCTAAACTTAACAGATTAACCATATTCAAAAAAATGATACAATCATTGGGCCAACAATCTATATGTATGTGTTAGGGTGGTACTATATGGGTAAGGATATATGTTATATATATGTAATGTATGTTATATAACTAAGTTTGTGTGCCTTGTTAGCTATATGGTTTAGCTATGTGCCTTGATTTAGGCTATGTGTTAGATAGCAATGGTACTAGTATACTTGATTGTTTAGGCCATAGAATTATTTAGACCTTGAATTGAATAACCTAGACTAGTTTGACCATTGTTGACCAAACCCTGGCTAGTTTGACTGCATTAGACTAGTTGCCCTAGTTTGACTAGATTGTTGACCAGAGTTGACCAAGAGTTGACTTTGACCTAGATTGACTTAGACTCGTGTAGATTGTATTATAATTTCAATTACCATATATATTGAAGTCTTTATAACCTGTGTTGTTCTAACTAGGACTTTGTAACTCCAGTTGACCATCTTTTCATATCAGATGTTCAGGGTATCAGGCGAGTACATTCTCTGATCATTTCATACTTGCTAGAACTTATAATCATGTTCTAAATTACTTTATTGATGCTGACACTTGTTATCACGGATTAGTACTATATGGATCTTTCATGCGATGTTATTCTCCCATAGGATATATCGGGTATTTCATGTTCGTGTACTTTATTATGGGTATCATGTACTCCTTGTGTTCGTGTTATTCGGTTACAAATCGTGTGAATCGTGTACTCTCATGTGCTCACATGATCTTCGTGTATAAACTATACTTCGTTGTAATAACATAACTTGAATGGAGCCTTGTGTATTGATTGGGGACGGGAGAGTAGAAGTGGTTACGTGATCAATCTTGTAGTTTACTCGTGTGCAAGATCATGTCGTTTACATAACCATCTTGTGCTCTGAATCACTAGTTACTTACAGTTCTTTCTTATCGTATATATTTTCAGTTTACAAGTATCTCACTTGTTTTCATGTACATCTTCTTACAGTTCATGTATCTTACTCTTTTGCATGCTTTATATTTCCTGTCATGTTATGAACTGCGTGAGATGTATTGTGCTTGATCCAGTCCTAATTGGACCTGTTAAAAATATTACAGGTAACATAGAGATTCACAGCTAGCATTGTGGACCAGTATAGCTTGGAGTAGATTGCTAGTTTATGATTTATTTTTCTCTGTTGGAACTTGTATTGTAATAAGTGGATATTTGAGTTGTATTTGAGATTGTTTGAGATATTATTATTTTAGAAGTTTATTTAAGTTGTTGCTTTGAGTTTAGTATAGACCTCTATGTTATCCTATCATGCTTAGCTGTGACTGAGTTATATCATATCTTATACTTGTCCTCCGTTCGGAGTTGAGATTTATGACATGTATATTATATATATTGTGTGAGTTGTTTAGTTAGCGACCTTGAACAGCATTCTACCGTCGATTCTGCGACGTAGACTGGACGTACCCACTTCTCGTACCCCTACCCTGGGTGCGGGTCATGACAAAATGCACAGCACATGGGTGTACGATGTGCATGACACGAAGGCATGGCACACGATAGAAAATCGCGTGGGTGCATAGCACGCATGGCGTGAAGGCACGTCGCGCGACAGAAAATCGCGCAGGCACGCGACCAACGAAACGCGCAGCACAATGGTGCACGACGCACATGGCACAGAGGCATGGGCGTGCAGCACGCAAAGCGCTCGTGCAATACTTTTTATCATCCCGACAGCACTGAAGACGTGCCGAAACCCATGAACACAAAAATGCCATATCTTCTTCATACGAAGTCGAAATCAAACGGTTCAAAAGCCAAAATTGGGTAGAATGGAATTCCCCACAACATGGAACCATTAGATCTAGGAAATAACAACCTTGAAGAGATCAAAACCAAGAAAATGATAAAAGTATAAACTTTTATCTGCAAAAATGTAACCATCAAAACCAAAAACTCCAAGTTCTAAAGAGGCTTAGAATCAAGCAAGGAAGACAATAAAACAATAAAATCTGAGATCCATCATGAATTAATTTGCACTTGCCTAGGGCTTGTTAGGTAGGAGGAGTAATGAAGAAGATGGCGAAATAAATATAAAGTAATAGAGGAGAGAGAGAAAGGTTGGTATATATACCAAGCCAACTCACCTCAACCCAACCCCAAACCAAACCAAGCCAAGTTGAACCAAACAAAATTAAACCAAGTCAAGAATAAACCAAGACTAGGCTAAGCAAGATAAGTCAAAACATGGGTCACCTGACAAATGTCAAAAATTCGTACACGTATAGTAGAAATACATATAACAAAAAAGGGAGTGACAACTCTATCCAACTTAAAAGAATTCCGTCCTTGTAATTTAATCAAGAGGCTAGAGGTGTCAGGGAAATCTACACTAATACTAGCAATCTATGACTAGCAGTCAACCAAGCAATCATTCATGCAAGCGAGAAATTAAAAGCATAAGGCATAAGGAAGACATTATACCTTATGAGTCAAACAGGTGTGGATATAGTGATCAGATATTATCCTTACGTTCCCAATTTGACTCACGGAAAGAGTGATGACCCCAAGCAACACGGACTAAACTAATAGTTATGTTCCTGAGTATCTTCTTCCTTCGGTCCAATATGGATACGGGCCTTTTCTCATACGAAAGGTTGGCACCAACAACCAATACCAAATGATCGAGGATATGGCTCAGATTCGGGATATATCATCATAATTGGGATACATGGAATATGTCATGTATCTTACACAATAACGACAAAAGAGTGAGACGATAGGACACATCACCTATTCGCTCGAGAATATCAAATGGCCCTATATACCTAGGACTAAGTTTTCTTCGTACGCCAAATCGAATGACGCCACGGGTAGGCAAGATCCTAAGGAATGCTTGGTCGCCGATAGAAAACACGAGACAACGCCGATGAGAATCGGCCCAATGGCGTTGACGATCTTGTATAACCCGAAGATGATCTCTAACTTGTCTGACCACTTCAATAGTCTGAGTAACCATTTCTGGACCAAGAATTTGCCTCTCGCCAGCGTCATCCTAAGCTAAAGGTGACCTACACTTTCTGCCATACAGTACCTCAATTGGTTCCTTCTGGATACTGGCCTAGAAACTGTTATTATAGGAGAACTCCACTATGTGTAGGTGATGATCCCATAAACCACCAAAGTTAAGTGTACAGGATCGTAACATATCTTCAAGAGTCTGAATCGTGCGCTCCGACTGACCTTATGTCTGCGAATGATAAGCTGAACTAAACTGGAGACGAGTCCCCAAAATCTTTTTAAGACTCTGCCAAAAGTACGATGTAAATCTTGAATCTCTGTTGAATATGATATTGACTAGCACTCCATGCAATTTGACTATCTGTCTGAGGTATATCTCTGCTAGCTGATCCGTCGACTGACCAATTCTGAAAGAAAGAAAATGAGCTACCTTAGTGAGTCAGTCAACTATAACCCATATAGCATCTCTCCTAACTGGGGATTTAGGTAACCCTGTTACAAAATCTATGGTAATGTGTTCCTATTTTCATTCTGGGATCGGTAAAGATTGAAAAAGTCCAGCTAGTCTCTGATGTTCAGCCTTAACTTATTGGCAAACTAAACAATGAGAGACAAACTGGGCTATCGCCCTCTTCATGCCATTCTACCAGAAATGCTGACGGATATTATGATACATCTTCGTGCTACTAGGATGAATTAAATACTACAAATTGTGAGCTCCTGCCAGGATCTCTTGCTTGATGTCACCACTGGGTACACAAAGATGCCTTCTATGTCGGAGCATACCATCTTCGTGAATACATAACTCTGCTCTTCATCCTGTTTCACATTCTGCCCTATACCGCTGAAGCTTAGAATCCGTTGACTGAGCTATCTTGATTATCTCTATTATGCTGGACTGAACTTGCATACTGGCTATCAATGCCACAGTGGTAGGGAGAACTATCTCTATACCCATCTTCTGAAGATCTATTAATGACTTTGGTTATGCTATTAGAAAATAAGCTCCTGATTTTCTACTCAATGCATCTATAACTACGTTGGCCTTCCCAGGATGATACTATAGGTTGATATCATAATCTACCAATAGCTCTAGCCACCTTCTCTGATGCTTGTTAAGATCCTTCTGGATAAACACATACTTAACTCTTTTGGTCGGTAAAAATCTCTACACGATCTCCATTCAAGTAATATCTTCAAAGCTTAAGTGCAAAAACACCGCTGCTGACGCCAAGACATGGGTTGGGTAATTCCTCTCATGATCACGAAGCTGACATGATGCATAAGCTATTACCTTGCCATGCTGTATTAAGACGCATCTCAATCCTCTGCCTGAAGCATCATAATAAACTGAGAATCCTCTAGTCCCATCTGGAAGCGTAAAAATAGATGCCGTCATCAATCCTTTCTTCAACTTATTAAATGAACTCTAATACTCTGATGTCCATGCAAACTGCACATCCTTGTGGGTCAACTTCGTCAAGGGCACCAAAATTCGAGCAAAGTCTAATACAAATCGCCGATAATAGCCTGCCAATCCTAGAAAATGTGAACCTCTATGACGGTACTGGGTACTGGCCATGTCTCTATAGCTACTATCTTTTGGGGGACCACTTCCACTCCACCTCTGGTGATAATGTGACCTAAGTAAGAAATGCGATCAAGCCAAAATTCGTACTTGCTAAACTTTGCATACAACTGGTGCTCTTTGATAATCTGAAGGACTACTCGGAGATGTTGCTCATGCTTCGCTTCACTCTTACTATAGACTAAGATGTCGTCTATAAACACTACCACAAACTCATCCAAGTAGGGCATGAATATGCGATTCAAGAGATCCATGAATACTGTCGGCACATTGGTCGCCCCGAATGGCATAATGAAAAACTCCTAATGTCCATATCTAGATCTGAATGCCATATTCGGGATGTCTTGCTCTTTGACTCTGATCTGATGGTACCCTGATCGCAAATCAATCTTCAAAAATACTACTGCTCTACTGAATTGATCGAATAAGTCATCTATCCTTGGTAGGGGTTATTTGTTCTTGATTGTTACAGAATTCAAGGTACGATAATCAACCCATAATCACATAATCTTGATGTACCATCCTTCTTTTTTACAAGAAATATTAGAGCTCCCCAAGGTGATCCACTAGCACAAATGAATTCCTTGGTTCTCAGTTCTTCAATCATCTTGTACAGGATCTCCAATTTCGATGGTGCCATTCTTCAGACTCTCTCTGATACTGGCGCCATCCCTGGAATCAAATCAATGGTGAACTCTATCTCTCTCTTGCGGCATGCCTGGAAGCTTTTCGAGAAATAAGTCAGAAAATTCTTTAACTACTCTAGAAAACTGAACTCTTCTGCTACTCCCTTCCGCAAGATTGGTGAAGAAGGTTCTATTTCGCTTTTGGAAAACAAAAACTCTTCTTCGCCACAACATGGCATTCTATTCTTACGTATTGATCCTTCAACCAATCCATTCCTAGGACTACATCATAGTCATACATCGAAAATACTATCGATCTAGCGGGAAACTCTCTACCGCTAACTATGATTCGACACAAAAAAAGACTATATACTCCTACAAGATCGTTACCAGTAAGTATATTGATCCTTACTGATAATGACTCGGGCTCCAGTCCTATCCATGTTGCGAATCATGCAGACAAAAAGAAATGCGATACACCCGAATCAAATAATACTGATGTTGGAAAAGAGTTGACAAGAATGGTACCTGCTACAGCCTCACCTAATGCCAATTCTTCTGCCACAATCAAAGACATAGCTTGACCCTGTCCTCTTGGTGCTGGTCCCCTCTGCTGGTTACTTTTATGTCTGCTTTGAATCTAAGCTTGGACTTGAGCATACTGTTGAGCCTTAGGCGGTAACAGCCTCGGAGATTGGTACAGCTGCTGCTGCTGTCCTAGTGCTGGTCTCCTAACCAATTGATGTAGATCTTACAATAAAAGTGAAGAATTGCCGTCTTTTCTTATTACTGCAAAGTACTACAAATCGAGTACAGCTGAGAGATCCTGCGCTGAGAATTCCCGAGTACAAAAAAGAATTTTGGGAAATTGGACAATGGAGATCGAGCGACAATTGCTCATTTACTCCATTGACACTCCGATTTACAAAAGTGGAAGAAAATCTAAGAAAATTGCTAACTCTTGGCTCACTGGCAAGAATGGCAGCAATTTGGCTCTGAAATGCTATATATTCTCCCCTTTTGAAGAGGTATATGTCCTCTATTTATAGTTGTTTTGTACTGAAATGACTGTTATGTGCACACTGGTAGAAAATACACTAATTTCCATATGGGCGCATAGTCTTCCTTTGGGCGCATAGGGTGTAGGCGCATAAAGAATGGATGATCGTGGGTAGATCGTGGGGTTGACATGGCTGCATGCTTCGGTGCACGACTGCTCGTGGAGACTGACGTAGCCGCATGCTTCGGTGCACGAGTGATCGTGGATGTTGACCGAGTCGTGGAGCTATCCTGACTTGGACGCATAGTGTGGGAACAGGGCTATGTGCCATCTTCTGGAGGAGCCATGTGGGCGCATAAGGAATTTACATATGGGCGCATAGGATTTGTATTATGGGTGTCTGCCACTCTCTAATTTGGGTGCGTATCTACTTCCTGACTTGGGCGCATAGCTACTTCCAGACTTGGGAGCATAGTGTTTGATATTTTCATGCTTTTACAAAACCCCCTTCAAAGTTTTTTATACTCAAACAAGTTCAAAATACTTTGAAAGAAGCATGGAAGACTGTCTTCCTGTGGCTCTGTGGGCGCATAGCAGACTCTCTCTTTGGGCGCAATAATGGTGCCAGGCTATCAAACGATGGCTGTTGAGATCTTTCTCAAAAATCTGAACTGACAGATTCATCGGAGAAGAATTTGAAGAGGTCCATCCTTCATACGATGTCTATACATAGTCCACATCAGCAAATAATAGGCGCATAATGTGCAAAAGGCCAAGTCTCTGCATGGGCGCACAAACTATATGGGCGCATAGGTCATATGGGCGCATAACTTCTCGTTCGTACCTATAAATAGGCCTTGAGGAGAGAAAAAAATTCATTCTCCTTTTTTTTCTCAAAAACTTTCAAGAGACTCTTCATTTCTTCTCTACAAGAATCATCTCTCCCAAGGCTGCCAAGAAATTCGCGAAGGACAAGAAAGCTGCTCTGAGCGGTTCTCCTCCTTCGACAGCGTCTCCGCTAGTCCAAGACCCCATTCTGGGTGAGGCTATGCTTCAAAACAAAGTCTCGAGCGTTAATTTGTGACGCTCTGACTTCTCTCTGCTTGGGCGCATAACCATTGATACGCGCCCAAAGCAACACACTTCTATGAGCATTCTTATGCGCCCATACACTTGTTGTGTAACATGCGCCCACACAGAACATTTTTGTGTTTGAGCATGCTTATGCGCCCGCATAATTATGCGCCCACACAGAACATATGTGTTTGAAGTTTCTTATGCGCCCACAGGCCATTTTGGGCGCATAACAATTGGGCACATAGAATTTCTCTAGCACTTAGCTCTTTTTTCTGCAGATTCTAAGTCTGACTTTTTCCTCTGTCTTTGCATTTGACATGGTCGTCCCAGAACTCGAAAAATTCCTCTTGGCTCTTCTCGCCAAGTTCTTGGTTCAAGCTTCGTCACTACCATGATTAGGAATGTTCAGGCTAAGATCAGCCAGAACAAGCCTTCAGTGTGAATGATCGCTATGCTTGAACATGATAAGGTGTTCCTGAAGCAGATGATAAATGATAAAAAGTTCCTACTCGGAGGGGCGTGGAGTCTTAAGAAGCTGTATTTCTTATTTGGCGACAGCCTGGGATTTGAGGACGTCGAGACGATATACCTGAGAGACCCTTTGGAGGTCAGGTTGAACAACCAAAGGATATGGTTGCCGACGATGGACCGCAAATATCCTCTGTCGGCGTTCACCGATCTAGCTGTGCAGAGGCAGATGAAATGGGACTTAACCCCAGAACATCATGGGGTCATTTTCGAAAAGATACAGTTTAGCTTCGGCGATCGAAAGAGGGACACTTTTTAAGTGTGTCAAGGGCTCCACGTCCTATTCCACGAGGGGGCTGCCCCCTGGTGCTACAATAAACGATATCCCGACCGACCTAAATCCTTATGCTGCCGATACCCTTTCCAATCTAATGATGTCGAAGAATAGGTCGTATCCTGTACGGAAGCTGCAGCTGAAAGGTTGGAGGTACCCCATTTTGTTCTGGAGTGACCTTAATGAATGGGTGCTTTCAACCTATGAAGCCATTCCGAAGGCTACCGACATTTTTCATGCCATTAGAGCCACTCAATACGGCATAAAGACGAATTGGCCCATGTTTATCTCTCTTACGGAGTTGTACAATCATCACACATGTACCTTCTTCATTCGAGCAGGGAGATGGGCTTGGCTCTCTATGATATGTAGGAAATATCGAAGCTTCCTTGGGGAATAGAGCCGTACGAAGAATATGTCCCTTGTGATGAGGAACTCCTAGACCTGGAGAAGGAGAACTCCGAGATGACAGATGTGTATAAGGAGTTATTTTATCACTTCCTCATCTATCACAGGATCACAAAGACAGGAAAGACTGAGGGGGCTAATCCCCAAAAGAGATCTTGGACGAGCTATACCTTCGTTCAAGAAGAAGAAGAAGGACCGACCTCCTTTTCGATTTGCAAGCTCCTGACAAAATCTGAAATAGAGTAACTGATAAAAGATCTCTGTGCCGTAGATACTGATGATAGTGATGACTCTGAGGGGAATTCCTCGATTTACCACTTCTTCTGATAAGCTGAGTTTAAGTTGTCGGAGAATACCGTGCTGACAGCTTTTCTGATGATCTGGATCCGCGACTGTTTAGTCCCTAGTGGTTCAAGGTCTATTGAAAGGATGAACCGAAGTATGATACTTTCGACTGTAAAGCTGGCATTTGGATACCAGCTTGTCCTGCTTTCTGCAATGGTCTGCGCCATCCAACGGGGCCTGCAAGATTTTGTTGGAAACGCGGTTACCCCTGATGGCAAAATAGACTTTGCCCGGACTGAACTCCCCTTTCATTTCTTAATGGGATGGCTGCTGCTGCATTGTCCCAAACTGATAAACGCCAGGACGGTGGTGGACTCTTTAGCCGAAGGCCTTTCTTCAAAGGTTTCGTGATGCAGACTAGGCTGTCACAGGGGTGACTGCTTGTAGAAGGGCCTTGAGCTTTCTTTAAAACTATGAGTTCTTCAGAGTATCACCTCCATCCGACAGTGGCAATGCAAGGGACACATTACTAGATGAGGGAGCCTATACTACTAGCTTAACCACTGGAGCATTCCGTTGGCTCCAGTCTATCAGGCCCTTGCATCTGGTGCTCAGGAATAGGAATCATTCCTACTTGGAGCCTTATCTGCCAAGCCATTTTGCACGACAATTTGGCTATAGTCAGCTTCTTTTGGGCAATGCTAGCCCGCATTTGGAGTCGATAGACAGCTTGATCGATGGGGCACGTGCATGTGTTTATTACAATGCCGGATGCACGAGAGCAATTTTTACTCTGCCCGAAGATAAGCCTAAGACCCTCCTGCTCTATGCTGCTGCCAAATTTTATACTCAGATCAATACCTTTCATCCTCGGTATGATCGTGAGCAGAGCTTGATATTGGGGACTAGGTTTGACCCCACTCCTGCAAGTGTGAAACGAGCCCGAAAGATGCCAAAGGGCAGCAAAAAGGAGAGCGCCGCTCCAGCCATTAAGCCGACCGCAGCACCACGACAGAGAGCTGCTCTTAGAGAGCCGACAGTGCCTCCAAGAGATGATACCAAAGATGATTATGCTCTATCCGATCCTCTTCCTCAGAAGAGGAAAACTTTAATTGAGCTGGCCCAAGAGCCAACTTTCAAGAGGAAGAAGAAGACTGTTGCCACAAGGAGAGCTAAGGATGTGGGTGCTGGCTCACCTCCTTTAAGAAGATCTTCTCGGTAGACTGGAAGAAGCGGAACGACGTCGCGGGCTGTTACCATTCGGAAGGTAGATCCCTTTCTAGACTCCATAGCCGTTTTGGTCAAACCACTTCTTGTGCAGTCTTCGGATGAAGGTTTCTTACCCTTGTGGTTGTCCTTTGCACAGGACCCTGAAGTTGCGATTGAGGCAGGTGCCTCTTCGTCTGAAGAGGTGGACGTAACAATAGTGTTACCTTCTCATCCTCAACCGGCAGACGAAGTTCAGCCTTCCCCAGTCAAAGGGGCTGAGTCAAGGGATGACCAGGGTGAAGGCCTGGATTACGATGTCAACCAGAAAGCTAGTGCCTCTTACGATATCTCTTTTCGAGATATGTCTGAGATTAGGGCTTTAATAAAGGAGTTAGATGAGAATCAAGTCTAGTCAGCTCACCCTCCCACGGGTATGAGAATCAAGTCCTTTGCACAGGACCCTGAATTTACGATTGAGGCAGGTGCCTCTTCGTCTGAAGAGGTGGACGTGACAATAGTGTTCCCTTCTCATCCTCAACTGGTAGACGAAGTTCAGCCTTCCCCAGTCAAAGGGGCTGAGTCAAGGGATGACCAGGGTGAAGGCCTGGACTACGATGGCGACCAGAAAGCCAGTGCCTCTTACGATATCTCTTTTCGAGATATATCTGAGATTAGGGCTTTAATGAAGGAGTTGGATGAGAATCAAGTCCAATCAGCTCACCCTCCCGCGGGTATGTTATCCTTGCATTTTACTTCGGATGAGATTTTTCGTCTTCGATTTTATGTACTCCTCGTGAGGCTGACTGCCATCGTATATTTCGTTGTAGACAAGGAGAGGGCACAATGTGCAGAGATAGCCCATGACACTGGGGTGGGACAAGAAGTTGTCCCTGGTTCCTCTGGGATTGATGGTGCGAAGGAATCTGTCAGTAAGCCAGCTTCGGCTACAGAAGGAGAGGTTGAACATCATACTGAGGTCGCTGTTACTGGATCTCCTTCTGGTCCAGCTGGGGCCGTAGAAGATATACAGCCTGATGTTGCTCGGGGCCTTGACATTGTTTCCCCTGAGAAACCTAGGCCTGCTCTTGGTTCCCTTGTAACCAGGGCAAATGACCTAATCCAAGTTGGCGCTGAGCAAGCAGAAGATACGAAATTATAACTCTTTTGCACTCTTTCAGGTTTTTCTTTTTTGTCACTAATAGATATATTATTTCCTTGTCCAATTCGGCTTCTTGTCAAACGTCTCTTCCTGGAGCAGAAGATCCCCATCAGGCTTCCTCTCCAATGACCTCCTCCGAAGATGACGAGATGGCCCAGGAAGCCGTCAAAGCTTTCTACTCCATCATGAAAGTGAAGCTTCATGGAGTCTTGAACCGGAATGCCACCTTTGGACCTGTAAAGGCTATTACTGAATGCCAAGTGATGGCCTTTGAGAGCATCGTCGGCTATGAAGAGCGGGCTAATGGTCTGAGAAAAGTTCTGAATGATCTGGAGGACCAGGTGGCCAGATTCTGGGAAGCCAAGCAACGGAGCCCAACCTTGCTATTTTTTGAAGAAGACGAGGCTTTGGTTGCGGCTCTTAAGGAGGAGGAATCTTCTTTCCAAGCAAGGAAGGATGCCCTTGCTAAGGAGATCAGAGAGTTGGCTGATCAATATGAACAGTTCAACGCCACGAGTGAGGCTCGTATTGTTTTAAAGAACAAACTAGCCGCATAGATCACTGAAAAGTATAACAACATTGCACAGATCCACAAGAAGATTGTCCAACTGGAGGCCAGCTTAAGGATAGTCATGTCTGAACAGGAAGACTATATGGTTCATGCTGCTGTGACCGCCACAACTTCAGACCAGTTGAAAGAACAGCTGGTAAAGTTGGAGGGAGAGCACGCGAAGTTGATCCCCTTCAAGGATGAAGCCATTCGGCAAGAAGAACACGCCGTCATGCCAATGTAAAGTCTCAGACAGTGATAATGGCTTTAAGGGACAACATCAATCGGTTGTGTACCCTTTAAATCTTCTTTTGTAATTGGCTCATTTGAGCCGTAAAGACTCTTGTATCTTTTTATTTCCTCTACTTTTTAGAGACGTTTTAATAAAGAATCTTTTGGCTTTCGAGACTCACGAATGTAGTTTGTGAAATATCAGAACTAGAGGTAGTATGGACATAGTAGGGATATTTCTGGTAGGTATTCCGTTGGAGAATTTGATGTGGACTTATTATCTATTTATATTCAAGATTCTCGAATATAGATAATAAGTTGAAAGAAACTGCTAATAGAGGCAGTGTGGACATAATAGCAGAGGATGTTCTATATCTGATCAAAGATGATATGGACGTGGACGGATATATAACATTAAGTAGGAGTCAGTAGATAATTCAGAGGTAGTATGGATGTGATTATCTTTGACGAATGTTTTGCTCAGAGGTTATATGGACATGGCAAGATATTTCTTAATTATTCCACTAGGAAATAATGATCGAAAAATAGTTCAGAGGTAATATGGACGTGACCGTTTTTATAAGATCGAGTTTGGACAGAGTTCAAATGAAGATAATTCCACTACGGAATCTTTTTAGAGGACCTATTTTCCATGGCGTATTCCAAATTCTTGAAATACGAATAATACTTAGATGATTTTTTGAATCACGTAAATATTGTACTGTCCATTTACATGATTTAAAATAGGGTATATGCGAACGCTGTATATGAAGGTTACATATAATACTTCTTCAGGAACTTGCCGTTGATCGGCATCATAAGCAAGTCACCATCAGGCTTGGCTAGTCGATATGCACTGTTAGAATACACTGATTCTATAACGAAAGGACCTTCCCATTTAGGCTGAAATTTTCCTTTTGTCTTATGCGTCATGACCATCGGTCTTCTCACTACTAAGACCAGATCACCAACTTGAAAGAATATTTTCTACACCTTCTTATTAAAGGCTCTAGAAATGGTGATTGGTATAGCTCAATACGTTGTTGAGCTAATAAGCATTTTTTGTCTAGCACTTCCATCTCTTATAGTCGTAGATAGTAACTTTTTTCCGTAGTCAACTCACTGGCTAAGGCTACCCGAAGAGAGGGAATCTGGATTTCTAGGAAAAGAACTGCTTCACTCCCATAAACCAGAGAGAACGGCGTACTACCTATTAGAGTTTGAACCGTTGTGTGATAGGCCCAGACATTCGTCGAGCTTCTCATTCCAATCGTGCTTGTTTGAAGACATGAACTTCTTGAAAATTTGATGATAGTCATATAGAAGGCTTCTGCTAATCCATTAGCTGCTGGATTGTAAGTTGTAGAGGCTACATTCTGTATTTGATTCTTATCGCAGAACCGATAGAATGCATGGCTCACAAATTGTGGACCATTATCATGGATGATCCTGCGAGGTAGGCCGAAGCGGTAGATTACGTGATGTTTGACGAAACTGATCACGTTCGACATCTTTACTTCGATGAGCGGTATAGCTTTCTCCCATTTGGAGAAGTAATCGGTTATAGCCAGGATAAACATATATCCTCTGGAGGATGGCAGGATAATTGGATCGATGACGTCCATACCAGGCTTCAAAAGACCAAGATGCCGTCGTCGGGTGTAGAAAAGGTTGATAAATAAAATCGGTGTAAAACTGACAAGCCTTACACTTCTTTGCATATTCAACAATATCTGCTATCATCATGGTCCAATAATAACCCATTCGTCTGAGGCGATATCGTAATTTGGGGCCTGGTTTGTGTGCACCACAAATTCCGTCATGAGCCTCACATAGTGCATGTTTGGCTTCTATGTTTGATAAACATCGTAATAGTAGCCCATCGTAATAACGTCGGTATAGCATTTTGGTAGCTAAATCATAGTAAAATATGAGGGATCGCCGTTGGATAGACACTGCTTCTTTCGGGTCATCAGGAAGGATTCCGTAGACAACGTAGTCTATGAAAGGAAATCTCCAGTCTTTAATGTCGACGTTCGTCTCTGTTGCGTAGCTGTGGTGAATATGTAAGACATCTTTCACACAAAACAACTCTCGACCAGACACTGTGATCGAATGCTGAGCGTTGATAGGAACAGTCAGAGAAGCAACCAGGCCGACTAAACTATCTGTTTTTATATTATGTAATCAAGGAACGTGCTCGATGAAGAATCCAACAAAGGTAGAAGCCAACTCAATCGTCGCTTTGTGATATGGGATGAGATCTTCATGACGAACTTCATAATCCCCTCGAACCTGACTAACTATTAACTTAGAGTCTCCATAGGCTTCAAGATAGTCAACTCCCAGTTGTTTTGCCAGCTGAAGGCCGATCAGTAGGGCGTTATATTTGACCATATTATTGGTACAAGGTTCTACGAGAGAATACGCACGGTGTATAACCAGATGATCTGGTGAGACAAGCACGATCCCTACTCCGGCCATAATATTTCCTTTAGGTCCTATTCTTGATGTACCGTCAAAGAATATTTGCCAAATAGGGATTTCTTCAGTCGCAGTGTTAGACTCAACTACTTCATCTGGGATTTCATCGTAGAGTTTGGAAGATCCTGGCACTGGATGATCTGCTAAGAAATCAGCTAATGCTTGGCCTTTTACTACCTTCTGAGGGATGAACAATATATCGTATGGAGTCAGCAGCATTGCCCATGTACCTAAACAGAAATTCGGAGAACCCAGTTTAGTCATGAGTATTCTGAGAGGATTGACTCTAGATATGATATGGATAGTCTGCCCAGACATATAGTGACGTGTCTTTTGGATAGCAAATAGTACGAGACATTCTTCTTCAACAGGTATATATCTGTGCTGGGCACCAACCATCGTACGGCTGAGGTAGTAGATTGCCTGTTCATGACGGCCTTCATTCTTCTGAGCTAATAGGGCGCCAAGAGAATGATCCATAGCGCGGACATATAACAAGAAAGGCTTTCCGACTATCGGAGCCACCAACACTAGAGGGCTTGTGAGATACTTCTTGATGTCATCAAATGCATGCTGACATTATTCAGTCCAGACGAAAGATACTCCTTTCTTCATGAGATGAGTAAACGGTTGACACCTTCCAAAAAGATTTGAAATGAATCGTCTGATGTAGGCTAACCTTCCTTGGAGTCCGCATAGCTCTTTGAGATTTTTTGGAGGATGCATATCGAGGATAGCTTTAACCTTCTTTGGGTTAAGATGTATACCCTTTGAAGTGATAACAAAACCAAGGAACTTGCCACTGGAGACTCCCAGAAAATACTTGGTTGGATTCATCTTGAGTTGGTGTGTACGCATCAGTTCGAACACCGTTCTCAAGTCTTGGAGGTGGTTACCCTTGAAACTACTTTTAACTGCAATATCATCTACGTAGCATTCTACTGTTTTGCATAAATCATCGCAAAAATTTGTGTTCATAGCTCGCTGGTATATCGTACCCGCATTTTTCAATTCGAACGACATCACCGTATAGCAGTATACCCCTAACGGTGTTCGAAAAGATATGTGTTTCTCATTACTGGAGAACATCTTGATCTGGTTGTAGCCTAAGAACCCATCCATAAAGGATATTCTCTCAAAGCCACAAGTATTATCGATCATTAGTCGGTGATCGGTAGAGGGAACTCATCTTTTGGGCATGCAGTGTTCAAATCACGGTATTCAATACAGACTCGAACTTTACCGTTCTTTTTTATGACCGGAACAATATTGGCGAACCAGTTAGGGTGTTGTTCTTCGCGAATGAAATCACTTGAAATAAGATTTTTGACTTCACTTTCAATGGCCTTCATGATATCTGGCGTAGCTTTAGGCAAGATATTTAGACGATGCATAGCAACTTTAGGGTCTAAGGCTGGCATGTCTTCATAGCTCCATGCAAAGACATCGATATATTCTCTTATAAGCTGTATAAGAGATTATCGTTCTTCACCAGACAGACTTTTGCTGATAAAGATTGGTTTAGGAGATGATTCATCTCCTAAATTAACTTGGACGACTTCATCTTCAGTAGGTGGTTCACGTTGTTCAAAACGTAACTCCCACCTGGTGTCGATCTTTTGAGCCCATTATTCGAGCTCGATTGATTGGACATCTTCTGCAACTTAGTCAATTGACACCATATTGACGGATAGAGTTGCTTTGAGCATGTCTCCAATGCTGGAGTCTGAATCCCAGAGGCGGGAATCAGAAGAATGAGAACAATGATCAACTTCAATGTCTGATCCTTCAGGAGTTGTTGGAGGAGTAACATAACCCACGCCAACACCGTTTTGTTGATAATAGTTCTTGAGTTTGCCAGGAGGAGCAAAGTGACGTATTGGCAATCGTCGTCCTTTACCATGGTTTAGTCCCTAGTCGCTTTTTATATCATATTCCATGCTCTGGATGATATTCTTGGCCTGCCAACTATATCGGTAAAGCTGCATTCTACCTGAATCATAGTCGACTTCGGTGTTGTAATCGGGAGTAGTAAAGTCCTGGATGAACTTTCCTTCACCAATTATTCGACCGAAGATGATTAGTTCTTCACCCTTCTTTCTAGCTGGAATGATGAAGTAGTGGATATCTTCTGGCCAGACTTTTTCTCGCAGACGAGGCGTCATGACCGGCATGCAGAGATGTGGTCCTATGCCATGCTCTAGGGCATACAACGTATCTATATACTGGTTTACAAATTGGTAGACATCAGAGTAATTCAAAGATAAACCTTTACTCAGAAAATATGCAAGTTCCTCTTTAGGGATATCATCATCCACTGAAGGTACATTATTTTGAGTATTGATATACTCATTGAGGGCAATATTTTTCGGAACAGGAGTCACAGACTTGGTCAAGTTCACCACATAGGGTAACTCATCAGGATGGGGAGGATGGACTTCACTAGGTTCCACCCGAGTCATTTTGCGGAGAGTGATAGTCAATGGTTTGACAATATCAGGACGCTTCTTTTTTACCCAGATTGTGAGAGGCTTTGGAGTACTATTTGGAGTAGTACGTCCTTTGATTCAGATGACCAGGGAACCGCCACTGGAAGATGTATTGACTTCATCGTCAGATTCGTTGCCTTCATCTTTGAGAGCCTGAGATTGATAAAGTATCGAATCTCCATAGTAGGCTTCATTACCCATGAAAGGATGGACATCGGTAAACTCCGTCTTCATGATGCCATCATTGTTGACGTACATAAAGCACTGATAAAGGGTAGAAGGAACAATCATGTTCTTGTGTATCCACGGACATCCCAACAAGATGTTGTAGGACACATTGGCATCAATGACATAGCAAGCAACTTATGTCCGAAGATCACCAATCTGGCACATGAGACGAATCTTGCCCAGAGGATAACTTCTCCCAGCATTGAAAGCCATAATAGTTGTATTGGTTGCAAACAGCTTGTGCAGAGGGATACCTAAAATTTGGAGTAAACTTCTAGGGATGATGCTGAGGGTAGAACCTGGATCGATATGCATCTGATCCACCTTAATCACCCCGATGTACCCTTTATAGTATAGAGCTCTATTATGACGATTATTTTTTAGCAGCATGTCCTCTTGTAAAAAGGTGATGTTGGGAACCACTTCCATAGTGCTATGGTAGTGAGGACAGGAGACTGCTTCTTCAGCAGGGGCTTTGACTTCAGTGAGATAAGAGTCAGCATGTAGTAATGCCTCGCTTAAAGCTTTACGCGTCTCTTTGGAGAGCTACAATAGGTCGAACAATAAAAATCTGGCTGGTGTATTGGCCAGTTGTACCAGTATATCAAAGTTGTAAGGTCGATTCATGCCTTTGGGCGTTGGTGCCTTCAGAGACTTGTCAAATCGTGTCTCCTTCTGCTTAGCTTTGTCAGTAGTTGAGGACTTAAACGGACCAGGTTCTGAACTTGTAGGAGCAGCAGGAGCTTGGGAAGGCACTACGTCTTCTTGTGCGGGGTCATAAGTTCGTAGGTAATTCTTCTCGGATCGCGTCTCGCCAGATAGAACTTCATAAATGGGAGAAGACACCATGTGGCATGACTTGTATTTCTTGCCCCTCTTTGCTTTGGAAGATACTACCCCCTACGTCATTTCCTACACAAGGTCTGGATAGACCCACATGATCTTACTCCATTCTATTGTGAGTGGCACCAACATTGATGTTGAGTCGTGAGCTGGCGGCATGTTGACGACTTCCATTATTGCCTTGGGGATTGGGATTACGCCATCTGGAACTTTTGTGGGAGGAAAGTCACCAAATTGAAGAGAGATTATGTTAGAAGACATGACCTTGTCTTCAGCTTCGAGGTTGAAAACTTGGCTGTCGATAAGCTGTAGTATCTTCTTCTTCAGGATGATGCAATCCTTGGTGGAATGGTGCACGTACTGATGATAAAGACAGTACTTGGGGTCGTTGAGTTGGTTTGCCTCCGCAGGACGTCGTGGTGGAGGCAATATCAGTTTATTACCCTTCATCAACGTGTGAAAAATGGTAATAGCATCATCTTCGTCAAAGGAGAAAGTCTCCTTAGATTTGTCAGGAATGCCCTGAGAATTGGAAGTGTCGACCTTCAAGACTTCTTTTTCTTTACCCCCACGGATACGGATAGTTTGGAGGTGCTTGCCTTTGTCTTCAGATTTGGGTGTCTTCAACCCCAGTAGTTCCAGATTAGGAACATCATTTTCAGCAGCATCAGCAGCCCCGATGAAAGCGGGCCATGTATCATACTTATGTATAACCAGACAGAACTTTACTGTAGGAACAAAGTTATGCCTACAAGTATCCATAAGCTCTGAGTCTGGTATACCGAAGGGCATCTTCAATGCTAGTCGCCTGAAGCGTTCGATGAAAGCAATAACATACTCAATCCTCCTCTGCTTGGTTTCGATGAGGGTGGACATAGTAACATGCATGCCACTCTCATAAAACCGGTTGAGGAATAACCTCTCTAAGTCTTTAAAGGAGTTAATGCAATCGTCAGGCAGACTGCAGAACCATTCAAAAGCTACCCCCTGCAAGGTGCTGATAAATAGCTTTGACAAGAACCCATCGTCTCTTGGTAAGTGCAAAGTCTGTATGTTTAAGTATGTCATGTGTTGGCGAGGAGAAGTCATCGCGTCAAACGAATTTAGCGTCAATGGCTTGTAGTTATGAGGGCAAGTGGCATTCTCCCATTCAGGAGGATAAGGTTGAGATATTTCCATCTTCTGAAGCTCGTCTTTGTGTGAGATGGTATCAAGACGGGCAATAAGAGAATCAATTACATCCTGCTGGCGAAGCAGATGTCGAGAAATAGCTGTCATACGGTTGTCAAGTGCCGTCGGCGAAGGACCACCCCCAGCATTTATGGGATTTGGAGGAGGTGCAACAAAATGGTACTCCCTTTGTGATGAAGGAGGGTTGTTACTATGAGCCGGATTAGCATGTGCTGAGACATTCGGTTGAGTGGAGCCCAGTAGCTTGGACCGCCATGATGTTGGTAAGCATATCAGTGATCTTGGCAAATGCCATTTCAAGACTCCAGCCACTCGTTGGTCTGATCGCTGGCTGCTTCAGGTCTCTCTCCATCCGCCATGTACGCAGATAGCATACGAGGATGAATAGAGGAGGCAGTACAACTAGTGCTGATACTGTCCGTTTCTGAGTTGAAAAGACCCTCGTCTTCAGGCAGGGGAGGTAGATAGTCACCGTCGGACTCGAAAAAATCATTGTTATCTGGGAGGCTACTTCCGGTGTGAAGGTCGTCTGCTTTAGATTCTAAGAGAATACTACCCCCTGCTTGAGATTCTGAGGGAATACTATCCCCATCTTGAAAGTCCTCGTCGTCTATAAGCGATCTCGTCCTTGACCGAGTACCCATATAGACTCCTTCAAGTTAAACAGCTCGCTGGCTGTTTGCTGGCAGACTTCTTTTTCTCCTGTTTGCAGAACTAAGAGAAAAGGTTTGGTTAGTGGTCCACCTTCTTTGGTTGGGGCTCCCGTAAGGAGGACCCCATGAAGCCATGTTGGATGAAACACATAACAGCTTTTCATCATTAGAGCGCTGCAGTCGTCGAAACACGGAATGCCTTGGAGGAACCTTCGTTACTTTGGAGCAGTGACAGTTGATGATAACACTAGTGCACGGATGCACCTCATGAGTTGCAGTGTCCTCCCTCGCTATACGCTTATGATTTATCATGTCACACAAATCGACGTAAGGGAGTTCTGCCTTAAACATGTCACATGCATTACCGAGCTTCGCATATGGGTTTGTAAGGGAGTTGGCACATCCGGACTTAGTTCATGTGCAGGGGAAACCCCCACACCTAAGTTCTGTGACGTCCTTGAAGACAGCCTTGTGCTATACGCGTTGCGGCCTCTCTTTTTGCTGTGGGCGCATAGACCCTAGGGTATGCCTTTAGGCACATGTTTTCCTGAAGTCCTAGCAGCATGCCTGGTATTCCTGGATGTGGGCGCATAGAATGGGTCATCAGAACCTGGGCACATAGTCCTGGGCGCATGGCCCTGGGCGCATAGCCTATTGAAGATAGAAGTCCTCTGGCCAGAGTTATGCGGCTACATACTACCTTGGGCACATAGCTCTGGGCGCATGCTTTGGGAAACAGTGATGCTTTCTTCCTATTTCGGCTTCTTCGTTTGCAAGCCTAGCTGAGTTTGTCCAGAGTGTCGAACACCTCAATTCTTGGCATCGTAGTATTTTCCTTTGCCAACTCTCGAGCGTTGGACACTCTGTTATTGATTGCACAAGAGAGAAGTCGCTGGGCTAGTAGAGCCCTGAACAGTATGCGCCTTCTTCGCATTAGGAGCTCCTGTAGAAGGGTTATGCGCCCACGTGACGAAGTTCCCCTTCGATTGCACATCTTCTACTGTACTGGCAGGATATGCAATGCGAGCCTTCGGAAGCCAAGTCTTGTGAGACTTGTTTCGCTTCACTGATTTTGAGGGAGTAGAGCCATCCCTCGAGAGCATCTCTTCGAATGCCTGTTGATCGAATTTTACGACCAACATCTTCTGAGTGCTCCCCACTTTATCGGTATCAGATTGCATCACCACCTTCACGTCAGAGGAAAAGGTAGTCCCCAGCAGAGTCGCCATTTTTGTAGATACTTACAAAAAAAGAGAAGAATCACCGTCTTTTCTTATTAGTGCAAAGTACTACAAATCGAGTACACCTGAGAGATCCTGTGCTAAGAATCCCCGAGTACAAAAAGAATTCTGGGAAATGGGACGATGGATATCTAGCGACAATTGCTCCTTTACTCCGTTGACACTCCGATTTACAAAAGTGGGAGAAAACCTAAGAAAATTGCTAACTCTTGGCTCACTGGCAAGAAGGGCAGCAATTTGGCTCTGAAATGCTCTATGTTCTCCCCTTTTGAAGAGGTATATGTCCTCTATTTATAGTCGTTTTGCCCTGAAACGACTGTTATGCGCACACAGGTAGAAAATACACTGATTTCTATGCGGGCACATAGTCTTTCTTTGGGCGCATAGGGTGTAGGCGCATAAAGACTGGATGATCGTGGGGTTGACATGGCCACATGATTCGGTGCACGACTGCTCGTGGAGATTGACGTAGCCGCATGCTTCGGTGCACGACTGATCATGGATGTTGAACAAGTCGTAGAGTTGTCCTGACTTGGGTGCATAGTGTGGGAATGGGCTATACGTCCCCTTCTGGAGGAGCTATGTGGGCGCATAGGGATTTTACATATGGGCGCATAGTATTTATATTGTGGGTGTCTGCCACTCTCTGATTTGGGCGCATAGCTACTTCCTGACTTTGGCGCATAGCTACGTCCAGACTTGGGCGCATAGTGTTTGATATTTTCATGCTTCTACAATGGACTGGTTAGGGTTGACGAAGATGAACTGGCTCTATGCGGACATGACCCAATTCGGTGATCCGGTGCCCCACAAGTCGAGCACAATCCCTGTGCTCTATGATACTCTGAAACTATGTGCCATGGCTTCCCACAATGAGAGCAGCCCATTGCAGAAGGTTGCTTCTGCTTTTGTTGCTGAGGTAAGTTGGAGTCGAGTGCTGAACCGATAAAACTATGGTCGCCCTCCTAGGATGTCACGACCCGCACCCACTGTGAGGGTACGAGCGCGTAAAAATGCCCAGCCTACGCCGTAGTGTCGGCGGTAGAACGCTGTTCTAGGTCACTATCTAACCAACCAATCACGCAATTATATAATGTACTTGTCAAAATATCAACTCCGAACGGAGGATAAGTATAGATATAATGTAATCTCAATCACATTCTAAGAACGATATGATAGAACAGAAGATTAAAACTAAGACTAATAACCGAAATAAAACCAACAACTAATAATATAATCTCAGACAATCTCAACTACAAAACTCAACTTATATACAACTCCAGTTCTAAAACATGAAAGCTAAAACAGGACAACTAGCTAAACTCCCGATCACTCCTGAGTGTCGGGACCATAGGTAGCTAAGCCATCTCCTAATCCATAATATGTAGGGCACGTGTCTTCAGGGCAATCATCTGTAAAATTTACAACAGGTCCAGTCAGGACAGGAACGAGTACAACTCATCAAGAAAACCCAAGTAATGATAGAGAACTATAAAGCAGTTATATGCAGTTTTATTGATGAACATGGTGGTTTATATACAGGTGATGGTATGGAGAACAGATAAGATACAAGGAAAGTAAGTAATTAAAACAAGAGAAGAATGATGGCAATGAAGACTGTAAAATAAATCTAGCTGAACTAAAGTAACATAATAAGTCCAGACAGCAAATATAAAACAAGTGTAAAACTACTATAAATCCAGTACGAGATGAATTTAATACAAGATGAATCCAGTACAAGATAATTTTAGGTAGTGATCAAGAATCCAGGTGAGTCCAGCTATTTAACAGTGTGTTTTAAAATACCAAGATCGACATGTAAACGGCTGTAGGTAATCAGGCACATCTCTCACTGATCAGGCGAGAGATGGCTATGCTTCCAGTAGATTCCAGTTGGAAGATTTCAGATTTGGGGTATGTCTACATGTCTTACTCAATATTTCCCCGCCACGCAATACAAATGAATCCAGAATTCGACACGAAAATCGAGATGAGTCCAGCCAAAATATGATAATTCCTGAAATAGATTTCGGAATGATTCCAGTGATTCCAGTAATAGAGGCCAGATAAGTAAGGTATGTGTGTCGCATACATGAATCCAGAAATATCCATACGTGTTGTAACAGAGAATCACATAAAACTAACTATAACTGAAGTACAGTAATTGACAATTAAATGAGAGAACTATCAGAGAATGTACTCGCCTGATACTCTGAAAAGAGTAGTGTAATGTCAGATGTCTGCACCGGAGTCACAATGTCCTAAATAAAGTAGTACATGTTATAATGTGTTTAAAACAAGGTAAATGATGTTTATGATGCAATCTACACGATTTCTAGGCCAATCTAGGTCAAGTCAACTCTAAGTCAAACCTGGTCAACTGTCTAGGCCAAACCAGGTCCAAGTCAAACTTGGTCAACTCTGGTCAACTATGGTCAACCCTTTTTGTCAGCTGAGTCAAAATCTAGGGTAGTCACATGTCTAGTCAACTCTAAGATGTCAAGGTCATCTATCTAGGTCAAACCCTATAACTAACTCAACCATAAGCCATTTCCTACTCTAACTCACTCTAATTCATAATTATATTATATCTCTTAGGATACCATACATGCTATATCATATATACACATATGAACTATATGCATACCTATTAGTCCTTGACATATATAACTCTCTCATATATATACTCATACATAATGCATTTCATTTACCCATATATGCATACATAAATGCATTCTAGCATACACATACATATGCATATATAAATGCACTCTAGGATACATACATACATGTATATATTATATTATATAATACTGGAATTCATTACATATATATATACATTCATGCATATTACAATGTACATTGGTTCATGCATACATTGCTAAAAGTATTGGGCACCCTAGGATACAATGAGGAAGCTCTAGACTTTGATTTCCAAGTTCATGGAACTGAACTAAGGTAATCTAATATGAATGGTTAATATGTATGCATATAAGGATAGAACATCAAACATAAATGGTCTGCACAGAAAATAGAAGGACTCATCAAATGGGAAATAGACTGAACCAATCTCAGGAAATTGGAAGCAATCTCAGGAAATTAGAATTTAATCTCAGTAATCCTGTTCAAGTGACTGTATCAAAAATAGTGTGTGTACTGTCACATGTTCTCAGGGACTTAGAGTGTGCATAGAACACCTGAAATCAGTGGAGTGAGTAAATGATACAGGGAGCACAGGAATTTTAGGAAATAGAAGGGTCACCTGTGTGAAAAACTGAAAGAAAATAATGTGTGTTATGGAAAAACTAAAATCAGTGAATTAGGGAAAACAGAGAATGTGTGAATGTGAAAACTTTACATGTGTGTGTGGTCTTGGGTGAGTTCTCATTGTTAGGCACGTGTGTGCACCTATGGATGTGTCCTGTGTGTGGATGAGTGACAGGACAGTGTGTGTAGCATGGTGTGGTATGTAGAGTGACTATGTGTGGTATCAGATGACAAGAACCAATCTCAGGAATCATGTGGAGTGACAGGATTGAACCTGTGAATGTGTGTGTTATGTGAGTGATATGAGGACTAAAAATATACATGAACATTCCTAAATTCTCAGGAAAACTGAGATTAATCGACAGTTCAATCAATTAACTCAAAGTCCCAACTCAAACATAAACCCCACTTGACAGTAAGGTAACACATGCATAAGGAATTAACATGGTGATCTAACATCCAAAATCAGTGAAGAATATCAGGAATTTTTAGAAGTGACAGTTCAAAACTGGGTTCTCATCCATACCTATCTAACATGTACTCTATAACAGAATTCTACATCCTAATACCTGATATTATATCTTTCAAAAACCCAACATTTCAACCAAATTGAAAACTATATCAGTTAACAACTTGGATTCAAAACCCACACATCCCATAACTAACCACAAACAATACACAAGCCCTAAATCTCAACTAAGGTCAAGTGTCACAGTGCCCAGGTATGAGTATGCATGTCCACATGGTGTCCCCGAAGTGTCAACAGTGTGTGAGGAGAGTGGCCAGTGTCTGTGTTCAGTTAACCTAGGATATCGAACACAAATCAATTAGGAAAACCCAATTTAAGGAATTAAACTCGAAAATTAAAAGGAACATATATGTACAGACCTAGGGACGTATCATGCATATCCATGAGACCCAATGTGTCCAAAAATTGGGACATGAAGTGTCCAAAAGCACAATTTCGAACAGCCTCAGGAAAACAGAAATCTATTCCTCGTGCAGCCATGTCAAGCCTTCGTGGGCTCGACACAGTGCTCGAGGCACCACGTGCTCTTGCACTTGTGTCGAGGGAACATAGGGCTAGGGACTGAACACCCTGCCCCGTGTCCAAGTGTCGTCGACGTGTCGATATGAGGCCGTATCAGTGGCTCGAAATCGCGTATGTGCGTGTCAGGGAATTTCGATGCGAGCTCGAGAACTTTCTCGACTCGCAACCAAGTGCCACAAAACTTGGTGAGGGTCTAGTCAGACATGGGCCCCATCACCTCGTCAAATTTCACGTGTCCTAGTGAGGTGTCGTGTCCTGTGTCAGCTCCAAAATGTAGGGGATGCACACAGCGTGCACGAGCAGTGTGAGGTCGGTGCGCGGTTGATTTCACCATGCACACTGAACGAGGACCCACAAAATTTTGTGGGGGTGACGTCAGTGGGTGCCCGTATGTCTCCACAAATTTTTGAGGTGTCTCGTGTCGTGTCATGTCCGCTAGGACACTCGAACAGCAGGGGGCTGCACGAGGCTTGTGCTGTGTCACGTGCGTGCGGTACGTGTCCGATTTGGACACGAAATGTGCATCAAATCGTGCTCAGTCCTCAAAATAATTAATCTACACACCAAGAGCTTCGAAAACATGTAATTAGTTTTGGAAAATACGAAAATTCAATCCTTAGAGGCATTTCGTCGAACACCTAACATGCCCTATGACACGTGTCCGATACGGACACCAAACAGATACAAAATCCACCCAAATTTGAGGTACAGCTAGGGGACACCTAAACCTAGCCTAATATGTAAAGAAATCAAAATAATAATGCAATTTAAAGGGTTTTACCTATAGGTGCAATTTGTATGGAAAAGCTCCAAATGGGGGGTGTTCCTCTTGATGGCCAAATTCTCCAAATGAACCCAAAACTGAGATTTACCTCCAGAAATAATTAAATACACAGAAATTAGAACATAATGCAAAAGACAAGGATTAAAAAGGAATTAAAATGGATTTTTGGTGATTTTTGGAAGAGGAAAATACCTTTCTTTCTCCAAGTGTTGGAATGATAAAAAAAGAGGCAAGCTCTAATAAATAAGTGTTTAAATAGGGTGGGGATCCCTATGGCTGGTCATAAGCTCAATAATTAGGGTTAGGGTTTACTAAATGGCCCATGGGCTTAAGTCATGATCAATCAAATCATTAAGCCATAAGTCATTTCATGAAACCACAAGCCATGACTTAAATTCACTTAAACTAATCATCCTAATCCAAAATTAGTTTTTGATGACTAAAAGTAGGTTAACCTAAGTTAGACTAGGGTCACCATGGCTAGGGTTAGCTTCTAGGCTAGTCCACTAGGTCTCAACAAGTCAATGTCAACTAGAATTCACCAATTCAATAAATCATCAAATAATTCAAATAAGTCAAAATAACCAAATTGCCCCTAAGCTAAAAATGATAATTAAATCATCCTAATGACATGGTTAGGCTCTAGGTCATGCAGTCTCTAGGGTTTCACTGGCAGCACATCAAAATCACAAGTCATGACTTAAACCAGTTTTTAAATAGTTTAAAAATTATTAAAAATCACCAAAAATCATATTGTGAAATAAATATCAATAATTAATAATTATAATTACAAAATTTCAAAATTACCCTCATCTGGAAAACTGGGTGTTACATAGGAGCTCCAATGGTCAATGTCCTAGCTGTCAGAACTGGTGTTGATGACTGAGATAACTGTCCATGAGGCCTCTTCCGTCCTCCAGTTCGATCTACTGTCCTCTGGGAGGTATATTCATGTCGTCTTGTTGCTCGCAAAACAGCATCAAATGTCTGGTGCTCAAACTGCTCCACTGCTAGAATAATCTCTAGGTGGAGTCCCTGCTGAAATTGCTACGCTCGGTCCAATTTGGTCGCCACCAAAGTGGGAGCAAACCGACTATGCCTTGAAAACTCGGCCGCATATCCATCGACCATCCTTCCCATCTGCTTGAGGTTGCTAAACTTTGTCTACAAATCATACCGAGCTACCGCATCAAAGTACTTCGTTTGGAACTTGTCACTGAATACCGCCCATAAGACAGGCATCACCAAACCAACTGCCAGAATCGCCCACCAGATGCGGGCTAAGTCCAATAATTACAGGCGCACAACGGCCACCTTCGCTTCCTCTGGAATCCTAGCTGCCTCCAGAATGACCTCTATATCCTGAAGCCACACGTCAGTAGCAATAGCATCTTCACAGCCGTCAAAGAAAGGAGGGTTCAGGCGCTTGAGGCTGTTAGCCGCATTGTTCCCTTGATAACCAACTCTGCCATAGCTTCTTGTACTGCCTGCTGTAGGGCATCGTTCCGACGATCTTGTGATGCAAGCAAGTCTTGGATGAGTCCCATCATGACTATATTGTCAGAATCTGCAGGTTGGGCTTGCTGAACAGGTGGCTCTGGATTCCTGAAAGGCATGACTAGGGATGCTTCCCCTGAGTGCTGGGTTTGATCCCCATGTTACTGCTGGTTTACTGGAAGTGCCCCACTCGGCTGATCGGTAGGACCAGGAACTATGTCACTGAAGAAAATGACATAGAGAACAATAAAGAAGAACTAAGATGGATCAAGGATAAAACACCTTATCAGGTCAAGATTCAGGAAGATTAGAAAGCACGAGTAGAGATCAAGGGCGAATACTGATTGAGACATCTATTCAGTAACACCCTCACACATCTTGATTTACAAGACCTGAAAGGGCCACCACTTAAATCGTGTCACATCCCGTAAACAGAATACTGGAGAGCGGGGGATAGACACAGCCAACTACATATATTGAAGTGCAACCCACCTCGCAATACGGTCACGGCTGTCTAGATGCATAAGGGTTTACCTAGAAGCCAATAGTCTCTTATGGTCAAGAACAAGCCTAGTGTCTCAATCTCAAGAAAGCAAATAATTGTTACAAGATGTTAGATCATTAGACATACAAAGTAAGGCATCCCAAACATTACATATTCAAACGATCATGAATCTAGTCATACAAAATACGAGACTAGCAAGAGTTAAGTCATACATGATCAACCCTAGGATTTGTCAATCATGTTACAACCCTTAGGAAGACAGAAATAAAGTTTCAACACGAGCTAACACATGCTCGGTGGCTAAATGCCTCAAAAGAATAAGTTATATTAGAGTGGAAGAGAAAATAAGAAAACCCACTCGTTGCCACGGATACGCCTGGTGTTCACCAACTGGCTGAAAGGCAGGTAGATCCTCGGATTCTACTTCAAAATCTGGCCATACAAAACCATGGGTCAGATCCCAGAAAGAGCAAGTGCCACAAGGGAGGCTCCACTTAGGAACTAAAACCAGCTTATAAAGAATAGAAAAACTGATAAAAGATTATAATTAAATAACGTAAACGTCATGCTTTAAAGAATATACTAGCTTGCATATAGAAATCAAGAGGTAGAATATAATACCCATGTTAATCATGAGATAATCATTCAAGCACGGCCAATCAAGTCCTACGGCTTTCTATCATTAGCTAACTAGAGTTATCACAGGCCTTGTTACTAACAAGATGCAGTTGAGATATTCCCGCAGTCACAAGCCCTGTAGACTATCCAGGTTATCTAGGCGAGGTTACAAGAGTTTATCAAGAATTAAGAGAATTATTAGGTGACTTAGAGTGAAACACATGACAGTATGCTGGAAATGCGCCCTACTCGTCGGTAGGCTACAAGTCCACAGGTGTGGCCGGAATAATGGCATCGCTTGTAACTGGGAAATCTCTCTAAATGAACTACTTGATCAACCTAGTCGTTAACCTAGTCAGATTCATTATGAATCCCTGACCGTGGTAACCAGGAATCCATATCCTAGACATGACGAAAGAAAAAATAGGTAGCTTATACAGGCACAATCAACAAGGGAGTCAAGACAAGAGGTACACTTAGCAAGTCAGGGATAGCTGTCGTAACAGCAATCAAGATTACACATAGCATGTCAGGTTTACTTGTTATGTCAAGAGTACCTGTCAGGAGTGCGCCTCGACAGGCCACTATCAAGATTATCAAGACGGGATCATATTATCATATTCAAGTTACTAATTTAAGATCATTAAGTGGTTAAGTCGGGTCGTCGCAATTTAGGCCAAGTACATAAACATACAAGGAAGATCAAAGAAATTCATGGGTGATTTCAAACTATCAGTTACATATGAACTCTAATTTAAGTGAGACAGGAAGATTTTTGAAGTCAAGACAAATATCTACAACTTTCATGTTTTGAGTTTTACATGATTCTAGCTACAAAACAGCTCAAACGGGCAAAAATAGCCATTTAGAGTGATTCGAACACGGGTGTGCTGCACGCACGAGCAAAACTGACCATGATACACGGTGCATGATCTGCCCACCGTGCACAAACCGTAATACACATGCAAATAAAACTGTCTACGACATATAGATTGTACAAGCACGGCGCCTGGCGCCCGGCCAACGATTCACACGGGCGCACGACAAGCGAAATACGCAGTGCACTGGTACACGATGTGCAAGACGCGGAGCCATGGCACACGACAGAAAATTGCGTAGGTGCACATCACGCATGGCGCGAAAGCACGGCGCGCGACAAAAAATCGCACAGGCGCACGGCCAACGAAACACGCAGCACAATGGTGCACGGCGCGCATGGCACGGAGGCACGGGCATGCGGCACGCGAAGCACTCGTGCGGCACTTTTTATCGTTCCGACAGCACTGAAGATGTACAAGATCCCATGAACACAAAAATGCCATAACTTCTTCATACGAAGTCAAAATCAAGCGGTTCAAAAGTCAAAATTGGGTAGAATAGAATTCCCCACAATATGGAACCATTAGATCTAGGAAATAACAAACTTAAAGAGATCAAAACGAAAAAAATAAAAAAAAAGTATAAACTTAGATCTGCAAAAATGTAACCATCAAAACTAGGGGTGAGTATTCGGTTTATTCGGTTCCAACCGAACTGAATAACCGAAAACCTAATTGGACCGAAACCGAATAAGCAAAACCGAAACCGAACCGAATTGGTCAATAACTGAACCGAACCGAATTAAATCGGTTCGGTTTTCGATTTATTCGGTTTTTGGATTTATTTGTGTTTTTTTTGTTGATATATATAATAACTAAATATACCTAGATATATTTATTATATACCTATATATATATATATACCTATATATATAAACTAAAGTTTTTTATTCAGTTTTCGATTTTGGACCGAAACCGAAACCCAAAACCGAAACCGAAAACGAATAAGAAAATTTAGTATTTTCAAAACCGAACCAATTTTTTTTTAAACCAAATCGAATCACTTATTCGGTTCGGTTCGATTTTCGGTTCAAAACCGAATAATGCTGGCCCCTAATCAAAACCAAAAACTCCAAGTTCTAAAGAGACTTAGATTCAAGCAAAGAAGACAATAGAACAATAAAATCTGAGATCCATCATGAAGTAAGTTGCACTTGCCTAGGGCTTAGTAGGTGGGAGGAGTAATGAAGAAGATGGAGAAATAAAGGTGAAGTAATAGAGGAGAGAGAGAGAGGTTGGTATATATACCAAGCCAACTCATCTCAACCCAACCCCAAATCAACCCAAGCCAAGTTGAACCAAACCAAATTAAACCAAGTCAAGAATACCAAGATTAGGCTAAGCAAGACAAATCAAAACATGGGTCACCTGACAAATGTCAGAAATTCGTACACGTATAGTAGAAATACATATAACGAAAAACGGGAGTGACAACTCTACCCACCTTAAAAGAATTCCGTCCTTGGAATTTAATCAAGAGGCTAGAGTTGTCGGGGCAAGTTACACTAATACTAGCAATCTACGACTAGTAGTCAACCAAGCAATCATTCATGCAAGTGAGAAATTAAAAGCATAAGGCATAAGGAAGACATTATACCTTATGAGTCAAACAGGTGTAGATATCGTGATCAGATATCATCCTTACGTTCCCAAGTTGACTCACCCAAAGAGTGATGACCCCAAGCAACATGGACTAAACTAATAATCTTGTTCTTGAGTATCTTCTTCCTTCGGTCCAATATGGATACGGACATTTCCTCATACGAAAGGTTGGTACCAACAACCAATAACGAATGATAGATGATATGGCTTGGATTTGGGATATACTGTCATAATTGGGATACATAGAATATATCATGTACCTCACACAACAACGGCAAAAGAGTGAGTCGATAGGACACATCACCTACTTGCTCGAAAATATCAAACGGCCATATATACATAGGACTAAGTTTTCCTCATACGCCGAATCGAATGACACCACGGGTAGACGAGATCCTAAGGAATGCATGGTCGCCGATAGAAAACTCGAGAGGATGCCGATAAGAATCGGCCCAATGTCGTTGACGATCTTGTACAACATGAAGATGATCTCTAACTTGTCTAACCACTTCGATAGTCCGAGTAACCATTTCTGGACCAACGTCATCCCAAGCTAAAGATGACCTATACTTTCTGCCATACAGTGCCTCAATTAGTGCCATCTGGATACTGGCCTAGAAACTGTTATTATAGGAGAACTCCACTAAATATAGGTGATCTTCCCATGAACCAACGAAGTTAAGTGTACAGGATTGTAACATATCTTTAAGAGTTTGAATCGTGCACTCCAACTGACCATATGTCTGCGGATGAAAAGATGGACTAAACTTGAGATGAGTCCCCAAACTCTCTTCAAGACTCTGCCAAAATTGTGATATAAATCTTGAATCTCTGTCGGATATGATATTAACTAGCACTCCATGAAATCTGACTATCTGTTTGAGGTATATCTCTGCTAGCTGATCCGTCGACTGACCAATTCTGAAACGAAAAAAATGAGCTACCTTAGTGAGTCGATCAACTATAACCCATATAGCATCTCTCCTAACTGGGGATTTAGGTAACCCTGTTACAAAATCCATGGTAATGTCTTCCTATTTTCATTCTGGGATCGATAAAGGTTGAAGAAGTCCAGCTGTTTTCTGATGTTCAGCCTTGACTTGTTGGCAAACTAAACAACGAGAGACAAACCAGACTATCGCCCTCTTCATGCCATTCTACCAGAAATGTTGATGGATATTACGACACATCTTTGAGCTACCAGGACGAATTGAATACTGCAAACTGTGAGATTCTGCCATGATCTCTTGCTTGATGTCACCACTGGGTACACAAAGACGCCTTCCATGTCGGAGCATGCCATCTTCGTAAATACATAACTCTGCTCTTCGTCCTGCCTCACATTCTGCCCTAAGTCGCTGAAGCTTAGAATCTATTGACTGAGCTATCTTGATTATCTCTACTATGCTAGACTGAACTTGCATACTGGCCATCAATGCCATATTGGTAGGGAGAACTATCTTTATACCCGTCTTCTGAAGATCTATTAATAACTTTAGTTGTGCTGTTAGAAAATAAGCTCCTGCTCTTCTACTCAACGCATCTATAACTACGTTGGCCTTCCCAGGATGATACTGTAGGTTAATGTCATAATATACCAATAGCTCTAGCCACCTTCTCTGACGCATGTTAAGATCCTTCTTGGTAAACACATACTTAAGACTCTTGTGGTCGGTGAAAATCTCTACCCGATCTCCATACAAGTAATACCTTCAAAGCTTAAGTGCAAAAACTACCGCTGCTAACTCCAAGTCATGGGTTGGGTAATTACTTTCATGATCACGAAGCTGACATGATGCATAAGCTACTACCTTGCCATGCTGTATTAAGATGCATCTCAATCCTCTGCCTGAAGCATCACAATAAACTGAGAATCCTCTAGTCCCATCTGGAAGCGTGAGAATGGATGCCGTCATCAATCCTTGCTTTAACTTCTCGAATGAACTCTAACACTCTACTGTCCAAGTAAACTGCACATCCTTGCGGGCCAACTGCATCAAGGGCACTGAAATCTGAGCAAAGTCTAATACAAATCGCCGGTAATAGCCTGCCAATCCTAGAAAATGTGAACCTCTGCGACGGTGCTGGGTACTGGCCATGTCTCTATAGCTACTATCTTTTAGGGGTCCACTTCCACTCCACCTCTGGTGATGATGTGACCTAAGCAAGAAATGTGATCAAGCCAAAATTTGCACTTGCTAAACTTTGCGTACAACGGGTGCTCTTTGAGAATCTGAAGGACTACTCGGAGATGCTGCTCATGCTTCGCTTCACTCTTCCTATAGACTAAGATGTCGTCTATAAACACTACCATAAACTCATCTAAGTAGGGCATGAATATGCGATTCATGAGATCCATAAATACTGCTGGCACATTGGTCGCTCCAAATGGCAAAACGAGAAACTCTAATGTCCATATCTAAATCGGAATGTCGTCTTCGGGATGTCTTGCTCTTTGACTCTGATCTGATGGTACCCTGATCGTAAGTCAATCTTCGAGAATACTACTTCTCTATTGAGTTGATCAAATAAGTCATCTATCCTTGGAAGGGGATATTTGTTCTTGAATTTTATAGAATTCAAGGTACGATAATCAACAATAATCTAGATGTACCATCCTTTTTTTTTACAAGAAGTATTGGGGCTCCCTAAGGTGGTCTACTAGCACAAATGAATCCCTTGGTTCTGAGTTCTTCAATCATCTTGTATAGGATCTTCAATTTTGATGGTGCCATTCTGTAGACTCTCTCTGATACTGGCGTCTTCCCTAGAATTAAATCAATGGTGAACTCTATCTCTCTCTGGCGGCATGCCTGGAAGCTCTTCGAAAAATATGTCAGGAAATTCTTCAACTACTCTGGAAAAGTGAACTCTTCTGCTACTGCCTTCCGCAAGATTTGTGGAGAATGTTCTATTTTGTTTCTGGAAAACAAAAACTCTTCTTCGTCGGGAATATCAAAAATAATTCTGCCAACATGGCATTCTATTCTTGCATATTGATCCTTCAACCAATCCATTCCTAGGACCACATCATAGTCGGCCATCGAAAATACTATCAATCTAGCAAGAAACTCTCTACCACTAACTATAATTTAACACGAAAAAAAGACTATCTACTCCCACAAGACTGTTACTAGTAAGTATATTGAGCCTTACTGATAATGACTCGGGCTCCAGTCCTATCCATGTTACGAATCATGTAGACATAAATGAATGTGATACACCCGAATCAAATAATACATATGTTGGATAAGAGTTGACAAGAATGTTACCTGCCACAACCTCACCTGATGCCAATTCTTCTGCCACAGTCAAAGCCATAGCTTGACCCTGTCCTCTTGGTGCTAGTCCCCTCTGCTGGTTACCACTCTGTCTGCTCTGAATATAAGCTTGGGCCTGAGCATACTGTTGAGCCTGAGACGGTAATAGCCTCGGAGGTTGGTACTGCTGCTGCTGCTGCACTAGTGCTGGTCCTCTCACCAATGGATTGGTTAGGGTTGACAAAGATGAACTGGTTCTATACGGACATGACCTAATTTTGTGATCCGGTGCCCCACAAGCCGAGCACAATCCATGTGCGCTATGATACTCTGAAACTACGTGCCCTGACTTCCCACAATGAGAGCAGCCTATTGCAGAAGGTTGCTTGTGTTTCTGTTGCCTAGGTACGTCGGAGACGAGTGCTAAACCGATAAAACTGTGGTCTTCCTCCTAGGAGCTCCAATGGTCAATGTCCTAGCTGTCGGGACTAGTATTGATGACTGGAATAACTGTCCATGAGGCCTCTTCCGTCCTCCAGTTCGATCTACTATCCTCTGGGAGGTCTATTAATGCCGCCTTGTTGCTCGCAAAACACCATCAAATGTCTGGTGTTTAAACTGCTCCACTGCTAGAATAATCTCTAGGTGGAGTCCCCGCTCAAATCGCTACGCTCGGTCCAATTCGGTCGCCACCAAGGTGGGAGCAAACTGACTAAGCCTTGAAAACTCAGCCACATATCCATCGATCGCCCTTCCCATGTGGTTGAGGTTGCTAAACTTTGTCTATAAATCATAACGAGCTACCGCATCAAAGTACTTCGTCTGGAACTTGTCACACAATACCGCCCATAAGACAGGCATCACCAAACCAACTGCTTGCATCGCCCACCAGATGCAGGCTAAGTCCAATAATTGCAGGCGCACAACGGCCACCTTCTCTTCCTTTGGAATCCTAGCTGCCTCCAGAATGACCTCTATATCCTGAAGCCATGCATCAGTAGCAATATCATCTTCACTGCCGTCAAAGAAATGAGGGTTCAGGCGCTTGAAGCTGTTAGCCGTATTATTCCTTTGATAACCAACTCTGCCCATAGTTGCTCGTACTGTCTACTGCAGGGCATCATCCCGACGATCTTGTGATGCAAGCAAATCTTGGATGAGTCCCATCATGACCCTATTGTCAGAATTTGCAGGTTGGGCTTGTTGAATTGGTGGCTCTGGATTCCCGAAAGGCATGACTCGGGATGCTTTCCCTGAGTGCTGGGTTTGATTCCCATGTTCCTGCTGGTTTAATGGAGGTGCTCCACTCGGCTGATCGGTAGGACCAGGAACAATGTCACTGAAGAAAATAACATAGAGAACAACAAGGAAGGACTAAGATAGATCAAGGATAAAGCACCTTATCTGGTCAATATTCTGGAAGATTAGAAAGCACGAGTAGAGATCAAGGGCAAATACTGATTGAGACATCTATTCAGTAAAACTCTTACACATCTTGATTTACAGGACCTGAAAGGGCCACCAGTTAAACCATGTCACATCCCATAACCAGAATACTGGAGAACGGGGGACAGACACAGCTAGCTACATACATTGAAGTACAACCCAACTTGCTATACGGTCACGGCTGTCTAGATGCATAAGGGTTTATCTATAAACAACAGTCTCTTATGGTCAAGAACAAGCCTAGTGTCTCAATCTCAAGCAAGAAAATAATTGTTACAAGATGTTAGATCATCAGACATACAAAGTAAGGCGTCCCAAACATTACATAATTAAATGATCATGAATTTTGTCATACAAAATGCGAGACTAGTAAGAGTTAAGTCATACATGATCAACCCTAGGATTTGTCAATCATGTTACAGCCCTTAGGCAGACAGAAATAAAGTTTCAATATGAGCTAACACGTGCTCGGTAGCTAAACGCCTCAAAAGAATAAGTTATATTAAAGTGGAAGAGTAAAATAAGAAAACACACTCGTTGCCACGGTTACGCCTGGTATTCACCAACTGGCTGGAAGTTAGGTAGATCCTCGGGTGCTACTCCAAAATCTGGCCATAAAAACCAGCTGGGTCAGATCCCAGAAAGAGCAAGTGCCACAAGGGAGGCTCCACTTAGAAACTAAAACCAACATATAAAGAATAGAAAAACTGATAAAAGAGCATAACTAAAAAAAGTAAACGTCATGCTTTAAAGAATATACTAGCTTGCATAAAAAATCAAGAGGTGGAATATAATACCCATGCTAATCATGAGACAATCTTTTAGGCATGGCCAATCAAGTCCTACGGCTTGCTATCATTAGCTAACTAGAGTTATCACATGCCTAGTTACTAATAAGATGCAGTTGAGATATTCCCGCAGTCACAAGCCCTGTAGACTATCTAGGTCATCCAGGCGAGGTTACAAGAGTATATCAAGAATTAAGAGAGTTATTAGGTGACTTAGAGTGCAACACATGACAGTGTTCTGGAAATGTACCCTACTCGTCGGTAGGCTACAAGTCCATAGGTGTGGCCGGAATAACCGGATCGCCTGTAACTGGGAAATCTTTCTAAATGAACTACATGATCAATCTAGTCGTTAACCTAATCAGATTCATTATGAATCCCGGACCATGGTAACCAGGAATCCATATCCTAGACATGATGCAAGACGAGACAGGTAGCTTGTACAGGCACAATCAACCATAGAGTCAAGACAAGAGTTACACTTAGCAGGTTAGGATAGATGTTGCAACAATAATCAAGATTACGCATATCATATCAAGTTTACTTGTCATATCAATAGTCCTTGTCAGAAGTATGCCTCGATAGGCTACTATCAAGTTTATCAAGATGGGATCATATTATCATATTCAAGTTACTAATTCAAGATCATCAAGTGGTTAAGTCAGGTCACCGTAATTTAGGCCAAGTACATAAACATACAAGAAAGATCAAAGACATTCATGGGTGATTTCAAACTATCAGTTACATATGAACTCTAATTTAAGTGAGACAGGAAGATTCTTGATGCCAAGAGAAAGATCTACAACTTAATGTTTTGAGTTATACAAGATTCTAGCTACAAAATAGCTCAAACGGGCAAAAATAGCCATTTAGAGTGATTAGCGCACAGGCAAAACTGCCCACGACACACGGTGCACGCAAGCACGGTGCACGGTCTGCGCACTACACGCAAAAATTACTGCACATGCAGACAAAACTGCCTATGGTGCATGGATCGTACAACCACGATGCCTGGCGCACGGCCAACGAATCGTATCGGTGCACGGCAAACGAAACTTGCAGCGCACGAGTGCACGACGTGCATGACGCGGAGACAGGTCGCACGGGCGTGTGGCAGAAAATCGTTTAGGCGTGCGACCAACGAAACACGTAGTGCACGAGTGCACGGCGTGCATGACGAAGAGGCACGGCGCGCGGGCGCGCGTGGCACTATTCATCATCCCGACAACGCCGAAGGTGTGCCGGAACCCACGAACACAAAAATGCCATAACTTCTTCATACGAAGTCGAAATCAAGCGATTCAAGAGCCAAAATTGGGTAGAATGGAATTCTCTACAACATGGAACCATTAGATCTAGGAAATAACAAACTTAAAGAGATCAAAAACGAAAAAAATAAGAAAAAGTACAAACTTAGATCTGCAAAAATATAACCATCAAAACCAAAAACTTATAGTTCTAAAGAGGCTTAGAATCAAGCAAGAAAGACAATGAAACAATAAAAACTGAGATACATCGTGAAGCAAGTTGCACTTGCCTAGGCCTTGGTAGGTTGGTATATATACCAAGCCAACTCATCTCAACCCAACCCCAAATCAAACCAAGCCAAGTTGAACCAAACCAAATTAAATCAAGTCAAGGTTAAACCAAGACTAGGCTAAGCAAGACAAGTCAAAACATGGGTCACCTGACAAATATCAGAAATCTGTACATGTATACTTGAAATACGTATAACAGAAAACGGAAGTGACAGATGTCACTGGTCATATGAATCCACCTTCATCTTGAGGACATTGGTTTATCTTAGCTATAACCGATTACTTCTCCAAATGGACCAAAGCTATTCCTTTAGCTGAAGTCAAGACAAGCAGTTTCATCAACTTCATCAAACATCATGTGATCTATAGATTTGGTGTCCCTCTGTGAATCATCCATGAAAATGGATCGTAGTTTATCAGTCAAAAGTTCACTCGATTCTATGGTAACAACCGGATCAAAAATGTCGCTTCTACAACCTACAGTCCCGTAGCTAACGGTTTGGCAAAAGCATTCAACAAAATAATCATCAAGCTTCTCAAAAATTTTGTTTCTACCAATAAACAGAATTGGAGAGAAAAGCTTAGAGAGTTTTTATGGGCCTATCGTACTATCATACATACTCTGACTGACTGTACACCTTTTTCTTTGGTGTATGGATGTGAAGTTGTCCTTCCATTAGAAATTTAGATTCCATTACTGAGAATAGACATTGCCAATAAACTCACAACAAAAAATAATGATCGTCTTCGACTTCAGGAGCTTGAAACACTTGATGAGAAGCGGTTACTAGCTCAATAACACATCGAGCTATATCAAGCCCGTATCTCAAAAGCCTTCAACCGTAAAGTCAAAGTACGAGTATTTCAAAAAGGCGAGCTAGTCCTTACTGTTAGACATCCTATGACTATGACACACATGAGCAAGGAAAAGTTCAAACCAAAGTGGGAAGGTCCCTAGGTTATAAGCAAAGTTTTCTTAAATGGAGCTTATCAACTGTCAGGAATAGCTGGCCGAATCGCCATGGTGCCTATTAATGACAAGTTTCTAAAGAAGTACCATGTTTCACTACCAAAATACAGTAAATTAGCGATGGCATATTAGCGACGGAAAATTTCCGTCGGCGTTAGCGACGGATTTGTGGCAAATAACCGACGGCGTACCAACGATAAGCCGATACAATTTTTATTTTATTTTAAGGGGGAGAAAGGTCGCTCATCCGTCGCTAGGGCGTCGGAGATATAGCGACGGATAAGTAGCCGTCGCCGTACAGTCGATTATTTGGCGGGAATTATTGAGAGAAATGGTGGGACAATTCTTCGACTACGTAGCGACGGATGTTCCGTCGGCAAGTTGCAAAAAGAGCGACGGCCTAGCGACGGGTTTTAACTATCGCTAGTTCGTCGCTAAATAAAGGGCCCAGACTTAAATTGAAATGACGGAAGGAACTTTTCATTCCCCCCAAATTTCATTATCTCTCCTCTCTCTCTCTCCCACGGCGGTGATCGGCGACCTCTCCTCTCTCTCTCCCAAAGGTAATCTCTCTCTCTCTCTCTCTTGGTGGTCGTGGGTGTCGTAGGCTGCCAGGGGTGTCGTGGGTTGTGGGGGCGGCGGAGACTGCATGGGCGGCACGCGCGGGGCAGTGTGGGGCTGCGGCGGGCGCATGCGGGACTGCGGCGGGCGGCGGAGGACAGCACGCTCCGGGGCAGCGGGGGGCAACAAGGGTGGCGCGCGCGGGGCAGCGCGGGGCTGGGGGGGCGGTGGGGGGTGGGAGGTACGGTACGGGATGGGAGGGGTGCTGGCGCACGCGGGGCGGCGGGGGCAGCGCGCTCCGGGGCAGCGGGGGTGGCACGTACGGGGCAGCGCGGGGTACAAATACAATGAGTAGTATCGGCGATATGACAAACCCTAGTTTAAGAAATAGGATATCGGCAATATCGGTAGTATCGGCAGTTTCGGATCGGAGTATCAAATTTTTTGGTATTGGGAAACAAATAATTATCTGTAGTATCGGATTCTTTTACATGCTTTTACAACCTTATTATGCTTTCAACCTAGGTTCACAATATCGGTAACCCAATACCTTACCCTAATAAGGTAACCCAATACCTTACCCTAATAAGGTAAACCCAATACCTTAGCCTACAATAGGGTAAACCACTTTACCTTAATGGTGAAGGTAAAACCAATATCCTAAGCTACCAATATTAGAATCCTAAGATACAAACGTACCACTCTAATATCTAACTTCTAACCATCTACCTAACTATCAATATAAATTCTAACATCTATCTATACACTAATTCTAACATCTACTAGCTAACTCACATCTCTAACTAACCAACATATTCTAATATACTACTTGGTATCTCAAGTTACCAAGTATCTTAACTCTAATATATGAATATCTAACTTAATCTCTAAAACTAAGATACTATACATATCCAATATATATCTATCTAAAATCTAAGCTATCATATCAAAACACACACTCTAATACACTACCATCTAACATATAAGCTATCTAACTTATATCTACTAACCTCATTCTAGACACTAACTTATTACTAACCATCTAACCGACTATCTTATACTTCTAGTATTCTTATCCCAATATACTAACTAGTAGTAGGATACCAACATATATTTTATAAATAACTCTAACATATGTCATATCTAACTAACAAAGACCCCCAATGTCGGCATCGGTCAATATTTGGTATCGGTCGGTATCGGATCGGAACATGCCAAACCGTATCGGTATCGACCATATCGGATCGGTATCGGTCGATACTTTAAAGAAAATGCAATATGACAAACCCTAGTTTAAGAAATAGGATGAGAAAGTCTATTGCTTTATATATATATATATATATATATATATATATATATATATATATATATATATATATATATATATATATATATATATCAAGGTTCAAAGTATCGGTATCGGAATCGCTATCAGACTTTTCCTATGAGTATTGGTATCGGCGATATCGGTAGTATCGGACTATCGGACTATCGGTATCGGTATCGAACTATCGGTATCGCACTATCGGTATCGGTATCGCACTATCGGTATCGGTATCGCACTATCGGTATCGGTATCAAACTATCGGTATCGGTATCGAACTATCGGTATCGGTATCGGTATCCGTATGTACTTAGTATCAATCATAGCAGATTAGTATCGGTATATCGGTTTGGTATAGGTCGTATCGGATGGTATTGACCTTAGCGAATTGGTATCGTCCTATCCGATATGTATCGGCCGTATAGCTAGGATTCGTACCAGATCGATAAGGCCGGTACGAATCCTAGCTATACGGCTGATACATATCGGATAGGACGATACCAATTTGCTAAGGTCAATACCAATTTGATACGGCCTATACCAAACCTATAGACCGATACTAGTCTGATGCGGTCGATACTAAGTACATCCGGCCTATATACTAGCGGATCCACCAGTTACATGATTATATACTAATTCTGTTTAGTTTTTCGTACGATACAGATTTTGACATCCAATCTGTGATGGATCATTATTTCGTTGATCGTATATGGATGTACAAACGACAACACGAGAGCAGAATAGGTGTGAGTGACGATTTTCAGGCAGACGTGAAAGTGTTTCTTAAGTATGCCATGAGCAAAGCTCAGTATATGGACGGTAACAAAATCAAGTGTCCATGTCATAACTGTCGTAATAGACGTTACGAAGAAGTGGTTAGTGTAAGAGATCATTTGACCCGTAGGGGTTTCGTACGTGATTACGGCCTGTAGTCATCGCAAGGTGAACAATATGCGGAAAGACAGGTTGCAAATGCTGCTACTTATGCTTTTGATGATAATGTTGCAACGGATTTTGTCGTCGAAGACGACAAATGCTCTATTGATTATGGAGACCTGCAGAACCTTGCACGAGATATGGTGTACGACACGGCAGGGCCTAATTTTGATCCGAAGGATCCTAATCCCGAGGCGAAGGAGTTCTATGATATGTTTTAGGATGCTGAAACTTTTTTATATCCTGGTTGTGAGCCACATTCTGTACTGTCAGTGACGATGCGGTTATTGAACATAAAGTCCGATTTTAACTTGCCACAAACTTGCTATGATCGGATTATACAACCAATCAAGGAGGTGTTACCGAAGGAATCAAAAGAGCTTCCAAAAAACTTCTACAAGTCGAAGATGATGGTCCGACAACTTGGACTGGGGTACGAGAAGATAGATTGTTGATGCAACGGCTGCATATTGTACTACAAGGAGAACGAGGATATAGAAAGTTACAGCTTTTGTAATGCGGATCGTTACAAGCCAGTCAGGGGAAAAGAAAAGTCAACTAGAAAATGATGTCCTTATAAGTATATGCATTACTTGTCGATCACGAAGCGCTTGCAGAGGATGTATGTCTCAGAATACAGCAGAACACATGACGTGGCACAACGAAGAACGCACAAAGGACGATGGAGAATTGTCACTTCCTTCGGATGGAGAGGCGTGGAAATATTTCGATTTACGTCATCCAGATTTTACTGCAGAGCCTAGAAATGTATGTCTGGGGCTACGTTCTGATGGCTTCGCCCCTTTCGGGCAGTCGAGATCTCAATACTCCTGCTGACCGGTCATTCTGACCCCTTACAATCTGCCACCATGGATGTGTATGAAGACTCCTTATATGTTCTTGACTGCTATCATACCGGGTCCAAAAATCTGGCGAAGAATATCGATATATATTTACAGCCGTTGGTGGATGAGCTGAAACAACTGTGGGAGATCGGCGCCGTAACCTATGATATTTCCAGGAAACAGAACTTTCAGATGAGAGCTTCACTGATGTAGACAATCATTGATTTTCCTGTATACGGTATGCTGTCGGGATGGAGTACTCACGGCACCATGTCTTATCCGATATGTATGGGAAATAGTAAGGTGTTCCGCCTTAAGCATGGGGGAAAAACTTCTTTCTTTGATTGTCATCGTTAATTTCTGCCCGCGAGTCATCCTTGGAAAAAGAACAAGGACGCGTTCAGAGCTGGAAAACAAGAATTTTCTCATCCGTCTGCCAGATTGTCGGGATACGATATTTGGGAAGATGTAAAGGACTTTTCCACTGTAATGGAAGATCCATCGAACAATCGTGTCGATGGGTTCGGACAAAGCCATAACTGGACCAAAAGGAGTATCTTCTGGGACTTGCCTTATTGGAAAGATAATCTTATAAGGCATAATCTTGATGTTATGCATATCGAAAAGAATGTGTTCGATAATGTCTTCAATACCGTCATAGATATTAAAGAAAAGACAAAGGACAATCCAAAAGCAAGACAAGACATTGTCGAGATATGCAAGCATCCTTATCTGAACTTGATACAAAGGGGAGCTGCTGGACAATTAAGTAAGCCGATAGCACAATACACATTGAGCAAGGAAGATAGATTAATAATCTGCAAGTGGGTATCTACTTTAAGATTTTCCGATGGCTATATGTCGAATTTGTCTAGATGCATTGATCTCAATAAACGCAAGCTAACGGGAATGAAGAGTCATGACTGCCACGTGTTTATGGAAACATTACTGTCCATTGCTTTGAAAGAGTTGTTACCTTCTGCTGTATGGATTCCATTGGCCGAACTATCTATATTCTTTAGGGATATTTGTTCAACTAAGTTGACTATGCAACACATGGTTGAACTTGAGGAGAAGATTATCTTAACAATTTACAAGTTGGAGAAAATATTTCCTTCTGGCTTCTTCGACAGCATGGAGCATCTACCGATTCATCTAGCATACGAAGCCCGTGTCGGTACATCTGTTCATTATCGATGGATGTACAAGGTACATAAAAATCGATATAATTTAAGTTGAATTTTAGTGGGTTTTAAAATTCATTCTTAATTCTCAAGATAATTTGACTCTCTAGATACCTACACCATCTAAAGAAGAAAGTTGGCAACAAGGCTCATATAGAGGCTTCGATATGCGAAGCCTATCTTATCGAAGAGGTGTCAAACTTCTGCTCCATTTATTTTGATACTCATGTTAAGACAAATCAAAATAGACCTCAAAGGAATGACGAGGACGTTGAGGATGGAGGTATATTCAATGTAAGGGGCAAGCCTGTTGGGGCTAGTAAAAGACGATGGTTGACAGACGACGAGTATGATGCCGCTCACCGATATGTCTTGTTAAACTGTGACATACAAGAAGTGAGGGATTTGGAGAATTAAGCAGTACACTTGCACTCGTTATAATCTCCAATTTGATGAAGTAAGTGACTACACTTATATATTCTTATTTTCTCTAATAGTGTATTTAGAGATGAAGTCAAAATGAGGACACCCGATATTACCGATGAGGGACTTCAAAGAGAGGTTGATTGTACATTTCCGTCATGGTTTCGTAAATACGTAAGTAACTGAGATTATAATTGAGATTATAAATATATAATCTAAAACATTTAAATTATAAATATTTGTTTACAGGTTTTATTGCCTGAAACAACACTCACTCATGAGAGTGTTCGTTATCTGGCATTGGGACCGAAGAAGCAAATAAAGACTTGGCCAAGCTATGTCGTTAATGGCTTCAGGTTTAAGTCAACTCAGAATGCTATAAATGTCAAATTTATCAATGACGGCATCTGTACCAAGGATTTCGGTGTTTGCATAAGAGGCACCATCTATGATAACGAGCCGGACTTTGACTATTATGGAGTGCTTCGGGATATTGTAGATTTACAATATACTGGCCCATATGATATGCATACTATGATGTTCAAATATGAGTGGTTCGATACGACACCAAATATCAGTTGGAGAATCGATAAACAATTTGGATTTGTCGATATAAATCATCGCAGGAGGTATAGAGGGTCCGATACATTTGCGATAGCAAATCAGGCTGTTCAAGTCTACTATATAAGCTACCCAAGGCGTCGTAGAGATCGATTTGACTGGTGGGCAGTATACAAGATTAAATCTAAAAATATATTCAACGTTGGAGACCCAGCATACCAAGAGGACCCGATCGAAAAGTCCCAATACTTGGGACAACACTCGGATACAATGGATGTTGAAGATATTGTTGAAGAAAATAGAGGGGAGGAAGAGGTTGATATACAAGACTTAGCTGTCAACCAGGAGAGAAAGAGGCGTCTTGTCCCAAATATTGAGGCAGAAGAAGAAGAAGACGAATTTGATGGGGATGAGGATACAGATGAAATCGACGATGAAGATAAGGATGAGGATGAGGAGGAGGATGATGATGAAGACGAGGACGAGGATGAGAACGAAGACGATGATTAGGTTAAATATTGTTGTATATTAAAAACACTTCCAATTACGTAAATTAAGTTTGACCTCATAAAAGCAATTACGTGAATTCATGTTTTTTTATTCGATTATTTACTTATTGCAGATGGCACTCCTAGTCTTTTTCGTCACGGCGGCACTCGTCTCCCTACTGGTGGTATGTATATTTTAGTTTAAAATTTTATATTCATTTATACTTTTATATTGTTAATTATGTTTATGTGTTCTATTTACAGGTCATGATGCCTGGCTGTGGTCATGGTGCTGGTGGTGGTCATGGTGGTTGTGGTGGTGGTGGTGGTGGTCGTCGTGGTCATGATCGTAGTGGTGCTGGTGGTCGTGGTCGTATTCAATCTTCCCAGGATGTGACCCCATCCAGCGACCCCGACCCGGAGAGTACCCCGGGCACAGATGCATCCCGTCGTCGATCGACCACTTCATCGAGGCATGAGTCCGGATCTGCTAACGGATCCGTTCCGCTATCGGACCCACCAGCAGCAGATCCACTAGTGGATCCCCCAGTTACTGCACAGTGGGCCCCAGAGTACCCCCATACCCGGTTCTATCCGGTTACTGGGGAGTACATGCACGGACCCGTGGATCCTCCGACGATACCAGAGAGGCCGAGAAGCGAGTTCTGACGAGAGCTATGGCCCGCGGGGACCTCGTAAGTAAATTTAAGATAATTTATTAAATTTTTTTCATTTATTCAAGTTAATAATCCAGTCGTTTCTTCTTTGTAGGTTTTTTCCGTTTAATGTTGCCAGGGCTCTTGGAGAAATTATCAGGGCTAACTTCCATGGTCCCTACCTCAACTTTTCGTCGGTGCCCCCAAACTTGAAGTACGCCTGGCTCCACGAGTTGAGGGTATATATCTATATCTTCTGGTTAATTGTTAGTTACTCTTTAATCAACCATTTTTTAAATTACGTGATAATTGAATTTCTATGTTGGACGACGTACTGGTGGACCCCCATCGCGAGAATGCGATCCGCAGGACCTACAGAAGCGCTGCCTCGAAGAAGATATGTGATATGATTCATGACCTGAAAATGGGGCATACGAGGCCGAACTGGATCCGACAGGAGTATTATGAGGACCTCTTAGGTATGATGGATACTCCTGCATACAAAAGGAAATCGGAGAAGGCGAAGGTGAACCGACAGGCCGCGGGGCTTCATACGGGGGGATCAAGGCCCCACGCAGTGACGCTTGCAGATCTGATGAGATACCGTAAATTCATTTCACTATCGAATTAGGTATTATTAATATACGGAGTTAATTAAGTTCTACAAAAATTTCGTATGCAGGCCCAACGGGCGGTGAAGGAGGGAAGGGAGCCAGAATCGGTCACCATGCACGACGTGTTCTAGCATACGCACAAAAGACGGAAGGACGGGAGCTTCGTCGACGAGAGGGCTAAGGAGACTGATGTAAGTACTTATGTTTATGAGATTTACGTTAGAATTAAAAGTATTCGGACTATAACTTAGGTAAACTTAGGATTCATACTTAACTTAGTGAAACATAGGATTTAGATTACAACTTAGGTAAATCTTATAATATAAACACATTCATTTGATAGGCTGCGTATCGTGAGGCCCCTAGTCGGGCTCAGTTAACTGACACCGAGGATGTCGGTGAAACGACGCCCGCCCGGACGCCCTCTTCTTTGGCCGCTCACAACGACTTGTTCGTAGATACCGTTGGCGGCTTTAAGAAAGGGCTCATGTACGGAGTCGGCTCCCTAGGGCCGTTGCACATGGTGACGCAGAGATTTCCACCGACATTGCCTCCTCCCGCGGCCCCGGCAGACGATGATGTTAGGTCGCAGCTTACGCAGCTGCACGAGGCGGTGTCATCCTTGCGGGAGCAATTTGCTACGTACTTTTTGCCTCCGTCTGCTGCTGGTATCGGTCCGTCTTCTACTGGTGCCGGTCCGTCGACTGCTGGTGTCGGTCCTTCTTCCGTAGATCATCTTTCTTTCAACCCTGCTGCCCCTGTGGTACCGCCTCCGACTGTGACGACACTCCTGGATCTCATGTCGTCAGAGCAGCTACGTCGACTTCCGAGCAGTGTCTACGACGACTTGCTGCCGTACCTAGTGGAGGAGTATATTCGTCGGTCGCAGCAGGGATTACCACCACCGGGCAATTGAACTCCTCCTCCTTAAAATATTGTAATTAAGAAAATTTGGAATATTTGTGAGAATTTTGGATTATTTGTGCTATGATCGGATTATAACGACGGATATTAGGTTACTCTTCAGGATAATTGATGTCTATTTTATATTAATTTGGTTTGGTCTATGTGATTCTTGGATAATTGGTGTGCATTAAAATCGTATGTGCATATTTGGTCTATGTGATTCTTGGAAAATTGGTGTGCATTATTTATTTGGTCTATGTGATTGTTGGATAATTGGTGTGCATTATATATTGGTTTGGTTTATGCATATTTTTGTGAACAGGGAAAGTGCTGCAATTTTTTTTTCAAAAAAATCTCAGTTAGCGACGGACTAGTGACCGGTTAGCGACGGATATTTCCAGTTTTTGACTAATTTTTGACGAAATTTCCGTCGCTAACTGGAGATTTGAAACTGTTTCCAGGTAGCGACGGGTAGTCGACGAAATATCCGTCGACAAGGTTCTGGTAGTATATAATTCGACGAAATAGCGACAAAAAATCCGTCACCAAGGCAACGGATAATCAGCCACTAATCAGTCGCTCTCTCGACGTCGTAGAGACAGAAAATCCGTCGACAAGGTTCTGGAAATGGTTGACATTTCCAGAACCATGGCGACGGATAATCAGCCACTAATCAGTCGCTCTGTCGACGGCATAGCGACGGAGTAGCGATGATTTATCCGTCGCCAAGGTTTTGAAAATGTCAAGCATTTCCAGAACATGGTCGACGGATAATCTGTTAGTATTCCGTCGCTAATCCGTCCTTTGTTAGCGACGGCGATCGACGGACTAGCGACGGAACGATACCCTCTGATACACTGTTACAACGGTTTACCGACGGACTATCCGTCGCTAGCGTCTACACAGTTAAGTATTTAATACTTGAAATGGACGAAAGCCCATCGAAAAGTCATCGCTAATGCATCGTATTGTGAAGACAAAAAGCCGTCGCTATTTCGTCGCTCTTCGACTACTTAGCGACGGATCATTATTAGCGACGAGCTGATTGCCGATAGATTATTTTGACCAAGATCCGTCAGTGATCGGTCGCTAATACTGATTGCCGACGGATGGGCAACGGATGTGGCCGTCGCTAAATGGACATATTTTGGTAGTGATTGAAAGTATGTACTATATTTTCTAACAAATATTGTAGATACTTTAAATCTTTGAATTCCCAGTGGAGTCTATCCAGAGTGACAACATCATCTACTCCATCATTACAAATGCCATCTTTTGAAACCCAGCTGTTTTAAAAGATATCATATTCTTGAGTCCCAGTTGGCTCAAGGACAATCAATAGATATATGAATTCACTTCTACATTACCTCTGAATTCTATTATCTACATTAACGACTCATCGTGCCCACATTATCACTGATGATGTTATCTTCGAAATGACAATATTGTAAGTTATATTCGGTCATATCCACATTACCTCTGAACAGATATAAAAAGATTGTTATTTTCAAGAGATATGTCATGTCCAGTACCTTTGAACATATCTTATTCCTATCTATTACTTGTGTCTCAAACAGATATGCAATAAGTAATAGAGCCACAAAAATCATCAGTTTTTATTCAATGACAAGTAAAAATTTCAAAATTATTACATTTAGCAAAACAAAAAAGTTGTCACAATCAGATAGCTTCATTTGGGAGGCTGAGTGCTAAGATCAGTTATCAGCTTCTTCAAAGAGTCGTCTCTCTCCGCTCTAGAATCAAACACCCTTTGCCTGGCCAAAGCTCTCCCGGACTCTGGGTCAAAAGGTTGCAGGAAGTTAATTCGGCATTCAATTTCTGCACCCTAAATTTGGACAAATTCATCTCGATGTCTTCTCAGATCATCCAGATGGCTCGCGACAACTTGGTGCATTTTAAGTACCTCTTCTTCACGCCTCCTGGTTGCTCTAAGTGTCTCGCGAAGATTGGCCATCTCAACTTCCAACTCTTGAAGACGAGTTAGGTATTCAGATGCTTCCTTCTCTTTCTCTATGGCTTCAGTCTTGTAACGCTCAACAGAAGAAGCAGTCTCGACAATGCTAGACTCCAACTCTGTAAATCATGTTGAAAAAGCAACCATAGAATCTTCTAAGGCTACTTGTCGTACTGCAGACTCGTGAGCCATCACCTCACACTCAGCATCTACGGGGCGTTGGATATTGCCTCTTGCCACATCTTGATAGGACTTGATTGGCTCCTCGAGCACATCCAACATGTGTTCCAAGAAGCTAACCCTCTCCAGATCACGAATATTACGGATGGCTTCAATGATAAAGGAGGCAGTTCTCCTTACTGACTCATAAGGATGGCCTTTCTCCAAGACCATCTAAACAAGAGTTCCCAAGAAAGTAACGAAAGTACTGGTATAAGTCTCGACAATGATATTTGTTATTGCCGATACACCAAGAGTCGCTACTTCAACCTGAATCCCTCCTTTTACAAAAGATAGAGGAATCATGGATTGTGTACCAGGAAATATTGGTACAGGCATCCTCGAAGAGCTTCCTTCCGTAACCTGAGTCCCCATATCCAGAGGAGCCATAGTTGAGCTGAAGCTAAAAGCTGTAAAAGTCAACAGAGCTACAGCAATTCTCCCCACGGGACCTTCTGTAATCAAAAAGATGTAATTATTATCATATCAGACAATCTCAAAGGAGCAATGGTAAATGAAGTCAAAAAAATTTACCTGAGTCCGATAACATATAGAGGGTCTCAAGAGGTACGGCATCTCGCTCTCTATAGATCCTTGCCATAGTATTTTTAAAGACAGCCGCTTAGCTGCTCCCAGCCTCCGAACCGCCTGACATGAAGTGGCCGCTTCCGGCCTCTGAGTTGGCTTGGCCACCTGGGACTACTGTTACCTCTGTCCCCTCTGTCGCAATAACAACATCAGTTGGGGTTTGGATCTCTTCAGTATCAACTTCTTTAGGGCTTTCATGGCCCTCATCTTCGACAGGATATTCTTTACCCTCAGCAACAGTTTGGCTATCTTTAATCGTTAGATTTTTCTTCTTTTTGGATTACTGTTCGATCTTTCGAAACATCGTTTCCAAGATATTCCTTAATCAGATCATCACTGAGGTCACAGCCGTCTAGGGCCCCTATCCTCTCCTTGTCTTTCTGAGATGTTACATGAGCTTGAGTCATAGAGGAAACTGAAACATTCAGAATGTTTTTAGGAGGTATGATCTCCATAGTTTTCTTGGTATGGGAAGGTAATATTATTCCTGCGACAGCGAGTACAGTCACTGGAAGGGTAATTGTTATGGACGCTGATTCTGAAGAAGGAACCAATAGAATATCAGCTGCAACAGTTGGAGTTGAAATATTTATTGTTGGAGTTCCTGCAAATAGAAAATATACATATCAACACAAAAGCCCAACGAATTAATATTTGTAAGGGCGAGAATATCACCTTTCAGAGATAGTGGGTCTTGGAACGGCAAAGACGAGTCTGGTCGACCAGGGGACTGTCCTAGCACAGGAGGAGTAAGCGTACTTGTGGTTCTTGCTGCTCAACATCGGTTATCAATAGTCTTCTCCACATTTTACGCTCGAACGGTATTTGAGGAGATCCTTTGGATTCAGAAGGCTCATCGTGCACATCTGATCTCTTATATTCTTTTGGGATTAGAGAAGGGGTTGTTCCTATTCCTGAGGAAATCCCTGCTTCAGCTTGTCGCGTCTGGGATCTGGTCCTCACTGTAGGTTGTTCAATAATAACAGCCGCTTCCTTCATCTTTTCTTCCGAGCCTTTGGGGGAGAAGGAGGTTTATTTGGGACATAAGGGGTGGGTGGTTCCCCGACTCTTCATCTTTTGCTAGTTCCTTTTGCTGGAGATTTTTCTTTCAGCTTCTTAAGGAAGATTTCTAGCGGTTCATTCACCTCGTCTGGGAGGCCGATGAGGGTAGCTTCAAAAGGCTCATCTGCAAGAGCATTCTCTTCAACTTCTCTGAATTCTACGGTGGTTCTGACCCCCAACCGTGATCGTTTGGCACTTACAAAACTATTAGACAGGGTAAATCCTTCAAAGAAGGTATTGGCCAAAGTATAAAAGTATGCGTAGGTATATAACATACGTAGGCCCATCTCAAGAGTAGCAATGGTACCAGTTCTACTTATACCTTTCTGCTAAAACCAAAAATAAATTAGAGTGGTTTTGGATTCCACAAATGGTGGTCATAATAGTTTCGTAAAGCCCTAGTTCTTGCAACTTTTCACGAAAGTTGTCTAGGACCCACACGGAAAGGTGGTTCCAACGGATAAGCTCTGGATGCATTAAACCAACTCATCTCATGCTAACATTGCGAGGATATTCTCCCACAGACGCAGCATATATATTGGCGAAGATGGGGATTCTGACGGGTTCCATCACAACCGTATCGTCAGACGGTACACTACCTGGTGTAGAAGCATAAAATAAACTTCATAGACCAAGTCAAAGAAATTGAGAACTTTACGCAAAGTCGGACTCTATGCAAGGCTCATTAAAGGACTCTATTGAATCAGATTCAAATTTTACGTGAGCTCTTTTACGCAAGAGCTATCCTCAAACTTTACACGAGGACGACAGGCTGTCAGACTGTATTTAATGCACGTGATATTGATCTGACAGTATGATTTTCTGACAGAACATTGCACAGAAGTCGAGAAGATTTTTTCACCAAGCCCAACACTTGTCATTTAACGTGCAGATAGGCTACTTTACGCTCAAGAGACCACTCCCTTTACGGATGAGAGATATTTGAGTCTTTACGCTCAAGGCTTTTGTGTGCGTAGAGTTTATTTGAGCCAATTATACGCTCAAGGCTATTTTTTAGCCACTTCATGCAGGAAGTCTATTTTGGGTTATTTTACGCCCAGTCTGCTACTTTACGCAGGAAGTCTATTTTGGGTTATTTTTACGCCCAATCTTTTCTAGCTATGTGAGAACGTGGTCTGCATACGTGGCATTCATGCCACACTTATCGAGGAACGTGTGTACGTGCTCTTCCCATATTATTGAAGTTATGGGACACGTGTCACCATGCGTAGAGATCACAACTCTATATGGGACACGTGTCATCACACGTAAAGGTTGATTTTCAATCGTGGGTGACAGTTACTTGCGTAGAGATCCAATTTTGTTGCTTTTTATGCACAGCGGGTCTAGTCTATAAATAGACTTATTTTTAATAGAAGAAGGACATCAAGAGAGACAGAGAAGGAGATTCTGAGAAAACTCATACTTTCGGAGTGATATTTCCCAGAAACATTTCTTCAACTTTTTCTCAAGAACAGGGTGAAGCAAAGCAGGAAAGAATTCGACTGTGCCATCAGTGCCGTTGTGTCGGTACCTTTCTGGTGACTTAGTTCTTTCGATTGTTCATCTTCCTTAAGCAGTTCTCTTCAACATTATCGTATGGTCCAAGGAACAAAGTGATCGCTCTCAGATCAGACTTCAATAGCAATACTCTCCAGTATCTATTTGTACTTTTGTACTTGTTCTCGTTTTCTTTCAAAAGCTAATTTTAGGCATTTTGTTAAGTGAAACAAAATGGCGACTCTGTTGGGGACGACTTTCTCCTCCAACGAGAAAGTAATTGCTCAATATGATGATGTGTCGGTCGGATCGACAAAAAAGACTCTGGTTGTTCAATTCGACCAGACTGCTTACGAAGAAATGCTCCGAACTGGGGGTAGTACTCGCTGCTACAATGTTCAAAAATCGTGGAAGGTACAAAAAGTTTGGATTCCTAAGTCCAAAACATCCTCTGATCTCCCTACTGTCTCTGAAGGCAAAGGAATTCTTTCTACTCCTGTTGTGGAGGCTCCCGTCTGTGACGAGGAAGTCTCTACTTCAGTGTTGCGCCCCGGGCGTAAAAATCAGTCTCCCGTCTGTGACATGGTAGACACCCAAGTCTTGCGCTCTGTGCATAAAAATCATTCTCCCGTCTGTGACGTAGTAGACACTCAAGTCTTGCGCTCTACGCGTAAGGGTAAATCTCTCGTCTGTGACGTGGCAGTTGTTCACGTTTTGCGCTCTACGCGTAAAAGTAAATCGTATGTAGCTGACATTGTAGACAAAGTTTACAATGATGCCTTTGTATCTAAAGTGAATTTGCCTACACGCATGCAGCATAAAAACAAGAATTCTATTATTGGTAAAACTTCAGTTTTTCACCAACAAACTTCTTATACAACTTTACGTAAAGTACCAAACCTTCAAATTACGCGTAATTCTGATGGAGTTCTTTGTGCACAAAAATCTCAAGATTTACGCACTGAACTCCAGGCGCGTAAAAATATTCAATTTGGTTCTGCTAATGCAGCCAGTAATCTTCTTTATACGCAAGGGACTAAACGTTTCTATGTCCCAAATATAATAAAGAAGGCGACTCCTTCCACTCCTTCTGATTTACGCGAGTTACTTATACAAAAGCGTAAAAACAGAAAATCTCATGTGATACTCTCCCAAAAAAATCATCATTGTGAGTGTCACCAGATTGTAATCAAATGTTGTTGTTCGACTTCTAAACGGTCAGTTTTTGACCGATTAAGCTACAATGTGCCTCAGCAACAAGTTGATGATCAAGAACATGAGTTGTCCTATGCATCAGTCAATATTGTATCTCATATCAATAGAGGACGACGTCCAAGATGCAATTCATCCCGGACTCCAAGCCAACAATAGTTCAACCGACTCCTTAACACTTTTGAAGGGGTATATCAGCATACTCAGTCAAGAAGTCAAAGATCGTTACAATCCTTAGATTCAGAAGCTGGAGGTACCTAGTCTTTGGAGTCAGAAACTGATAGCGTTGATTCATACCTCTACACCAATCCCTCAGTATGTTCAAGGGAGGTTGAATCTTATGTTATCAGAGAAGAACCAGAGACGTCTACTTCTAACACAGAGCAATATCTCTCAGCAGTGGAACAATCACTGAAGGACATGCTTGCCATGATGCAAAATATACATCAAATAGTAATGACTCAGCAAACTGTTCAACCAGCAGTAGTAACACCGGTGCAGGTAGCAGCGCAAACTCAAGATAGTCAAGGGGTTGATATGCCTTCGAATAATCTTAGTCAAGAGCCTGCTATCAATCAAAACTCCGCATCTCCAGATCCTCTCATTCCAGAAGATATACCACCTCCGGTGGGTTTACGGTACATCCAGCTACTATTCAGTCAAATGTGCTTCCTCAAATTAGTGAAGCTATTCAAGCAGTATGTGAGTTAAAAGCACAGTTTGAGGTTCTTAAGCACAAAGATCAGCTTCAGAGGTTAGGGATCAAGCAACCTTATCCTCCCCATTGGAATGATGTGCCTTTTCCTCCAAAATTCAAGCCACAGTCTATGGTGTTATTTGATTGAAAGGCTTCTCCAAGTCAATATATCAATTATTTTAATATTATGACTGTGCATCTACAAAAGAATGATGCTCTTCTCACCCAAGTTTTATTAGGTGTTTGACAGGCACTGCATACGACTAGTATCGCAGTCTGCCCGATAATTGCATATCGCCTTTTGACGAATTCAAAGCAATGTTTCTCTCTCGTTTCTACGAAGGAGGCATGGACATGAATATGTCCTCCTTAATAGAGATTAAACAGAAAGAGAAAGAAGATACTCGGACGCTTATTGAATGTTTCTGACAGGCTACTTTGAAGATGCCTCCTGGTATACCAGATTCAGCATTAATTGATACATACAAAATGAATCTGCGACCAACCATTGCTGTCTTTACAGGCTCTAAATTCACAGATTGGGCCTCGTTCATTATAGCAGCGGTTTCAGCCGAGACCAATGGTAGATTGGCTCGTGAACATAGGATGATCTTCGCCTTAGAAGACAAAGAAAAGAAAGCCTCTTCAGGTAACAATTCTGATAATCGCAATAGGAAAGGAAAGGAAACCCTAGTGGTAAATCTTTCAAAACACAAAATGACGCCAAATAATTCGGAGTCTTCCAAACCAAAAGAAGAGTACTCTTTTGATGACAGTGATATCTCAGGGATATTTCAATGTCTCGTCAAGAGTGGTAAACTTCAGATTCTAGAGCCAAAATGACCTAGTGAGGTAAATCTAACTGACAATCCCAAGTATTGTATCTATCATAGATATATAAATCATCCTACCAAGACTTGTTATATTTTAAAGAAAAAAATCCAAGAGTTGATAAATGCTAATGCTATCACTTTAACCAATGATGAGCATACAGTCACAACTAATATAATTTCTCTTCAATTTGGAGATTTTTCTCCACAACAAGTTCCAGATGGAAATGTCCTAATTCCAAAGGCGACAATAAAGATTGTGAATCTCCCGCCAGCTAGAGAGCAAAGTGAAGGATTATTGTCTCTCACATTAAAAAATGGTGAAATCATGTGGGTACACCCTGACTTAGTACCTGAAATGGAAGATGAAAGTAAAACTTTAAAATCCAAGAAAGGACAAAAAGTCAAAACCTGTAATATGATTTCTCATGTTGTTACTCCAGATCATGATAATTTCGATCATCTTTGGGACGACATTCCTTTGGAGGATGGACTAAGGGGTCTGAATATATGCCCTCCAAGTTTGGCTCCTCCTACCAAACTCAAACTTACTCATCGGTAAGGGTTAGCAATGAATAGTGTCCCTTTATACAGGGCACAACAAGTTTTTGCTGCTTATGAGAAAGCTTCTGTAGGGATTTTTTCTCCTACCTCAAAAGCCCCTACTCCTGTAGCTACAGAGGTCTCTGTTCCTTCTTTCTCTGTTGGATCATTTGTTAAGAGTCCGCTACCCATTCACATGTACAGTCAACAATCAGTCTACCTCATAAAAAAGATGGGCTATGACTTTTAAAAGGCGAAAGGCTTAAACTATGATAAAGGAATGCGAATTCCTTTACAAATTCAAGGTCAAAAATCTATCATTGGATTGGGATTTGAGGTTCCTCATAAAAATCCTCACAAGAAGAAGACTAAGGGAAAAAAAGACTAAATCCTGTAATATGGTACTTCATTCTCCTGAGTCAGAAGAAGAAACTTTTGCTGGTACGAGATCTGGGAAAGAGTACCACAAAGATTATGAGGGAACTCCCAAAGAAGCAGATGACGTCACTGAAATACTACCAACTCAGTCATCTTCTATTCCTACTGAGACAAGACCTTCTAAACCATCAGCGGTTGAAAAAGGGAAACAGAAAGCAGTACGCTTTGACGTCCCATTGAAGTCTGCTTTAAATCAAGGGGTAGTGATGAAACCCTACTAGTTTGATATTCTAGCCCAATTAGCTAATACTCCGGCTAGACTTTCTATCTTTGAGTTGTTTCGTCTTTCTAAAGAAAGTCGAGAAACTTTGAGCGAAGCTTTGCCACAGGCAGATTCATGCTTAGCTCAACTCGAAAGTCCTGACAATATACCAGTATCGTGTCCCCAATGTTATAGTATGATGCAATCAATTCCTAACATTACCTTCACACAAGAAGATATGCTGTTGAAGCATAATAGATACGACAGGCCTCTGTATTTTATGGGGTATATTGACTCTACTGAAATTGACAGGATTTACATTGATCCTGGGTCTTCTATTAGCATTATTCTTCAGAGTATGCTACGAACCTTGAGGATTCCTACTAGTGATTTGACTTACACTAGTATTATAATAGTTGGTTTCAACTCTGGAAAGAGTAAACCATTGGAGAAGATTCGTCTGAAGATTCAAATAGGTGATCTTCGAACTATGGCGACCTTTTATGTTATCAACTCAGATGTATCGTACAACATCCTCCTTAGAAGACCGTGGATACATGAGCATAACATTGTTCCTTCAACTCTCCACCAATACTTCAAGTATGTGGATTCTCAAGGGATTGTGAAGACTAAATTTGCAGATATCAATCATTTTAAGGGTGTTGAAGCCTATTTCTCTGATTCAATACTCTACAAGCAAGAGCATGTGAAAGAAATATCTGATATGGCTGAAGATCGATCGCCTGCAGAAGATCAATCTGTCTTAGAAGATCCTCCAGAAGATCAACCTTTGATGATTAAAGTTAAAGGTCGAATTCAACCCCAACCTGTCAATGACGAACCTTTGATGATTAAGGTTAAAGGAAGAATTCGAGCTTCGTCTGAGGAATCTGTGAGAATTCCAGTCAAGAGCCAAGTTCAACCTCTCATGATCAAGGTCAAGGGATGTACTTCTCATACAAATGATCCAGAACCACTGATTATCAACCTTGGCAAGTCTACGCTGAAGACGGATGCTAGTCCGTTAATGATTAATCCAAAGCATAATAGTCAATCTATAAATGATATAAATATTGATCATTCTGTACTTTCTTATATTAATGAAGATTTCCTTTTGGAGTATATGGCTGTCAAATTTATAGAAAGAATGACTTTATCTGCTGATAATCAAAGTCATCAACATAAAAATGACATAAATACAGAGGAAACCTTATATATTAATCATAAGAAAAATTCTTTTCCTTGTCATGTCGATGTTGGACCCTATGCTCAAAGGTTCCTAACATCTTCTCCTTATCTTCTACCTGTAGCCTCATCATCACAAGCTTGTGTAACTTATAGACGTCACAAAGAATCTTATTTTGTGGTCTCGTCTAATAAGAAAAATAAGCGCCAAATTGTGTTTGGCTTGGCTAGAAATATCCATATTACTCAGACAGATAATCTCATAGAAAAAGATTAAAAAAAATCAGAATTGACAAATATAGTCAACAATCTCTTAATATTATCCAAAATATGGGATATGATTTGAAAACTATGCTAGGTCTCAATCAAGGTAATGGTAGACGGTTACTATTATGTGGTGATCTATTTTACCAGAAAACTTCTCATAGGTTGGGAAACGATCCATCCCACATGTTTAATGAAGATATACAAGAAGAATTTTCTTCCAGTCCTTCATAATCCTCAGATTCTGAAGAAACCCAGTTTATTGAATCTGATACATGCCACATGTTTAATGAAGATATGGAAGATAAATTTTCTTCCAGTTCTTTACAATCCTCAGATTCTAAAGGAAACCAGTATGTTGAATCTGAGTGTGTCTTTTCAGTCAACATGGTTCAAACTGATGGTGAGTCTGAACTATTTGAAAATGACCCTTGGGCACAACAAATGGACACTCAATGGGAGCTTCATTTTGACAACGACAGCCACCTACAGAAGATGAAATTGTCCAGATTGATGTTGGAGACGGAACTACGTCCAAGCCGATATTCATCAGTAAAAACCTTTCTGAAGATGAAAAAGAAGAGTTGATAAAGCTGATTAAAGAATATATTGATATCTTTGCATAGATTTATAAGGATATGTCGGGTCTAGATCCTAAAGTAGTAACTCAAAAACTCAATATTCTTCCTAATGCCAAATCGGTAAAACAACAACAGCGGTATTTTTGACCCGATCTGATGGATGCAATTGAAGCAGAAGTCAAAAAGTTGATCAGATGTGGCTTTGTTCGTGAAGAACAACACCCAGACTGGGTTGCCAACATTGTACCTATCATAAAAAAGAATAGAAAAGTTCGAGTTTGTATAGATTTTCGAGATCTTAATGCAGCTTGTCCAAAAGACGAATTTCCACTTCCGTTTACCGATGTCATGATAGAAATACATGTGGTTTTGAACGCATGTCTTTCATGGACGGATTTTCAGGATACAACCAGATTAAGATGCATCCAAGAGATAAAAAGCATACCGCTTTCCGTACACCCCTTGGAGTTTACTGCTATACGGTTATGCCGTTTGGTCTAAAAAATGCCGGTGCTACGTATCAACGGGCCATGAGCAAAATCTTTCAAGAACATCTATGGAAAACAGTTGAATGTTATGTGGATGATATTTCTGTCAAAAGTCGATTAAAAGATGATCATATTCAAGACTTGAAGACAGTATTTGAGTTGATGCGTCAACATCAACTGAAGATGAATCCCACTAAGTCTTTCTTAGGGGTTTCCAGTAGCAAATTTTTGGGATTTGTCATCACTTCTCAAGGTATCCACGTTGATCCTGATAAAATCAAAGTAATTCTTGAAATGAGTCCTTCACGTAATCTGAAAGAACTACGTGGCTTCCAAGGTCGTATTGCTTATATCAGGAGATTTATATCCAATCTTTCTTGGAGATGTCAACCTTTCTCTCGTCTATTAAAGAAAGGTGTATCATTTATTTGGGATGAAGCATGTCAAAAAGTCTTCAATGACATCAAGTAATACCTTACAAATCCACCTGTTCTGGTACCTCCAGTAGTAGAAAGACCATTTTTGCTATATGTTCGAGCTTTAGATTATTCTCTTGGTGCTCTTCTTGTACAAAAAATGATAAAGGTCATGAACAGGCAATTTATTATCTTAGCCGAATGATGGTTGGAGCTGAACACAGGTATACTCCTGTGGAGAAAGAATGTCTGGCCTTGGTTTTTGTCGTTTAAAAGATACGACATTATGTGTCAGGACAAACTATTCATGTTATATCCAGAATAATTCCTATTCGGGTATTGATGAGAAAGCTGAGCATTTTAGCCACCTGAGCAATGTTGCTTACTCCTTATGATATGGTCTATGTACCTCAAAAATCAGTGAAAGGTCAAGCATTAGCTGATTTCTTAGAAGCTCACCCTATACATGAAACCTCTAAGCTATATGAGAACATTCCAGATGAAGTCGTGGATTGCAACATGACTTTGAGGGATGACATTTGGCAACTATACTTTGATGGAGCATCGCGGGTTGGACCTAAAGACAATATTGTCTCCGGAGTAGGCATCGTCTTGGTCTCTCCTGATAAAATGGTCATATACCGTTATTATTCTCTTAATGAACCATGTTCCAATAATGTGGCAGAATATAATGCTCTGCTAATTGGTCTTCAAGTAGCAAAACAATTGGACATTGAGTTCCTAGAAGCTTATGGAGATTCTTAATTGATTGTTAACCAGGTCAGAGGGACATATGAAGTCAGAAATCCTGACCTTATTCCCTATCATCAAGTGGTAATCGAATTGGTCCTTTCATTCAAAGGATTCTTCACCGAATTCGTACCACGTTCTCAAAATTTGGAAGCTGATGCTCTTGCTAGTTTAGCTGCAGACTTAGCCGATCAAATCAGATGACAAAATACCATTACTTTGTTGGATATAGATCTATTCTGTGTCAAGAATAATTTGCATATCGAACAAAGTTATACTGCAGAATCAAATTCTCAGCAAAGGAATTGGAAAGTCCATTTATTGATTATGCGGTCCATAAAATTTTACCTGAAGATCCAAAAGAAGTTGCATCAATCAAAAGACGATCATTTCGATTCTACTACGATTATTTTTTGCATATGTTATATCGTCGTTCTTATGACAGACTTTTGCTGCGTTGTCTCTCTGAGAGTGAAGCTAAGCAAATACTCCGTGAAGCTCATGATGGTGTCTGTGATGCTCATCAATCGGGTCCAAAATTGCTGCAAGATCGTATTCGAAGAATAGAATATTATTGGCCTTCTATGATAGCAGACGCTGTGGATTATGCCAGACGGTGTAAAGCATGTCAGATTCATGCTGATTTTATTCACCAACCTTCTGAATTCTTACATCCTACAGCAACTTCTTGGCCCTTCGAAGCTTGGGGCATGAATATTATTGGTCCAATTAATCCTCCTTCTGTAAAAGGGCATCAGTTTATCTTGGCTATAACCGATTAATTTTCTAAATGGGCAGAAGCAGTTCCTCTTGTGGAAGTAAAAACGTCTAATGTGGTTAATTTCATCAAACATCATGTCATTTACCGATTTGGGATTCCCTGAAGGATAATCCATGATAATGGACCACAATTTGCCAGTCAGGTATTTTATCTATTCTGTGACAAGAATCAGATCTAGAACTTAGCTTCTACGACTTACAATCCAGCTGCTAATGGTTTGGCCAAAGCTTTCAACAAGATAATTATTAAACTTCTCAAAAGGTTTGTCTCTTCTAATAAACATGATTGGAATGAAAAACTTGGAGAATGTTTATGGGCTTACCGAACGACAGTCCGAACTCCTACCGGTTTTATATTATTTTTACTGGTTTACGGATGTGAGGCTGTTCTTCCACTGGAAATCCAGATTCCATCTCTTAGAATAGCCATTGCTAATGAGCTAACTACAGAGAATAATGATCAGTTGAGACTTCAAGAACTTGAAGGTCTAGACGAGAAGCGTCTTTAAGCACAACAGCACATCGAGTTATATCAAGCCCGCATATCTCGAGCTTTCAATCGTAAAGTTAAAGAGAGGGTATTCCAAGTCGGTGAGCTAGTTCTAGCTGTCCGAAGACCGATGGTGATGACTCATAAGAGCAAAGGGAAATTCCAAGCAAAATGGGAAGGTCCTTATGTAGTCGAGACAGTATTCTCTAATGGTGCCTATAGGTTATCTAAACCTAATGGAGATTTGCTCATGATGCCAATTAATGGCAAATTCTTGAAAAAATATTATGTCTGAATTTCTTCTTTATTCCCCAGCTACCAAGGTTTGGTTAAGCTAATTATTTGTTCTCCTAAAAGAGAATTTTGATCTTTTGTCTTACCAGCTGATTTTAGAAAGAAAAAGATTTATTATTTATCATGTTCTCATGACCTCTGAATAAATATTAAGTTTACTTATTTTCTTATCTATCATGTCCATATGGCCTCTGAATAGATATTAATCTATTTTCTTTGAGTTGTTACGATTTGTCACGTTCATATTACCTCTGATAGTATTGTATACTCTAAAAAGAAAACAAGATTCATTATCTATCATGTCCATATTACCTCTGGATAGATATAATTTACTTTGTTGAGTTTAGAGGACTTATCATGTTCATATTACCTCTGATAAGTGTTTTCTACCTCATACCTATTATTTAAATTTAAAATAAATGATAGGGTCATAAAATAAATATTTTATTCACTTCTTGAAAGTATTACAGAATGGAAAAGACAGAAGAATACAAAATTCTTTATTGATGATGTAAAGAAAGAATACAAAATTCTGTATTAAATACAAAAATGCCTAAGATGGAGAAGATACATCTTCAAGCAGTTTCTGCAGCTCTGCCAAACGCTTCTCACGAGAGCTCAATACGATTGTAGTAGCTCTAGATCGTCGAGCTTCTGGAGTACAGAGATAAGAAAGTTCGGCAAAAGTAGCTATCATCTTATCCTTGGCTTCATCAAGGGTTTTGATGGTAGCTTTAGCACCAAAGACTTTCTCCTCCAATATTGAGCTCTGCGCCAAATGTTTGTCTCGAGCTGCAGTTATCTGCTCTCTCTCCGCCTTCAAGCGAGCTAATTCTGCCTCAAGTTCACGAATTCTATCATTCTGTTGATGAATTCTCATATTTGAAGTTTCATAGGCTTCTCCGTGTGTCTCCAGCAGAGGTTTAGTTTCAGCCAAAAGAGCTCTCTCTTTGGCGACTTTGAGGCTGTATTCCTAGAGAGATTCCTTAAAAACAGTCACTCGAGTGATGTATTCTGCAGATAAAGCATCATACTTGGTTTGGATGAGACTTTCAAGGGTTTCACTTGATAGCCTTAGATATTCTTTAACAGGCTGTTCAAGTCCTTCTACCACCTTCTCCAGCGCTGCTGCTCTTTCAGCATCATTGAACATAGCAACATTCCCAATGGTGGGAACAATCGCAGCCTTTAAGCTTCCATAATTTAGGCCCTTCTTCAGGACCATCTTGATCAGAGCTGCCAGGGTTTTATAGAAAGCTTCTGTATGAATCTCAACTAGAAGATTCATTTCTGCATTAGAGCTTGGTGTGGCAGCGAGCTCTACTAAATCCCTCTTTTGAAGACTGGGAACAGATGTTGTTGTTACTTTGGTAGCAGGCTGAGATGAAGTCATAGTTGTTGTTGCTACCAAGGCTAACTGATCCCTAGAAGTTCCAGAGATATTATCTTCGGTATGAATTATTTCTCCAGCCGTTCCTGGAGCTGAAACTACTTGAGTTTCGGTGGCGGTGATTGTTGCGGGTGGTGACTGTTGTAAATGATTCAGGTTCGGACATTGTCGTCTCAAGAACTTGTGCCGGATCAATTGCAACAACTGAGGATGTTATTACTACGTCTCTGACTTCAGTTGATGGGTTGACAATATCTTCATCATCTTCGTTGACTGCAGGCTCTTCAAGTTCTGGGAGGATTTCAGTTACAGTTGGTTCTTCTGCAACTATTTCTTCATCTGCAGCTAGCTCTTCTGCAGCTAATTCTTCTACTTTGTCTTCAGTAAGAGAAGACAATTCTTGCTGAGCCTCTACTGCAGGCTCTTGTTGTACCTCCGTAGATGGTGAACATTCTTCTTGAGCAGTATCTTCTTTTGAAGAACTCTCTCCTTCATATTCTGTTTCTTCTTCATGGATAGTCTCTTGAGAAGGAGGAGGGGCAATAGGCTTTGCTGCAATGATGACACCTACAAAGATTAAGCAAAATAGTTAATAAAATCATAATACATAATTTTGTATAGATTTTGTTTAATTTATTTTTACCTGGCGTAGGTGCAGGACGTGCCAAGAGTGAGTCATAATCTTGATCCCAGTCATCATCGTCTAAATCAAGAGCCGGTTCATCTGAGGGGATGAGTTCCAGATCATTAACATGAGTCGTGGCGGTGTCTTCAATATCTTTCGCCTTTTGTGGCAAAGTCAGATGTAGTGAAGCGCTGAGGCGTTCGGGAGACAAAACTCCTACCACTTCTGTTGATGCTGCGGGCTAGGATGCTGAAGACCCTTCTCCAGGTTGAGCTGAAGAAGATGTAATATTTTGAGGCTCCTCGACAGGAGTTTCGCTCTCTGGAGTAGCGGCTCTTTTTCTGGAAGGCCCTTTAACAGTAACTTTTTTCTTCTTCTCCTGGAGGGTAACAGCTGTACTTGATTTCCGCTTCCGGGTTTTTGAGATGATAATTTGTCCTGCAGTTGGTTCCCCAATTCCCGTAGGGTTTACTTATAGATACTCGTCTGGAACAGCAACATCATCGGGTATGTCTGAAGGTACCCTGACTGGTTCTTCGATGTTTTCTTCCTTGGCCCATCGAAGACTCCCTTTCATGTTGTAGTCATTCGTGAAGGAACGAATTCATGCATAGAAACGAGCATACGTATGAAGCATTCGTAGCTCAGTTGTACTTATAGCAGTTGATACTCGGAATCTAGCACCGGTATAGGCAGTGCTAAAGTACCTCCATGCCCTTGTACCATCAACTAATTTTCCATAATGGTGGAAGCTGGTGGAGGGATTACCAACGTAAAGTTGGTCATATCCAAACTGACGAGCGAACCGACTGGGGTAGATACGGTTCGAACGCACAGTTGTCTTCATTCCTATACATCAGATATGAGGGTTTGATGCACATTAGCCATTTAAAAACTGGCGCAGGTAATGAAGTCCTCCCTTCACTATATCTTCAAATTGCATGTCGAAACAGTCAGCTAGGACTGGTGGTCTTGTGCAGAAAAAGTTCCACCCGTAGGAATAGTTGAGTGTTGCCCGGGTGTCCACCACTGAAGTTGCAGTCCACGTGGCTTTATTAAACTTTTGGAGGAATACCTCTGTATCATTTCCAGGGCCTGGTGGCAACAAACTACAATTGTGATACAACAATCAGCCCATCAAATAGGTGTAGGGCATCTCCACCCTAGGAAAATCTTTTCGGTGAGGAGCATTATTGATCAGTTCGTCACCAAATGCTTGCAAACCTGCATTTATCTGGCATACCAATGCCGATAACAGGTTGATTCTGACTTTGAATACCAAACGTACTGCTAGCCATAGTACGTTTCGGTGAATCCTGTCGGCTGTGCCAATCCCTAGTATGACCCATCTTCGCAACCACAGAGAAAGGAAGCCCGCTAGCAAGGCTTCTTTTGAGAGCTTTCGACTGCCATATCTCATAAAGATCAATGCTTCGATCCCAGCAGGGAATTCTCCAGCTTTGGTGGCCAAATATTTATCCGGAGACTTATAGATGGCCATCCAAGTATTTATTGAATCAACATGGATGATTGAACAAGGGTTGATAGGCTGAGCCTTGTTATCTTGAAATTTCTCTTTATCATCCTTGGATATTCTATTATTATGGTAGAATAGATATGTTGTCCATTTATTTATGTATGCCAAATGCGATCCACTTTCATATATAGTAGTTCAAGTCAGGTAATGGCACATCAATTCCTGGTAGACCTCAACTAACTGAAGATTTTTCTCCCTGATCTCTGATAGTTTCTGGTTAGAGGGAACGTACTCTTCATATGGAGCTTCACCCATCGGCAGCTTGGAGATGAATTGCATCTCATGTAGTGCAAAACCTATTTCACCTATTGGGGTTGCAAAAGTACCTGTTGAACTGATATATAACTCCATTAAAGTCAAGTACAGGTTATTGTTTATTGGTATGCCCTGACTCGTGGAGGCTACTGCTTCATATAGTCCAATGGCTTGCAGTTCTGTTTTAAAGTTCTTCATGATCCAAGCACTGAGTTAAATCCAGTTCTGATTATGAGGAGTCATCCACCCTTGTAGCCTAGGGTTGGCCTGGGGATATAATATTGAGGCCTTCATAAACTTGTTTATGAACATTGGGATCTGCACTGGTTGAATCAAAGCTGAATCTTCGCTTGGTGTGAATCCAGACAGTAGACCGACGAAAGGAATGATACCACCACTATGAGTACTAGTATGGTAGCCCATTTGGTTGGCCCCGTCCCTCTTGAAAATAATTCTGCCTGGTCTACCATGACTGCTGGAAGTCAGGTTCCATAGCATCTGTCTTGGATGGGTGGCATGAACAAATGAAGATAGGGGTAATCCTTTGCCATGTCTGGGAGATACATCGCCCTCTCTTCAAACTTAAACACCCAAGCCTCCTTCTTGGGGTTCGTTTGTGATTGGAAATCAATGGCATCCCCAAACATAAAGGCAGGCTTCAAAAATTGTTGACCATCTAGCGATACCAGCAATTCTCCATTCATCAATGACAGCAGCATTCTGTCTCCCTGAGTAGCTATCAGTTATTGTCTCTCTTCAGGGTACTGCTTGTCACTTTGTAGAAATTCAATATGAGACAGATTTTCTAAATAGTTTGAGCCCACAATACCAACTGGTGAGCCGAATACCTCTGCGAGAGGATGAATCTGCAAGTCCACTGTAAAAAAATTGCAAAAATCAAGTTAGTAGAATTTAGAATTAATCTTTATACAAAACTTTACGCAAATGCTTCTACGCAAGTACATATTTGTGCGTAAGGATTTTTCTTTACACAAGAGTTATTTTACACAAAAGAACATTTGTGCGTAAAGGATTTTTTGTTGATTAAAAGTTTTCTACGCATACTTTTCTCTATTCAAAATAGTAAAGTTATACGCATGAAAACATATAGTCTTTTGACTTATTTTACGCTGGCACGTATAGACGTGAGCGTATGTTGTTTTTATGTAGGCACGTATTGACGTGAGCATATTTTGTTGTTTATATTTTACGCTGACACGTATAGACGTGAGCGTATGTTGTTTTTAAGCTAGCACGTATTGACATGAGCGTATTTTTACACTTTACGCTGGCACGTATAGATGTGAGTGTATGTTGTTTTTACGCGGGCACGTATTGACGTGAACGTATTTTGTTGTTTACATTTTACGCTGGCACGTATAGACGTGAGCGTATGTTGTTTTTACGCTAGCACGTATTGCGTGAGCGTATTTTTACACTTTACGCTGGCACGTATAGACGTGAGCGTATGTTGTTTTTATGCTGGCACGTATTGACGTGAGCGTATTTTTATATTTTACGCTGACACGTATAGACGTGGGCGTATTTGGTGAGTTTTATTTTACGCTAACACATATAAATGTGGGCGTGAAGTTTAGGGTTCGTTTATTCTTCTTCTCCGACGAACCCATGGCCGAACTAGGTAGAGTTCTACCTATCATGGCCGGAGCCACAGTGGGGTTGGTTCTTCAGGTTGCCTCCGATGATGCGACGGCGGTTTCCGTACGCTCACTCCTCAACGAAGCAGCGACGGGCTTCTTGCCCTTGGCGCCGACGGTGGTTTTGCTCTTGGGGGGCATTGATTTGAACTGAGATATTTGGAGAAGAGAATAAAGAAGATAAAAATTTCGAGAATAAGTTAAGTTCTCTCTCTACTCGCAAAGCTCTATTTATAGAATATTTTTAAATCGGTTTAAATTCTCGAAATTTACGCCGACTGTTGGATATCCCGAATATTACGCTTCTAAGCTGACTGTTGGGTATCCCGAACTTTACGCGGATGACTGTTGGGTATCCCGAATTCTACGCGGATGACTGTTGGATATTCCGGATTTTATGCTTTTGTTCAAAGTATTTCAAATTTTAGAAAAATTTGAAAACTTTGAAGGGGGTCTTGTAGAAGCATAAAATAAACTTCATAGACCAAGTCAAAGAAATTGAGAACTTTACGCAAAGTCAGACTCTACGCAAGGCTCATTAAAGGACTCTATTGAATCAGATTCAAATTTTACGTGAGCTCTTTTACGTAAGAGCTATCCTCAAACTTTACGCGAGGACGACAGGCTGTCAGACTGCATTTAATGCACGTGATATTGATCTGACAGTATAATTTTCTGACAGAACATTGCACAGAAGCCGAGAAGATTTTTTCACCAAACCCAACACTTGTCGTTTAGCGTGCAGATAGGCTACTTTACGCTCAAGAGACCACTCCCTTTACGCATGAGAGATATTTGAGTCTTTATGCTCAAGGCTTTTATGTGCGTAGAGTTTATTTGAGGCAATTACACGCTCAAGGCTACTTTTCAGCCACTTTATCCAGGAAGTCTATTTTGGATTATTTTACGCCCAGTCTGCTACTTTACGCAGGAAGTCTATTTTGGGTTATTTTATGCCCAATCTTTTCTGGGTATGTGAGAACTTGGTCTGCATACGTGGCTTTCATACCACACTTATCGAGGAACTTGTGTACGTGCTCTCCCCATATTGTTGAAGTTGTGGGACACGTGTCACCATGCGTAGAGATCACAACTCTATATGGGACACGTGTCATCGCACGTAAAGGTTGATTTTCAATCGTGGGTGATAGTTACTTGCGTAGAGATCCAATTTTGTTGCTTTTTACGCACAGAGGGTCTAGTCTATAAATAGACTTATTTTTAATAGAAGAAGGTCATCAAGAGAGACAGAGAAGGAGATTCTGAGAAAACTCATACTTTCAGAGTGATATTTCCCAGAAGCATTTCTTCAACTTTTTCTCAAGAACAGGGTGAAGCAAAGCAGGAAAGCATTCGACTGTGCCATCAGTGCCGTTGTGTCGATACCTTTCTGGTGACTTAGTTCTTCCGATTGTTCATCTTTCTTAAGCAGTTCTCTTCATCATTATCGTATGGTCCAAGGAACAAAGTGATCGCTCTCGGATCAGACTTCTATAGCAATACTCTCCAGAATCTATTTGTACTTTTGTACTTTTTCTCGTTTCCTTTCAAAAGCCAATTTTAGGCATTTTGTTAAGTGAAACACCTGGTCTTAAACCCCTTAAGCGGGAACTATATTGATTAGATTTGCAGAGAAATATGTCTTTGTTGTGCTCTCTATGACGGTGACATATACTTCCCATCCTAGCCTCTTGGAAAGGAGTCAAATCCTATGACATCTTTCTTGGGTAGCTGGCATGAGCATACCGAGATAAAAATAAATTCCTTAGCATCTCAGGCAGGTATACTAGTACGTCTCCTCTTACGAAAGCCCGTCAGTCCTTTGTTGACTTGGGTTGAGAGTCTACAGCTACAGACTCTCTAAAGAGGAAAGCTGGCTTCTTAAAGAGATGCGCATCTTAAGACATAAAAAGAGTACCGTTCATTAAGCAAAGCAGGGTTCTATCATCTTGATTCTCTATTATAGCTCTCTGGGTCTCAGGCATATCATACTGAGGAAAGGGGACATAGGACAGGTCTTCATGGTATTCAGACACTCGAAATACATATGCCAGCTCCTCAGCATGAGGGTCTTCCCTCAAATCAACTACAAAAGAAAAATTCAAAGTTAAATTTCTGAAAAGATTATTTTTCCTGAAGAATACCCTGCGCTAATTATAGATGGCGCAGGGAAGAAAGAAACAGTCCTCAGCCAGCGCATGCAATTCTGGAGCCAGATGGCACATCAAATCAACTAGCGCATGGTCTGCACATAATGACAGATGGTACAACATGCTGAAAATATGTTAGATGACACATGGCGTTATTTGTTATGATTTTTTAGCCTATACTCTGAAAGAGGTGGCACAATGAGCAGATGGCGCAAAGTATCGACCAACATTCTGAAAGAGGCGGTCGATATTGGCCTTGGTCGCACTTCATGTGAATGGCACGAGCGATCCTACTTTCGTCTTCTCCGTTCAAGTCCCTCACCTTCCAGTGCTGGGTTTGCCTCTTCGGCTCTCGCCGACGGTGTGATGTATTGTGGCACCCTCAGCAGGAGCACACGTGAAGTGGCTCCGGCCACTTTCTTTTCCTTCTCAGAGGCGGTAGATTTCTTTGGGGCCATTGCGATCGTAATAAAGCTTCAAAAGTTTCAAAAGTTAGGGAAGAGGAAGAGCTTGAGAGAAAGAAATTGCAAAGTAAAGTATTTTCTCTCTCCTCTTGACTATTTATAGTCGAGACCAAGCCGTAACAGTCATGCAATCTGCGCCTAAAAGTTGGATCAGTTACGAGGTTGTCCTGTGCCAACCGCTTCTTATTCAAAGTATTCCAAATTTTGAAGATTTTCAAATTTAAAAACTTTAAAGGGGGGTCTTGTAGAAGCCTAAAACGTACACTCAGCACCATGCACTACTCATTAGAAGTGACAACATTCAGATCATCAGTTGGTGCCAGCCATCAGATGGCGCTAGACATCAATATGCGCTATTCATCAAGTGATGATACCCACCACGTGGCCATCTTCTCGAAGAAGTTAAACAGTTATCATCATGACTGACAACACGTTAGTCGAAAAAAATCTATTCGAATCCCGAGCGTGTGACACTCGAGGAGATTTGGTCAGACATGTCAGATCTGCCATAAATGACCAACAACTGTCTCGCGCCATCTGTAGTTGGCGCGAGATGATCATTAGTATCATATCAGTTAGTGGCGTCACTCAGAAAGTAGCGCCTGGTGCCACCCAGCAGTAAGCGCCATTTGATCAAATCATCCTGAAGCAGTTAGATAACGTGGCACGCATGCCACTAATCTCGAAGAACGTGTATGTGATATTGTCCATGACCAAGTGCATATCAATTACAGCATTCCATGCGTCCAAGTAGTTAAACCAATCGTTCGCGCTAAGAGATGAGTGGCGCCACCCAGTAGTGTGTGCCAATCAGGATAACTACTTAACAATTATCTGTAGAACTCTATAAATAGAGTTTCAAATCACTTTCAAAGAATCACTAATGATCATAATCTCCTGAGCACTTGCTGCAGCACTCTCCAAAGGCTATCTTTTTGACATCACATCATCCAAGAGATAAGGTGATCGTCTTCTGATCAGATTTCTATAATTGTACTTCCCCAAAAATCAATTATACTTTGTACTTTTTTTCTAGTTTGTAAAGGAACACTTTTGTTTTTGCAAACACTTTGTGTCTCCACCCTCACCCTATATATATAGGATGAGATAATCAAATTCTAGTCATAATAGGATTTCTTAAATAGGAATAAAATAGGAATCTTATTATACCTAAGATATTCCATCAATATTCTATTTTAGATCATAATAGAATTTTCTAAAATAAGAATCTTATTATATCTAAAATAGCACAACACCAATTATAGACATCTAAATCTAATCAAATCAAATATTTAACTAGATTTAGATTCCATAAATATGTTATTACCAAATTCAGACTGGACTCCAACATAGTTATGATCAAGTTTTGAGGTCCATAATGACTAGAAATTATTGTATGGAAAGTGTAGTCGTGTACTTTGACCAGTGTATTAGCCATGCTAGGGAAGGTGTTACGACCCACACCCACTGTAAGGGTACGAGAACGTAACAACGCCCAGCCTACGCCGCAGTGTCGACGGTAGAACGCTGTCCTAGGTCACAACATCTAACAATATAAGGTGATGCACAGTTATACTCCCCGAATGGGGGTAACATAACAGAATACAATCTCAATCACATCTAAGGTGGAATACGGCAAAGATAGATAGATATGAACAGAAGAAATCCACAGAGGTACAATCCAGATAAAAACTAAGTGTCTATGATACACCTCCACAAACATCCAAGAGAAACAACTCCCAATATATACAATAATGTATCAATGAGAAAGACAAGTAAGAGTCTAAGCTATCTATACTAAACAAGGGATATCCTCCTCAGCAGCTGCCTGAACCTCCCCAGGGGTCCAGGTCGCGAGTGTCATCTAGGCAACCTCCAAGTAAGGGGTGCAGGGTTCCTCATCATCCTCTGTAAAATTTTCAACAGGTCCAGTCAGGACGGGAGCGAGCACAAAACATCTCACGCAGTTCATATCAAGTTAGGAAATATAAAGCATGCAATAGAGTAAGGTACAGGAAACGCTGAAAGAGAATGTATATAAAAAACAGCAGATATTTGATAATAGGAAATATCTATATATGATAAGTAAGAACTGTAAGACACATGTGATTTAGAGTACAATATGGTTATGTAAACGGTCTAGGACAATGCAATAGTAACTCTATTGTATGTGAGTGTACAATAGACATATACAATAGTTATACAATATTGTACAATAGGATTTGAGTACATAACCAATTCTACTCCCCCTCCCCAATCAATACACAAGGATCCACTCCAGTTACGTTATCTTATACAATAGTGTACAATGTTATACAATGGATGTACAATATTATATAATAGATGTACAATGTTATACAATGGTAGTACAATGTTATACAATAGTGTACAATGGTCTATCCCTGGAACTCATGTGATAATGAGAGTACAATATACACAATGAGTATACAAGGATATAGTTATTCAATAAATACAATATGTAAGTGAAACGCACATCACAATATGTATTTATTGAATACAAGGGGATAACATCCCAAAAGAAGATCCATATAGTACCAATCCGTGATAACAACGTGTCAGCATCAAGTACAGTAATCTAGAGCAATAATGTAAATCCAGACAAGTATGAAACGGTCAGAGAATGTACTCGCCTCGTATCTGAATGTCTGAAGTAATTGTACTGTCCGAGATGAGGCATCTGACTCCTAGTTAGAGCAACACAAGTCAAGATGTATACAGGAGATGATAAATGTAATCTATAATGCATCTGCATGGTGTCTAGGTCAACCTAGACTTAAGTCAACCATTGGTCAACTCCAGTCAACTATACTAGTCAAGGCTAGGTCAAACTAAACCAAACAAGTCTCGCTAAGCCTAACCAGCCTATTCTAGCAATCACACACCAATCACAAGTCATACTAGACAATCAACACACAACCATTGGTGTATTCATACCATACACATAGGCCTTATGCCCTATAGTCCACATCACACATATTTCATATATTATATTTATATCTATCTATATACTAGATTAATATAGGCAACTTATTTATCACATATAGGCTATTAGCATATATTATATATATAAGAGATAGACATGTGTGTGATACATGGTATAAGTCTCAGATTAACATCTCAGTCATATGCATAGGTGTGTGTTTGGAACATGGCAGCTTAGTGATAGGCTAGTGTCAATAGGATTTAAGGAATGTAGACACATGTGTGTGAGTGTGTATGGTGACAGGACATAAGGGAAAGGCCTGTGTATTTGAAAGTGTGAGTGAAATGTGATAGGAATATGCATACTAGAGTGTGTGTGTCAAAGTTCAAGTATGTGTGTGTAGGACCTGGAACAATGAGTGTCACATAGAAATAGGAATCAGTGAGGGTGACTGAGTGATATGGTACTAACCAAAATTCAGTTTACAACATCCCACATTCCTACAATTCTCAGGATTATTTAACAGTTCATTTCAGATATGCACATATGCAAATTCAGTTATGAACCAGGTTTAACTAACCACGGTTGAGTAATCTCATTAGAACATGGCATTAATATGCACCGAGATTTAAGCCCTCAGTTTTTAGGTTAAATCTCAGTTTGCATTTAACTCAGTTAAGATATCAATCAAACTCAGTTTTACATTGAGTAAACCTAGTTATATATAAACATTCAAAAGAACCCATTTAAGCAGCAACCCAAATCTCAACACCAAACTTAATCATCATTTAAATTAGTTTAAAAGGATTAAAATCAGGATTTAAAGGCTGAAATGCATGCATCAGTTGACATCCCAAACCAATGTTCGAATTCCACGATCTCAAGTGCAAAACCCTATGTAACTTGCCAACCCTATCCTGCAGGAACTAATACTCAGGTTTAAGTGATCAAACATGGAACTAATCATTAAAAAAAAGTTAAAACAGGAATTAAAGTTCAGGAAATTGGATCTCAGGACTGTGTATCAGTCCAGCTCTTAGGACAGCCCAAACCACATTCAAAATCCAATACTAGGTCATAAAACCTATCACAAATCAGCATCCCACATGGTAGCATGTAGTTACACATGTACATGCATTAAATGGCATTCAACTTCGGTTTTAAAATAGGAATTAAAGTCTGAATTTTCAGTGAATAGGTATCAGTCACCCATTGTTCAATTCTCATTTACTCAATGCAAACCTATCTAACTTGCAAAACCAACTCAGCAGGTACTAACACATATGTACATGAATCCAATCATGAAATTCTAACACCAATATTCAGTTAAAATAGGAATTAAACTTCAGAAATGAAGAACAGGGAAGCATGTATCAGTTATTTAAGGAAATCTGAAATTCGAATCTAAAATCACAAAAATAAACCAAAGTAAGGATTGGTAAACATTATGTCATGCATACACGTGTCAAACATGGTGTTTGTGTCCAAACTAGTGGACACAAACGTGTCCAAAACACAAATTTACACAGAATAGGAAAATACTGCACAGGCAGCCTCGTGCGGGCGTGCACACGTATCTAGCACGCGACACAGGCCACGTGGAGACACGTGGCCATGTACACGTGTTCGCCAGGGGTTAGGGTAGGTGTCCAACCGCCTAAAAGGAGTCCACTTTGTGTCATGTCCAAGCTACAAGCCCGTGTCAGTGCGCATTTTTAACAGTACGACGTGCAGTGTGAATTCGGTGCGGGTGGGATTTCTCCCAATTCGCTCGATAAGATGAGCTTAAAATTGGTCTGTGTCAAGTCAGTCATGTGTCCTAAGTGTCACCAAAATTTCATCTCAAATGGTGTCGTGTCGTGTCCGCTAGGACACCCGAACAGCAGGGGACAGTGCACGCTGTGTCGTACACGGGTTCTTGTGTCCAAAACCGACACGAATCGACACCAAAACACAAAACACTCTTCACAAAAATTAATGTACATATATAGATCTACGAATACATGCAATTACTTTTACAAAAATTGAAAGTCGAATCCTTAGTGGCATTTCTACAAACACCTAGGTATCCTATTGGATACGTGTCCGATACGGACACGAAATGGGTCCACCAAGACACGAAACTAATTCCTACAGTTAGGGGACTCCTAGGGCTGTCCAAATATGCAAGAAAACTAGAATTTTATGGAGAGAATGAGAAGTTACCTATTGGTGTTCTTCTCCAAAGAAAGCTTCAAAATGGGGGATCTTCTTGCTAATCCCAAAGCTCCAAATTGTCCCAAATTTGAGAATGACCTCCATGAACAGCAAGTAAACCTAAATTAGAACCTATTGCAATTTGTTTGAGGGAAAAAGGAGATCAAATAGAATTTCTATGAATTTCTAAAGTTGGGAAAATACCTCCTCCTTAAGCTTGTTCTTTCCTAAAAGAGGCTAGCCCTAAATGGAAGAGAGTATAAATAGGGGTAAGGTTCCTAATGTGGCTGGCCATAGTGGGTTAGGGTTAGGGTTTAGTGATGGGCTATGGGCTTGGGCCTCTATGGGCTAAGTTGCTAATTAATGGTTTCAAATCATAAGTCATGGCTTATGACTAAAAGCCTTTCTATTCTAACCTGAGTTTGATGACTAACCATGAGTTAACTCTAGTCTAACTAGGGTCACATGACCTAACCAAGTCCAAACACATCTAGGGTTAGCTTCTAGGTTAGTCTACCCAGTCAACACTAGTCAAAGTCAACCTAGTCAACCATCATTCAAATAATTCCAGAATAAATCCTAAAAATTCCCATAAATTCAAATAAATTATAATAAATTCAAATAATCCTAAAAATGTCAGAAAATACACTAATCATATGGCTAGGATCTAGGGTAGGCAGTCTCTACGGTTTTACTAGTAAAATACCAAAATCACAAGTCATGAATTTAAATAGTTTAAAAATAATTAAAAATTACTAAAAATCATAATATGAAATAAATATCAATAAATAATAATTATAATTTCAAAATTTCAAAATTACCCTCATCTGGAAAACTGGGTGTTACAATCCTACCCACCTTATAAAAATTTTGTCCTCGAAATTAAGATGATCGCACCCCTCCTAGGTCAAACATAGACAAGGATCAATCACTAGTCAATTTTCTCAACATCCTAGTACTTGGTCGTCAGCTGGTCAACTTCCTAGGATTTTACCTATGCTAGCTATCTAGGTGTTGGCAACCAGAATTTAGCAAAAGAGAAACTCTATAATAGGCTAGCTCTTAACCTTCCAAATCCTTTCAAGTCACCCATAACTAATTATCCACAAGCTAAGCACACCAATCCCAAATACCACATATATGTATATGCTCAAGAACAACAACCCATCACATATATCCTAAGTATATCATCTATATATATAGACCTCTTAGTCTTAGGTGAAACTACAACTATACTCGAGGACGGGCTCTGGTCATGGGTGCCTCACTGGAAAATGGTAAGGTAAAATAATAATAATCATAAAGGCTGCAAGTCATACTAACATCCTATACGTAACTGGTTGATATTATAAATAACATGGGATTCACCTACACTGGGTTACTACTCTAACACCAATGCTAATTATCATCTCTAGGGTACAGACACTCTACAAGTCATCATATCATTATACTATGTAAGAACCACCTATGAATAAGCTCTATAAAACTAAATATCCCTACTCCTAAACTTATTTATAACAACAGAAGGATATGATGTTTAAAACCTTCTCAAGATACAATCTGTTAATCATATGCGTCTGTCCAAAATCATGTTGTCCAGAGTCTCCGTCATGCTAGTGAGCAAGGCTATGATAATCACAGAGTACTTGACTAAGGTACGTACCTCTAGGTTCATGGTATTCAAAAATTTTGCATTGTCGCATGCGACGGCAAAAACCATAAATTCCAATATCCGAGAAATACATCCAAAATCTGACTGCATGTCCTCACTATGCCAACTAACACGACTATCGAAGATTCTAGATTCCACAACTGAGGTGACCCAGCCCATATGATTTTCTTAGAAGAAAAACAAACATAACAAAGAGCAACATGACAAAAATTAATCAATCAGCATGGAACAGATGGAATCGGATTTCAAGGTAGTTATAAAAGACAATTGCGGGAATGGAATCGAGAAGAACGGAACTTACAGCAAGATCTCTAATGGTCTGTGCATCATCGACTGTCCTGACGATAGCTCGCCCTGCTGGTTTCTTCTGGTTTGCTGCATGAACCTTTACTGCTGAGAGAAATCAAAAATGACGGAAAAGTCTCTGTACAGACAGAGGTGCACCTCCAATATAGCAGAAACGCCAACCTGAGTCGGCACAACAGGAGCTGCAGTCTCGAGGCCCTGATGAACAGGACGAGAGATGGCCAGCCTCTCGATAGTATTCCCCGAACCAAAGCGACGAGATCATGTCTCCATAACCATCATGAAGACAGATCAAAACAAGAAACAATTTCTGAGAATGAAGCAAAATTTCAAGGGAGGACAGTTTATATTCAAGGGAAAAATAATAAGCAGCAAATTTAGATAAAAGGGATCTGATAAGGAGTTTTTCCTAATGTGATTGAGTACCTTCAAAAATATCCTAATCCTACTGCAGGCTGTAGTGATATTCTAGTTCGAATACCACTACATAAATTCGACCTGCATGGGCCACACTAAAAACGTGTCACAACCCGCACCCACTGTAAGGGTACGAGAACGTAACAACGCCCAGCCTACGCCGCAGTGTCGGCGGTAGAACGCTGTCCTAGGTCACAACATCTAACAATATAAGGTGATGCACATTTATACTCCCCGAATGGGGGTGACATAACAGAATACAATCTCAATCACATCTAAGGTGGAATACGGCAAAGATAAATAGATATGAACAGAAGGAATCCACAGAGGTACAATCCAGATAAAAACTAAGTGTCTATGATACATCTCCACAAACATCCAAGAGAAACAACTCCCAGTATATACAATAATGTATCAATGAGAAAGACCAGTAAGAGTCTAAGCTATCTATACTAAACAAGGGGTATCTTCCTCAGCAGCTGCCTGAACCTCCCCAGGGGTCCAGATCGCGAGTGTCATCTAGGCAAGCTCCAAGTAAGGGGCGCAGTGTTCCTCATCATCTTCTGTAAAATTTTCAATAGGTCCAGTCAGGACGGGAGCGAGCATAAAACATCTCATGCAGTTCATATCAAGTTAGGAAATATAAAGCATGCAATAGAGTAAGGTACATGAAACGCTGAAATAGAATGTATATGAAAAACAACAGAGATTTGATAATAGGAAATATCTATATATTATAAGTAAGAACTGTAAGCCACATATAATTTAGAGTACAATATGGTTATGTAAACGGTCTAGGACAATGCAATAGTAACTCTATTGTACGTGAGTGTATAATGGACATATACAATAGTTATACAATATTATACAATAGGATTTGAGTACATAACCAATTCTACTCCCCCTCCCCAATCAATACACAAGGATCCACTCCAGTTACGTTATCTTATACAATAGTGTACAATATTATACAATAGATGTACAATATTATACAATAGATGTACAATGTTATACAATGGTTGTACAATGTTATACAATAGTGTACAATGGTCTATCCCTGGAACTCATGTGATAATAAGAGTACAATATGCACAATGAGTATACAAGGATATGGGTATTCAATAAATACAATATATAAGTGAAATACACATCACAATATGTATTTATTGAATACAAGGGGATAACATCCCAAAAGAAGATCCATATAGTACCAATCCGTGATAACAACGTGTCAGCATCAAGTACAATACTCTAGAGCAAGAATGTAAATCCAGACAAGTATAAAACGGTCAAAGAATGTACTCGCCTCGTATCTGAATGTCTGAAGTAATTGTACTGTCCGAGATGAGGTACCTGACTCCGAGTTAGAGCAATACAAGTCAAGATGTATACAGGAGATGATAAATGTAATCTACAATGCATCTGCTTGCTGTCTAGGTCAACCTAGACTAAAGTCAACCTTTGGTCAACTCCAGTCAACTATACTAGTCAAGGCTAGGTCAAACTAAACCAAACAAGTCTCGCTAAGCCTAACCAGCCTATTCTAGCAATCACACACCAATCACAAGTCATACTAGACTATCAACACACAACCATTGGTGTATTCATATCATACACATAGGCCTTATGCCTTATAGTCCACATCACACATATTTCATATATTATATTTATATCTATCTATATACTAGATTAATATAGGCAACTTATTTATCATATATAGGCCATTAGCGTATATTATATATATAAGAGATAGACATGTGTGTGATGCATGGTATAAGTCTCAGATTAACATCCCAGTCATATGCATAGGTGTGTGTTTGGAACATGGCAGTTTAGTGATAGCTAGTGTCAATAGGATTTAAGGAATTTAAACACATGTGTGTGTGTATATGGTGACAGGACATAAGGGAAAGGCCTGTGTATTTGAAAGTGTGAGTGAAATATGACAGGAATATGCATACTAGAGTGTGTGTGTCAAAGTTCATGTATGTGTGTGTAGGACCTGGAACAATGAGTGTCACATAGAAATAGGAATTAGTGAGGGTGACTGAGTGATATGGTACTAACCATAATTCAGTTTACAACATCCCACATTCCTACAATTTTTAGGATTATTTAACAGTTCATTTCAGATATACACATATGCAAATTCAGTTATGAACCAGGTTTAACTAACCACAGTTGAGTAATCTCATAAGAACATGGCATTAATACGCACCGAGATTTAAGCCCTCAGTTTTCAGGTTAAATCTCAGTTTGCATTTAACTCAGTTAAGATATCAATCAAACTCAGTTTTACATTGAGCAAACCTAGTTATATATAAACATTCAAAAGAACTCATTTAAGCAGCAACCCAAATCTCAACACCAAACTTAATCATTATTTAAATCAGTTTAAAAGGATTAAAATCAGGATTTAAAGGCTGAAATGCATGCATCAGTTGACATCCCAAACCAATGTTCGAATTCCACGATCTCAAGTGCAAAACCCTATGTAACTTGCCAACCCTATCCAGCAGGAACTAATACTCAGGTTTAAGTGATCAAACATGGAACTAATCTTTAAAAAAAAAGTTAAAATAGGAATTAAAGTTCAGGAAATTGGATCTCAGGACTGTGTATCAGTCCAGCTCTTAGGACAGCCCAAACCACATTCAAAATCCAATACTAGATCGTAAAACCTATCACAAATCAGCATCCCACATGGTAGTATGTAGTTACACATGTACATGGATTAAATGTCAATCAACTTCGGTTTTAAAATAGGAATTAAAGTCTAAATTTTCAGTGAATAGGTATCAGTCACCCATTGTTCAATTCCCATTCACTCAATGCAAACCTATCTAACTTGCAAAACCAACTCAGCAGGTACTAACACATATGTACATGAATCCAATCATGAAATTCTAACACCAATATTCAGTTAAAATAGGAAATAAACTTCAGAAATGAAGAACAGGGAAGCATGTATCAGTTATTTAAGGAAATCTGAAATTCGAATCTAAAATCACAAAAATAAACCAAAGTAAGGATTGGTAAACATTGTGTCATGCATACACGTGTCAAACATGGTGTTTGTGTCCAAACTAGTGGACACAAACGTGTCCAAAACACAAATTTACACAGAATAGGAAAATACTGCACAGGCAGCCTCGTGCGGACGTGCACACGTGTCTAGCATGCGACACAGTCCACGTGGAGACACGTGGCCATGTACACGTGTTCGCCAGGGGTTAGGGTAGGTTTCCAACCACCTGAAAGGAGTCTACATTGTGACATGTCCAACCTACAAGCCCGTGTCAGTGCGCATTTTTAACAGTGCGACGTGCAGTGTGAATTCGGTGCGGGTGGGATTTCTTCCAATCCGCTCGATAAAATGAGCTAAAAATTGGTCTGTGTCATGTCAGTCATGTGTCTTAAGTGTCACCAAAATTTTATCTCAAATGGTCTCGTGTCGTGTCCGCTAGGACACCCGAACAGCAGGGGACAGTGCACGCTGTGTCGTACACGGGTTCCTGTGTCCAAAACCGACATGAATCGACACCAAAACACAAAACACTCTTCACAAAAATTAATGTACATATATAGATCTACGAATACATGCAATTACTTTTACAAAAATCGAAAGTCAAATCCTTAGTGGTATTTCTACAAACACCTAGGTATCCTATTGGATACGTGTCCGATACGGACACGAAATGGGTCCACCAAGACATAAAACTTTCCTACAGTTAGGGGACTCCTAGGGCTGTCCAAATATGCAAGAAAACTAGAATTTCATGGAGAGAATGAGATGTTACCTATTGGTGTTCTTTCCAAAGAAAGCTTCAAAATGGGGGATCTTCTTGCTAATCCCAAAGCTCCAAATTGTCCTAAATTTGAGAATGACCTCCATGAACAGCAAGTAAACCTAAATTAGAACCTATTACAATTTGTTTGAGGGAAAAAGGAGATCAAATGGAATTTCTATGAATTTCTAAAGTTGGGAAAATACCTCCTCCTTAAGCTTGTTCTTTCCTAAAAGAGGCTAGCCCTAAATGGAAGAGAGTATAAATAGGGGTGGGGTTCCCAATGTGGCTGGCCATAGTGGGTTAGGGTTAGGGTTTAGTGATGGACTATGGGCTTGGGCCTCTATGGGCTAAGTTGCTAATTAATGGTTTCAAATCATAAGTCATGGCTTATGACTAAAAGCCTTTCTATTCTAACCTGAGTTTAATGACTAACCATGAGTTAACTCTAGTCTAACTAGGGTCACATGACCTAACCAAGTCCAAACACATCTAGGGTTAGCTTCTAGGTTAGTCTACCCAGTCAACACTAGTCAAAGTCAACCTAGTCAACCATCATTCAAATAATTCCAGAATAAATCCTAAAAATTCCCATAAATTCAAATAAATTATAATAAATTCAAATAACCCTAAAAATGTCAGAAAATACCCTAATCACATGGCTAGGCTCTAGGGTAGGCAGTCTACCAAAATCACAAGTTATGAATTTAAATAGTTTAAAAATAATTAAAAATTACTAAAAATAATAATATAAAATAAATATTAATAAATAATAATTATAATTATAAAATTTCAAAATTACCCTCATCTGGAAAACTGGGTGTTATAGAAGGCTTGTCTATAGCAGTGTCCCTACTAGAAAAACCAGACAAAGTTGTGACTTGACCCCTGTAAGTGATTTAATTAGTTATTTATTTAAGATTATAACTTCTAGGAGATCTGGTTGTACCAATTTAGTCCGAATTTGACCCGAACCCAGCCCAAGCCCATGTAGAGATGTTATGTGTGCAAAGATGCCATGTAGACATATTTTATGTATATACAAATATTTTGTATTTTATTTTTAAGGATTGACAAATATTTTCCAAATATTTGTTATACATATAATATAAGTGTTATTTATATTTATATGACCTTTTTAGAATATTTAAAAGATTTTATGTAGGCCAAATAAAGAGGGTATATAATATGTTTACCAAAATTACTATATATGTTATTGGTTTATTCATTTTGTTATCATTATCATTATTATTATTGATATTATAATTATTATAAGAATATCTTTATTATTGGTTATTTTGTTAGAAAATAGAAATTATTATGGATGTACATATGCCACTCCTCGTTCGCAATATATGTATTTTATTCTGTATCGATCATGTATACGGTATCTGGTATTTGTACACGTGCACAAGTATCATGTATTTATACCTGATTATGGCATAAAATAATGTCTCGTCGTAGAATAGTGTGCCAACCCTTATCCTTGTCTAGTTGTAGGTGTGGTTCATTATTTTGATGATGAAATCACTTGACTGTGTTGTGATCCAGATTTAATTAGCATAGTTAGGGTTAAGGTTAGGATTTAGTGGAATACCCCCACCTCCATATAAATATTCTCTTCCACACTCTCTCTCATCATTCACTCTCATTTTCATTTTTCTTCCACCAAACCACCTAGGCAAGTACACCTTGCACTAAATGGAGAGACCACTTATGAATCTTATTTTCTTTGATTCCTTGTATATTATTAGACCATATTATTCCTTTAAACTTTCTCTACACATTTAGTTATTGGAGCTTTCTGATTTAATAGCCATATTAGTGTAGATTTGAGTTTTTCATAAGTTAGGGTTTTTGGAGTTTTAGTGGAAATGATCTCTTAAAAGTGTTTATTTTTGAAAAATAATTTTTTCCTGTGGTAAAAAATCAATTTTGGCTTTTATTTCGGCAGATTTCAAGTTCTAGAACACAAGTTATGACCATTTGAAGTTTTTGGAACTCCATAACAAAGCTTGTTGTTTGGGGACGACGACCTCCCCCATGCGCCTAGGGGGCCATGCGCCAAAAGGCCATGTGCTATGGAGTACTGGAAATGCATCCCCGACTCCATATGCCCAGGATGCCATACGCCAAATGGCCATATGCCAGGGAGTCCTGGCAACACATCCCTGACTCTATGTGCATCATGCGCGTAGGTTCCCTATGCACATAGACAGAAGGCGTAGACGAGTCTTACATACGTATTGAATGCCATGCGCATGTCTAGTCATGCACTTGGGTGCCACGCATATGACTCGCCATGCGTAGGATCTGCTATGTGCCTGCTCTGCATGTGCCTTAGAGCAATTCACCCAACTGAGAGTCAGACCCCTATGTGCCCAGGAGCTATGAACCATAACCAATCGGCCCGTCTCCCTGAGCCTATGACATAGTTATGGCCATGCATTATGAGTTTCTAGTAATGCTATTTGGATTGACAATGCCCCAGCAGTATTTATGGCTTTGATGAATAGTATCTTCATGTCCTATTTAGACAAATTTGTGGTGGTATTCATAGACGACATCCTCGTCTATTCCAGTTGTGAAGTAGAACATAAGAAGAATCTTCGGACAGTTTTACAGACCTTAAGGGAGCATCAGCTTTATGCCAAGCTTAGTAAGTGCAAGTTTTGGTTGGATCGCTTCATTCCTAGGACACATTATCTCTAGAGTAGGGGTATTAATGGATCCGAAGAAGGTTAAGGCCGTAAGGAATTTGCCAGTTCCAAAGACAGTAGCAGATTTGTGTAGTTTTCTGGGATTGGCAGTATACTACAGAAGATTTGTAGCCGACTTTTCCAGGATTTCATCCCCATTGACGCGTTTGACGCATAAGGAGGTAGAGTTTGTATGTTAGCAGAATGTCAGGCATTATTTGAAGAACTAAAGAAAAGATCAATTTTAGCATCAATTCTAACACTCCTAGTAGGATTATGAGGATTTGCAGTATATTATAACGCGTCCGGGAAGGGACTCTGGTATGTATTGATGCAGCATGGAAAGGTGATAGCATATGCATCTCAATAACTTCAAGATCATGAGAAGAGCTACCCGACCTACGATTTGGAGTTAGCCGCAGAGGTGTTTACGCTTAAATTGTAGAGGCACTATTTGTATGGAGATCGAGTAGAGATTTACACTGATCATAAGAGCATGAAGTATGTATTCACCCAATAGGACCTGAACATGAGGCAGAGGAGATGGGTAGAGTTGCCGAAGGATTTTGATATGGATCTATAATATCATCCAGGCAAGGCAAACATGGTGGCAGATACCTTCAGTAGAAGGGGTACTAAATTTGTCCAGACATCGCAAAGACATATTTTGGAAAAAAATTCAAAAAATAGGAATTGAAGTGATTCCACCTAATATCCAGTTTGCAGATTTAGTCCACTTTAGTAGAGAGGATCAGAGTAGCTCAGGCACATAATCCACAGATCCAGAAGCTTTGATCAAAATATGAGTCGGGTCGCAGAAAGGAGTTAGTAATTCATGAGGATGGGATACTTAGATTTGGAAATAGTCTCTGTGTACCGAGTTGGGGCCTACGACAGAAAGTTATAGATGAGGCTCACATCTCTTCCAATTCTATACATCCCGGAGGAACGAAGATGTATCAAGATATAAAGCAACACTTTTGGTAGAATGGCATAAAGAGGGAGATAGTGGGGTTTGTTTCCCATTGTTTGGTACTTCAGCAAGTGAAAGAAGAACAAAAAAGGCCAACAGGGTTATTGTAGCTGCTTCCTATTTTCGAGTGAAAATGGGAGCACATTATGATAGATTTTGTGACCGATTTACCTAGATCTCCGACTAGCCGTAATGCAGTTTGGGTGATAGTGGATCGGCTCACGAAGGTTACTTATTTTTTCTTTTTAGAGTGGGATAGTCAACTGAGCAGTTGGCAGACATATACGTGAAGCAGATAGTAAGGCAACATGGTGTTCCAGTGAGCATTGTATCAGATCGGGATACCCTATTTACTTTCTATTTTTGCAGAGTTTGCACCGGAGCCTGGACACCAGATTGAGGTTCAATATAGCTTACCATCCGTAGACAGACAGACAATCAGAGAGAACCATTCAAACCTGGAAAGACATATTACGAGCTTGTACCTTAGATTTTGGCGGATCTTGGGATGATCATCTTCATTTGGTTGAATTCTCTTACAATAATAGTTATCAGGCAAGCATTCAAATGGCCCCATTTAAAGAATTATATGGAAGAAAGTGTCGATCTCTTCTAGCATGGTGTGATGTGGGTGAGCAAAAATTGTTGGGACCAGAGATGATCATGCAAACAGTAGAGATAGTCAAGCTGATCAGAGAGCGGCTTCGAGTTGCGCAATATAGGCATCATTATTGGGCAGATCAGCATCGGAGGACCTTAGAATTCAGCATCGGTGACCAAGTATTCCTGCAAATTTTGCCTACTCGAGGAGTCATTAGCTTTCGATCTCGGGGAAAGCTTAGTCCATGTTACGTTGGTCATTTTGATATTCTCGCGCGGATAGGCGATGTTGCTTATCGTCTCGTCCTTCCGCCTTCGTAACGTGTTATGAATAATGTATTTTAAGTATCTCAGTTGCGTAGGTATGTCCCAGATCCGAGCCACATGCTCGATCATTCTGAGCTAGTCATTGGTACATACTTGACTTGCGAGGAACAGCCCGTATCCATTTTGGATCGGAGAGAAGATGCTCAAGAACTGGAGTACCCTTAAGCTTGTCCATGTCGCGTGGGGCCATCACTCATCGGAAGAGTCGACATGGGAGCACGAGGATGAGATAAGATCTCAGTATCCGCACTTGTTTGATTCGGAAGGTATGTTTCTTCTCATGCCTTCGTAATTCAATATTCGTGCTAGATTAGCACCCTATAGTGTGGATAATTGCTTGCATGATTAATTGATAAGATTGCGTGTGTAGTTAGCAACTTGCTTGCCCTGATTACTCTATCTCATCTTGTTGAAATTATGAGGACAAAAATTTTCTAAGGAGCGTAGAGATGTCACTTACCGTTACCAGTATACGTACTTTATTCTGTATCGATCATGTATGCGGTATCTGGTATTTGTACACGTGCATATGTATCATGTATTTACACATGATCATGGCATGGTAAAGTTTTTGTCGCAGAATAGTGTATCACCCCTTATTATTGTCTGGTTGTAGGTGTGTTTCATTGTTTCGATGATAAAATCACTTGACCGCGTTATGATCCGGATTTAATTAGCATAGTTAGGATTAGGTTAGGATTTAGTAGAACCACCCTTCCTCCATATAAATATTCTCTTTCACACTCTCTCTCATAATTCACTCTCATTTTTTTCCTTCCACCAACCCACCTAAGCAAGAACACCTTGCACTAAATGGAGAGACCACTTGCCAATCTTATTTTCTTTGATTCCTTGCATATTATTAGACCATATTATTCCTCTAAACTTTCTCTACCCATTTAGTTCTTAGAGCTTTCGATTTAATAGCTAGATTAATGTAGATATGAGTTTTTCATAAGTTACGTTTTTTGGGAATTTTGGTGGAAATGATCTTTTAAAAGTGCTTATGTCACTACCATATTCTAGAATAGGGATATTTTGGTCATTTATGAAATTTGATTATTTTAAATATCTTTTACTTAATGAATTGTGTTAATGTTATGATTTGGTAACCATAGAGCCACTTTAACTAGATGACCATCGCAGATTAGATTAATGAGTTTAGACAAACCTTAAATTTATTTCTATATTAGATAGTTAGTCTCAAATCTAACTAGGAATGTCATTTAAAACTTGTGGGCTAAAAACATTAAGTTAGATTTGGGCTTTTTCTTGAAACTAGTCATGACAATTTAGGAGGGCCTTTTAGGCTTTCCATTTAACCAAACCATAGCCCACCTTGCTTGGTCGGCCACATTGGTCCTTCCATATTTTCCATTTAAGTAATAACTTCTCCTTCTTCCCTCTTTCATTGAAACCCTAACCCTAAATTAGTAGTTCTTCTCCAAATTTTTCCTACTCCCAAATTGAGTCCAAATTCCCTCAAACCAATTGCAATCTCTTCCCTTTGAAGAGGATAAGCCTCTATTGGCTAGCTTGGGAGCAATTTGGCCCTTGGAGCTTGGAGGAGATCTAGATCTAGGAATTTGTTCATTAGGAATCCATCTCCCAATTGGTAAGAGCCCTCTAAATCCTATAGTTTCTCTTTCTTTAGTGTAGATGCATTCATTTAGGACCTCACATTATATTAGGCATGACTTGGGTCAAGTTTGGGTCCATTTGGAGTACGTATCACGGGCGTATTGCACCGTATCGAATAAATACCCCAAGTGTTTGTCAAAATGACCATTAGAGCATTGAACCCTCTAATTTCAGTTTTAGATAGAGTTTTGGGTTTTCATCTAATATAGGTTAGCAATGGTATGTTATCTAGTGAATTGGAATGGTTTTTAATGGGTTAATTGAATTTGGGGGTTTGTTAATATGTGTATTGTTCACTACTTCATCATGTTCTGTCCATTGCACTTTTTGGTAGTGCAAACCATTCTTTGTCCAGACCATGCATATGTGAAGGTCATATGTATACCTCACTGTCACTAGTTCCTTGGTTCAGTCCAAGCCTATATGTGTTTTGATCAGTCAAGCCAAATACTTTCTGTCCACTATCATTTTTGACTACAGCCTTGTTTCAATTCAGATTATATACATATGATGTTAAGACCTATACATGTAATGGTTCAGTCCATAAGATGAGATGTCTGACTCCTATGTTCATGTTCTACCCTCACCTTGAAGTCCAATCCATTGCATAAACTTACTGCCTATTGTGTGATATATATACTCTAGTTATGACAGTCATATAAATATGTACGCAATATATAGATATATATGAACTAATAGCTGATATTTGATTTGGGGTATGATATTATACAAACTATTCATATACATGTATACTCCTAAGGTTAGTAGTAGTTAAGGAATTGTAGGTAAGGTATACTATGGTAATATGCTTGGGTTATCCTAATAGCTAGATATTGAATGTGGAATGTAGTTTGATACCACATTGGCCTAGCACTATAATAGTCTATTATCCAAAACCCTAGATATTGACCAAATAAGACCAAGTTGACTAAATAGCTGACGATTGACCTAGTTTGACTAGTATTGACCCAAATTGACTTTATTGACCTAGAAATAGCCTAGTAGCATATAGACAGCATATTTAAATCAATTGTTTAATCTAGAATTCTCTGTAACCAATAATTCTCATCATAGGTCTCTGTGACTCCAGTTCGGATATCGATACACATCCGTTGCTCAAGATATCAGGCGAGTACATTCTCTGTTAGTTTTTATTCATGATAGTATCTATATTGCCTTCTCTAGACTCCTTTACTTGATGCTGACACATTGTTATCATGGACCAGTACTATATGGATCTTGTCATGAGATGTTATCCCCTTATCGGATGCATCAGGTATTTCATGTTCATGTACTTTATCATGTACATCGTGTACTCCTTGTATTCGTGTTATTTATGTACTCTAGTGTGCTCTCATATACTCTCATGTTCTCATATGTACTTTATGTAAAACAACAATCATGTACATAACGTAACGTGATTAGATCCTTATGTATTGATCAGGACGGAGGAGTAGAAGTGGTTATGTGATTAAATCCCACTAGTGTAATCATGTATATGTCGATTATGCCTTCACGTATAATCGAATTACCGTAGAATAATCATATACAACCTAAACCGATCACATAACCATCATGTGCTCTAAAACACTTATATTTATTACAATTCATAGATTCTCTATTCTATTTTCATGTACTCAGTTTACTTATCTATATCTCCTATATTCATATACTTCCTTTACAGCATATCATGTATCTTATTCTATTACTAGTTCTATATTTCCTACCATGTTTTGGAACTGATTTCGGAGTTATGTATTCGCTCCAATCTTGACTGGATATGTTGCTAAATTTACAGAGAACTTGGAGGACTTTTACACCACTTACTTTGGCGCAGACCTAGATTACCCTTGCGACCTGGATCATCAGTAGGATCTATCTAGCCTAGAGAAGACACCTATATTCCTAGATTAGACTGCTAGAACTTGTATTTTGATTTGTCTTCAGCTACTTTCTGTTATGTTATTATTTCATATACTCTGTGTTGTGTTGTTAACACTTAAACTCATTTTAATTCTGGATTGTATCGCACTTTGATATTTCCTATCTATTCTACTTCGTGTTGTTATCCATGTTTAGTATATTGTAATTGAGTTGTATCTTTCTGAGATTGTCCTCCATATAGAGAGTATATACTGGACAGGTATATTATATTGTGTTTAGATATTGTTGAGACCTAGGACAGCATTCTACTGCTGATACTACGACGTAGGTGGACATACCCACGGTCTAGTACCCTTTTACTGGGTGCGGGTCATAACACGTATTAGTGGTAACCCATGTAGGTCAAGTTCTGAGTTTTGTCTCAGTTCTGTAGTAGTACTCGAACTAGAGTATAACTACAACCTGCAGTAGGATATAAGAGATAGGTTATAAGGTACTCAATCACAGTTAGTAAAAGCTCTAATCTAATTTCTATCATCTTTTAATTCTTCTAATAATTGTCTTCCTTGAGATAAACTTTCCTTCTTTGATAATATCGTTTCCTGCTCAGAATTGATTTCCTTGTTTGATCTATCTTCAAGATGGTGAAGACTATATTAAATCGCTCCGGTCGAGCGGATACTACCAAGAGGTCTGCTACCTCTCGTCCGATTCAGTAGGACGTTGGGACCGCATCACCTCTTACTTCTACCCACGTAGGAGTATCTACATCTTTTGGGGGTGTTCCTCCACCTGTTCGAAGGACTGTCCCGATTATCCCAGACATTTTCTAGCCACCACTACCTTCGGCACCAGTAGATGCAGCACAGCTGTTCATGCTATTCTGGGAGATGATGGATGCGCAGCACCATCAGTCAGCTGATATGAGGTAGGGCATTGATAATACCCACCAAGTGGCTATGGCAGCAGTTGAGAGGGTGGCAGCTCAGCCACAGAGAAGTCATGTGCAGCATCAGAGGACAGGAAACATCATCGACTTTCAGAAGATATGGTCGAAGGGCTTCCGTGGCACAGAGGGTATTCTATACGCAGATGATTGGATCGAGCACATTGAGGAGATTTTTTGGCTGGCACAGATTCCTACCAGCTTACAGATTGAGGTGGTAGGTAGTCAGATGTTTGATCTTGCTTTGACTTGGTACAACACTGATTCCAGGGTCAGGGTCGAAGGACAGAGTTGGAAGGCTTTCAAGAAGCTTTTCAAGGAAAAGTTCTTTCCTGATGTAGCTCTCAGTGCCTTAGAGACCCAGTTTGAGAGCCTTGTCCAGGGGAACCAGATAGTTGAGGAGTATGATGAGGAGTTCTCCGTCTAGGTAGATTCATGGAAGGACCGAGTGATGTACCGAAGGCTAAAAAAATTCGGAAGGGCTTGATCAACGAGGTCAAGTCACTAACCAAGAGTGACCGTGACGCTACCTTTTAGCAGATTCTGGCAGGCGCTATGGCAACAAAGGACGACCTGGAGCTGAAGACCAAAAGGGGTCGAGATACCTTTGGTGCTGGTAGCAGTGCAGGCCCGACCAAGAGGCCCTACATCCAGCACCAATAGAAGCAGAGACCATTTCAGCACTAGCAGCATCAGGGTGAGGGTCATGCGCCTTTCCATCAGGCACACCAATAACAGAGACAGGGCCATCAACAGGCACCGAAGCAGTAGCAGGCTACTATTTGCCCCTTCTGCAAGAACTAGGGCATGGGTAGAATGACTACAGGATGAGGTTAGGAAAGTGTCTGCTATGTGGGTTATCAGGACATCAGTTGAAGGACTGCTATATAATTTCCACTCGTATGGCACAGGATGGAGCAGTAGGTCAGGAAGGAGAAGCTAAAGCTACGGTGGGCCAGCAGAAAGGACCACTATTGCAGACTCAGTAGCAGAGGTTTATATAGCATCAGCAGCAGGCTAGAGGAGGTCAACAAGGGCGAGCTTTCACTATGGTAGCTGAAGAGTCCGAGCCAGTGGGTGATCTGATAGCAGGTTCTGTTCTTCTTGATTCTATTCCCATATTTGCTTTATTCGATTAGGGGCTTCCCATAGCTTTGTGTCTATATCTTTTGCTATTAGACACCATCTTGCATCTGAACCTTTGCCTGGGACTTGCAAGATTACGAATGGGGGTAGTATCATCCTAGTCAGTAATGTTTGCAAGGATCGAAGTTAGGAGGACGAGAACTGGATGTGTGTTTGCACGTAATGCCATTATCGAGTTACGATATTGTATTCGGGATGGATTGGTTGAGTAGACACCATGCTAGTATAGATTGTTATGGAGGCAGATTGCTTTTCAAATTGTCGGAAGAACCAGAGCTCGAGTTTGCCAGAGGAGAGGCGGAGCAGAGCAGCAAAGTTTTCTATGTAACTTTAGTAGAGGAGCAGAGTTTGCCACATATATTGATAGCTGAGCTCATGGATGTTTTTCTGAAGGAGTTGTCAGGGTTGCCTCTAGACAGAGATGTTGAATTCTCTATAGATTTGGTGCTAGCACAGAGCCGATATCTCAGCATGTCTATAGAGTTAACAACAATAAGATGATAGAATTGAAGAATCAGGTTGATGAGTTGCAGGACAAGGGCTTCATCAGATCTAGTTTTTCACCGGGGGCACTCCGGTGCTTTTTGTGCCGAAGAAGGATGGGTCGGTACGGATGTGTATCGACTACAGGGCTCTCAACAACCACACCATCAAGAACAAATACCCGCTGCCAAGGATCGATGATCTGTTCGATTAGTTGAGCAGAGCGAGGGTATTTTCCAAGATTGATCTGAGGTCAGGCTATCGCCATGTGAAGGTGAAGAAGGAGGATATTCTGAAGATAGCATTTCGGACTCGGTATGGCCAGTTTGAGTTTATGGTGATGCCATTTGGGTTGACCAATGCCCCGATGGTATTCATGAACCTGATGAATAAGGTGTTCTACCAATATCTGGACAAGTTTGTGGTGGTATTAATTGATGATATATTGTTGTATTCGAAGACCCCAGAGGAGCATGAGGAGCATCTAAGAGTAGCCCTGGAGATCTTAGGAAGGAGAAGCTTTATGGCAAGCTTTCGAAGTGTGAGTTCTTTCTTGATCGAGTTGAGTTCCTAGGTCTTGTTGTGACCGGAGAGGGGATCTTAGTCGACCCAAAGAAGATCATGACTGTTGAGGCATGGACCACTCCAAGTTTAGTTGCAGAGATCAGGAGCTTTCTAGGATTGGCATGCTATTATAAGAGGTTTGCAGCTCCATTTTTGACGTTGCCATCAGGGACAGGTGGATTCACTATATATAGTGACGCCTCAGGAAAGGGTCTGGATTATATCTTACAGCGGAATGGGAAGGTGATTGTCTATGCTTCCAGGCAGTTATGTCCATATGAGAAGAACTACCCTACCTACAACTTAGAGTTAGCAGCAGTTATCTTCGCTCTTAAGTTGTGGAAACACTATTTGTACGGAGAGCATGTAGAGATCTTCACGGAACACAAAAGCTTGAAGTATGTGTTTACCTAAAAAAAAGCAAAATATGAGGTAGAGGAGATGGCTGGAGTTGATGAAGGACTTTGACATCTCATTGCAGTACCATCCAGGGAAGGCCAACGTGGTTGTCGATGCCTTGAGCAGGTATCCGATAGTTATGTGTTTGACAGCAGACCGCCATTTGCTAATAGATCTTAAAATCTTGGAGATTAAGGTGATAGTAACTGGAGTTGAGATACAGTTGTGGGGGCTGCAGATTCAATCAAACTTGATAGATAGGATCAAGTCGACTCAGTTCGATGATGTAGCTCTGCAGAGTATCAGAAAGCAGGTTTGGATAGGACTTCTGGACGAGTTTGTTATTACAGAGGATGGAGCGTTGAGGCACAATTCTAGGCTGTGTTTGCCAAGTGGAGAGCTGCGAGAGCAGGTTATGCATCCAGGTGCCAAGAAGATGTATATAGACCTGAAGGAACATGTTTGGTTATATGGTATAAAATGGGAGGTAGTACGCTTCGTAGCCAGATGCTTGGTTTGCCAGTAGGTGAAGGCAGAGAGACAGAGGCCAGGAAGATTGTTGCAGCCATTGTCCATTCCGAAATAAAAGTGGAAGCACATCACTATGCATTTTGTATCAGGATTGTCTCGTACACAGGTTGACCAAATCAGCCCACTTCTTGCCATTGAAAATGGGTTTGTCTATAGATGGATTAGCAGATATGTACATGAGGCAGATAGTCAGACTAAATAGAGTTCCGATAAGCATAGTCTCAGATCGAATAGTCGCTTCACTTATTCTGGCGGAGTCTTCAGACTAGCTTAGGCACTCAGCTCAAGTTCAGTACCGCTTACCACCCACAGACAGACGAGTAGTCGGAGAGGACTATCCAGACTCTCTAGGATATATTATGTACTTGTGTTATGGATTTTGGAGGCTCTTGAGAGGATCATTTATATTTTGTTGAGTTTGCCTACAACAACAGCTTCCAGGCTAGTATTGAAATGTCACCATTCGAGGCGTTGTACGGGCGAAGATGTCGTACTCCCTTGTCTTAAGTTGACGTTGGAGAGAGAGAGAGCTTTATTAGGACCTGAGATGATTGTGGATGCAGTCAAAAAGGTGAAGCTCATCAGAGATCGACTTCGCATGGCGAAGGACAGACAACGACATTGGGACGATAGCTATCGGAGACCTTTGGAGTTTGAGGTACAGCTTAGATTTTAGGATTAGGTTAGTTTGATTTGTGAATCTTGTTTGTTTTTGATTGATTGTTATAGTTAAGTGTGAGACCTTATTTGTGCTAGGTTGGAGATCTGGTGTTCCTGAGGATATCTTTGACACTGGACATTATTCGCTTTGGTCGAGGTGGGAAGCTTAGCCCGTATTTTATCGAACCTTTCGTTATTCGCGAGAGAGTCAGTGTCGTGGCTTATAGGCTAGACTTGCCACCTGCACTAGAGGGAGTTCATAACGTGTTCTACGTGTCACAGTTGAGATGGTACATGACAGATCCCTGTCACCTACTAGACCACTCTAAGATCGAGCTGGGCCCTACTCTCAGCTATCCAGAACAGTCAGTAGAGATTCTGGATCGTCCGGTGAAGGTGTTGCGGAATTAGACCATTCCTTTGGTTCGCATCGTGTGGAGGCATTACTCTCCAGGTGAGTCAACCTGGGAGAGGGAGGATGAGATGCGTGAGCGATACCCTTATCTTTTTGAGCCTTGAGGTATGATCCTTCCATCCTTCTTATTCATGTCCTAGTTTCGTCTTTTAATTTTGAGAACGAAATTATTTTTAAGGAAGGTAGATTTGTTACTACCACATTTTAGAAAAAAGATATTTTGGTCATTTATGAAATTTGATTATTTTAAATATCTTTTGATTAATAAACTGTGTTAGTATTATGATTTGGTAACCATAGAGCCACTATAACTAGATGACCATAATATATTAGATTAATGAGTTTAGATAAACCATAGATTCATTTCTATATTAGATAGTTAGTCTCAAATCTAACTAGGAATGTCATTTAAAACTTGTGGGCTAAAAACATTAAGTTAGATTTGGGCTTTTTCTTGAAACTAATCATGAAAACTTATGAGGGCCTTATAGGCTTTCCATTGAACCAAACCCTAGCCCAGCTTACTTGGTCGGCCACATTGGTCCTTTCCCTTCCCTATTTAAGTAATAACTTCTCTTTCTTCCCTCTTTCATTGAAACCCTAACCCTAAATTAGTTGTTCTTTCCTAAATTTCCCCTACTTCCAAATTGAGTCCAAATTTTATCAAACCAATTGCAATCTCTTTCCCTTGAAGAGGAGAAGCCTCTATTGGCTAGCTTGGGAGCATTTGGAGCAATTTGGCCTTTGCAGCTTGAAGGAGATCTAGATCTAGGAATTTGTTCATTAGGAATCCATCTTCCAATTGGTAAGAGCCCTCTAAACCCTCTAATTTCCCTTTCTTTAGTGTAGATGCATTCATTTAGGAACCCCCCCCATTATATTAGGCATGACTTAGGCCAAGTTTGGATCCATTTGGAGTGCGTATCACGGACGTATCGCACCGTAACGAATACGCACCCCAAGTGTTTGTCAAAATGACCATTAGAGCATTGAACCCTCTAATTTAGTTATAAATATAGTTTTGGGTTTCGCATCTAATATAGATTAGCTATGGTATGTTATCTAGTGAATTGGGACGGTTTTGAATGGTTAATTTAATTCGGGGGTTTGTTAATAGGTGTACTGTTCACTGCTTCATCATATTTTGTCCATTGTACTGTTTGGTAGTATATGTTGGCCCAATGAATGTATCATGTTTTTGAATATGGTTAATCGATTAAGTTTAGCATTTTATTATCTCTAATCTTCATACAATCACTATAGCATTTCTACTTATACTCATACCTTTGGTGATGTGTGCTTATTATTTTACATATTAGTGATATGAGCTTTCATATCTATCTTAAATTTAATCGAGTTGTCCAAATCAAAACTATGTCTTTGACTATGGTCATTCAATTAAATTTAATATTATGATATCACTAATACTTATGCTATTACTATTGCTCTTTTACTTAAACTCAATATTGTCCTAATGTGCTCTAAACTTGCTACATTGTATATTGCTTTGTTCGTCTAACATGTATTTGCAAAAAAGCAATAAGCAAGATCAAATATGGACATATGCATAAAGAAATCAGGATGGGCCAAAGACGATAGTCTCCTATAAGATTTCTCTGAACCACTTGACGACATCTCCGGAGCCACGCACTCGCGGGTTCCGTTGTTCGGTCAGCGGACGGGGGTCGAGGGGGGAGCGTCCCTCGTCAAGGGTTCGGGGGCGAAGCCCCCGAAAGGTATTCAGTTTTCACAAACTGAGTATCTTTAGACAGTTGCCGCCAAGGTAAAAAGTCAGCACATATCAAAGGAAGAAGCCAAGCCAAGCCATCATCTTTTTAAGACTCTAAAGAAGCCTGCACCTACATAAGTATATCTGGAGTCTGTAATGAGGCTTAGGAATAATTGTGAACACAAGAAATAGATGGCAAAATTGAAAGCTAGGGTAGAAAATAACCCAGGACAATCTTCGGACATCCTGACGAAAGATCCGACGGATCTCCGTAAAAATCCGGCAGAAGATCCGAATGGTCTCACAGAATACCTTCTGTGATCATTCGAATTATCCGACGGAAATTTGCAGTGATCCGACGAATTTTTTGTCCTATTACCGTTTGCATTCCAACGGTCGAATTTTATCGAAGATTGATCCCAACGGCTATATTTATAGCCTGTACAGGCGGATGATCAGGCGGACTTCCGTGGAAATTCGGCGGATCTTCCGCTCGCCTGCTGAAAGTTGCATTAAATGCTCTTTCTAATGCTTTGGTTATAAATAGCCTTGAACCCCTTCATTCAAGGTTGATGCTTTGAGCCTAAAAATTTCCAAACCACCAAAGCATATCCACAAACAACTCTACAAAGATTTTATTTTCCACCCAGAAATTGTGTTAGAGTTATTGAGCTGAAAAGTGAGATCTTTATCCTATATTAAGGAGATCAAAACCTCTTGTGAAAGGTTGAAGTTTGAGAGTCTTTGTATCCAAACTCTCGGTTGAAGTTGGAGAGTCTTTGGATCCAAACTCTCGGTTTTGAAGTCGGAGAGCCCTTCGGACTAAAGCTCTTGTGTAAGAAGTTGGTGAGGCCTTCGTATGAAAACTTACGTTGTACTATTTGCGATAATAGTGGATTAAATCTGGAGAGAGTTCCGGGACTGGAGTGCCCCTTGGAAGGATACCAGGATACATCGGGTGTTGGTATTGTTTTGCTTCTTCTCTTGCACTTATAATTTTAAATTGCCCATTAGCTTGTGCTAAGTGCTTGATTAGTTAGTTTGACCCTATTCACCCCCCTCCCCTCTAGGGTTCCTACAGTATAGACCATTCTTTGTTCAGACCTTGCATATGTGAAAGTCATATGTATACCTCACTGTTACTAGTTCCTTAGTTCAGTCCAAGCCTATACGTATTTTGATCAGTCAAGCCAAATACTTTCTATCCACTCTCATTTTTAGATTGCAGCCTTGTTTCAACTCAGATCATATACATATGATGTTAATCCCTATACATGTAGTGGTTCAGTCCATAAGACGAGATGTCTGACTCCTATATTCATGTTCTACCCTCATCTTGAAGTCCAATCCATTACATGATATATACTCTAGTTATGACAGTCATATAAATATGTATGCATTATATACATATATATGAGTTAATGGCTAATATTTGATTTGGGTATGATATTATACAAACTATTCATAACATGTATACTCCTAAGGTTAGTACTAGATATGGAATTGTAGGTAAGATATACTATGGTAATATGTTTGGGTTATCCTAATAGCTAGATAATGAATGTGGAATGTGGTTTGATGCCACATTGGTCTAGCACTATAATAATCTATTAGCAAAACCCTAAATATTGACCAAATAAGACCAAGTTGACCAAATAGCTAAAGTTTGACCTAGTCTGACTAGTGTTGACCCAAATTGACTTCATTGACATAAAAATAGCCTAGCAGCATATAGACAGCATATTTAAATTAATTGTTTAATCTAGAACACTCTGTAACCTATAATTCTTATTATAGGTCTCTGTGACTCCAGTTCGGATACCGATACACATCCGTTGCTCGGAATATCAGGCGAGTATATTCTTTGTTAGTTTTCATTCATGATAGTATGTATATTACCTGCTCTAGACTACTTTACTTGATGCTGACACATTATTATCATGGACCAGTACTATATGGATCTTGTCATAAAATGTTATCCCCTTATCGGGTGCATCGGGTATTTCATGTTCATATACTTTATCGTGTATTCCTTGTATTCATGTTATTTATGTACTCTCGTGTGCTCTCATGTACTCCCATGTTCTCACGTGTACTTTATAAATAAACAACAATCATGTACGTAACATAACGTGATCGAATCCTTTTGTATTGATCGGGGCAGAGAAGTAGAAGTGGTTATGTGATTAAATCTCTCTAATGTAATCATGTATATGTCGATTATGCCTTCACGTATAATCGAGTTATCGTAGAATAATTATGTACAACCTAAACCAATCACATAACCATCTTGTGCTTTGAAACACTTATATTTATTACAGTTCATAGATTCTCTATTCTATTTTTATGTACTCAGTTTACTTATCTATATCTCAAGTATTCATGTACTTCCTTTACAGCATGTCATGTATCTTATTCTATTGTTATTTTTATATTTCCTATTATGTGTTGAAACTGCTTTCGGAGTTATGTGTTCGCTCCAATCCTGACTGGATATGTTGATAAATTTTACAAAGAACTTGGAGGACTTCTGTACCACTTACTATGGAGTAGACCTAGATGGCACTTACGACCTGGATCATCAGGAGGATCCAGCTAGCCTAAACGAGACACCTATAGTTCCTAGATTAGACTGTTGTGACTTTTATTTGGATTTGTCTCCAGCTACTTTCTGTTATGTTATTATTTCATATACTCTGTGTTGTGTTGTTAACACTTAAACTCATTTCAATTCTGGATTGTATCGCACTGTGATATTTCCTATCTATTCAATTTCGTGTTGTTATCCATATTTAGTATATTGTAATTGAGTTGTATATTTTTGAGATTGTCCTCCGTATGGAGAGTATATACTGGACAGGTATATTATATTATGTTTAGATGTTGTTAAGACTAGGACAATGTTCTACCGCCGACACTGCAGCGTAGGCTGGACGTACCCACGGTCTCGTGCCCTTTTACTGGGTACGGGTCGTGACAACTTATTTTTAAAAAAAATACTTTTTCCATGTGGTAAAGAATCAATTTTGGCTTTTATTTTGTCAGATTTCGAGTTCTAGAACACAAGTTATGGCCATTTAAAAAATTTGAAACTCCACACCAAAGCTTGCTGTTTGGGGACAATGACCTCCTACGTGCGCCCAGGAGGCTATGCGCCAAAATGCCATGTGCCAGGGAGTCCTGATAATTTATCTTCGACTCCATGTGCCCAGGAGGCCATGCCTGAAAGGCCATGTGCCAGGGAGTCCTGGCAATGCATCTTGACTCTATGTACGTCATGTGCGTAGGTTCCTTACGTGCATAGACGAAATACGCAGACGAGCTCACATATGCACTTAATGCCATGCGCCTGTCTAGCCGTGCTCCTGGGTGCCACGCACATGACCCGCCATCCGCAGGATCTACTATGCGTCTGCTCCGCATGCGCCTTGGTTTCTATGTGCCCGACTAAGAGTCAGACCGCCATGCGCCTAGGAGCTATACGCCAGGACCAACCTGCCCGTCTCCCTGAGCATATGGCACAGGAGACTTTGTTGGCCCTATGCGCATGCTGATTCATGCGCAGGATTACCCCATGTGCCTACTTGATGATTTGGATTGGTTTTTATTGAATCTCTTGTGACTTATTTTCCTGACTCCAATGCCTACCTGCCCGTGCGTGTAGGAGTATGCATGCGCCTAGGTGTCTATATGACCTATACGCATATTACTTACACATGACCTATGCGCCTATGTGTGCCCATTCATATGTATACCTGTGGACTCTAAGTGACTAGCCCATGTGCCTGTTGGACCATGTTCTTGACCTGATTACCTATGTTGTACCGGTACTATTACATGCATGTACTGAGGTACAACTTTGAGAGCACTGAGATGCTATCCTACATGCGCATCAAGGTGCTAATCTACATGTTAAACGATCCTACAAGTTATATGTCAGTACAATCATAATTTCCAGCATGGTCATGGTTAGCCATCAGTAACATCGACGTAGTATGATGATTGATTGGTTTGATACATTACACTAAGGATGTATTCAGATGTGGGACTGTATAAGCCATTTTGGATCCATACTTAGGGTACTCGTGCCAAGATACGACATCTAGGAGGATGATCATGTGACCACGGCATATGAATCCAGTAAAGGTATGGTTAATCTAGGCAACTCAAGTGGATAGAAGCATTGGGAGGGAACGGATTCTCAAGGTCCTATGTTACCGGCCCTGTCAAACAATTGTTTGGGAGTGCAAGGTTGGCTACCAGAGTACTATATATTCATTTGCACTAGCGGGGTACAGTATCTGACATGTGCTGAGCCAGTACCTCCCTATAGGAGGACTGAAATTGCTATTGATATGTTTAACACGGTAGCCTTACAACGGAATGGTGCATTCTAAGTGCTATGTGATTTGCGTTAAATAATGGTTCAGCTAGCCTAGCTTGGGTACGACACGATCTGAGGATTCCTATATAAGCATTATCGAGATAACCCGAACTAATCATAGAAAGCAGCAAGACTGATTGGCCACTTGTAAACTGACTTGCTTGTGATATATTTCCTTCTGCTAGTAGTCGAAGGACATGGACTGTCATGATGCGTAATTCAACCCATGTCCTTTTTTGGTTGTTGGGTTGGGCTATTACGTTGGGATAGGCTATGAACCGAAGTTACGATTTAGAAGCCATTTTAGCCTGACCACGGTTATAGGATGTAATCTATCTCGTCGCCGTTCGGCACTCTTTGCCCTTGTTTGGTTGTAAGGGTACCGCATTGCCTCGCGGGTAAATTATTGACTATAATTCTCGGCCAGGTCTTATATTATTGCTTGGGTTTTGTCTCTTTCATATGTGCTCCCTTGTGGCACTTGCTATTTAGGGCTGACCCCGTTGGTTTTGTTTGGCCAAATCTCGTAGCCGCATCTGAGGATCCAACTTTCTTTTCTGAAGATGGTGCATACTAGAAGCCTGGTCGTCGGAGGACAAGAGTGGGTTTCTTCTTTGCCACTCTGATTTTATCATTTTTGTACTTGGCGTTTAGCAACTAGCACATGTTTAGTCGACTGTTCTGGACATCAGTTCCCTTTTACATAATTGTAATTAAATCAGACTGCAGCTGACAATGATTATGTACTGTTGACTCTCTGTGCTAGCTGGCATCTTATCTTCATACCTTATATAGGGTAGCTGGCCATGTCCGCCTCCGTATTCCGGTATTGGGGCATGATAATATAGTTTGTTTAAGCATCCTACACTAGAAAAACATTGTTAAATTTTTTTGGATTTTATAGAGTACTTATGCATATATAGATATGTATGTACATATGGTTATAAATAGATATATATATAAGGGGGGAAAACTTATTCATTCAATATCTTGCGAGAAAACCGAGAAACTGATTTTCTCACGAGATATTGGATCCTTATTAACCAGACCCTCGCCAAACAGCAGACTTCTTTATATAGAAATCGAGAAGAGAATAGAGAGAATCTCTCAACTTTAGCCAAAAATCCTATCCCTCCCACCCCCTCATGATCACCCCCTGCGCCTCGCTGCCACCCTGCGTGTCGCCTGATATGCATATACCGCAGCAGAAATCCGGCGATCGCCGAAGAACGGCACCCAAGCACAGGAAAGAAGCAGCGGCAATCAACATAGTAACCCTCTTCTCAACCCCTTTTCTCCTTTATTGTCAATCATTTTTATTCAATAAAATCCTATAGGAAGCATACTTGACCCAGTCAAAACCCCATTAAGAAGATCTGGGAATAGTCGACCAACCTGTCCGAAAAATCGATGCAAACATCGAAGAAAAACTGTTTCAAAAATAATTTTCAGGCAGTCTAAGTGCCTTAGTTGGGGGATCGATTCTTGTCGATTCATCGACAGTTTTGAAAATCTAATTAAACCAACCTTTAGATAACTTATATGGCTTCTAAACGCTGTTTGTAGATTCTGATTTCAGCTATTATACATCTAGATAAATAGATTTAAAAATCGAAAAAAATTGAGAAATTTGTTTTCAAATTTTAGAAATTTTCCCGATAAGGGGTCCGTCCCTATAAACTGGGTGACTTCATCGCAACCCGTGAGCAACGAAAGATGCATTTTTAGACATGTGAGCTTCGACGGAACACGAATTGGTTACATGTACGCGACAAATTTTAGACGTATCAGTCGGGATACACCGTATCAGCCCATTTACAAAAACCTCAATTACTTTGTGCATGTTCGTTACCTCGCGATCAAACTTGCACCACTAAACTTGTAGCATTTTTCTGGTCATGTAAGCCAAGATTGGTCTGAATCTGAGAAGGTCGACCAGAACGCTATTTTGGCGGGCCCGCGATCAGACTCAACGGACAATTTTGTGCACGGTTCATCGAAATCTAAATTTAGACATACCATTGAGTTTGTATCAAAAAACTGGACTCGTAGGTATATAATTTGTCGACTTTAGAGACAATAGGCTCTGGCATATTTTTTTGGTGTAAAGCAGGTCCAAAGGCGGATACACTAAGTCACGACCCGTACCCACTTTTTGGGATGCAAGTGTGTGTCCAAGCCAGCCTATGCTACAATGTCGGCGGTAGAATGCTGTCAAGCCACAATTCTCAAAATCACAAATAACGTCCATTCACAATAACTAAATTAAATTATAATATTCAAAGATTTACATTTGATACAAGGTACAATGTCTCACAATTTATAAAGAACAACTGGATAAATACTCAACTATCTAACTAGTCTCTAGGTTTGGCCTACAAGTATACCCGCCTTCCTAATGCTATGCGTAGTCTTGGGTAACCAGAAAAATGTTTATTTCTAGTCAGGAATGGAATGAGTACAATTCATTGAGTGCAGTTCCAATATATGATAACGACAATAAAACAGAGGTTAGCCATAAAATACATGATTTGAAGTAATTAGGATAATGGTAAGAAAAGACATAAAAAAACATAATAAAGGAAATACTATCTATGTGTTTTGAAGTACCTTTTGATATGTGATCGGTATAGGGATAGCTACACCATGATGTCTACAATGTCTAAACAATGTCTACGATTTCTACTTTGTAGAAAATAAACAATGTCTATGATGTCTACAATGTATTTCATATCACACATCTTTTGGTACTTTTTCTTCCCGACACTACAGGTAAGAAACATGACAAGGTATGAAAGAGACAAAAATCAAACATAGAAAGACTAACAATGAAATATAGTAATAATCAATATCGAAAATAAATAACAAATATACTCGCATGGGGTCCTTTGCTGGTGAAACCGATAATACCAACCACTCAGTGCCACACAAAATCAAACTCCCACAACAGTCTCCAGATGCTAAAACAGACATCACCAATACGTTTGGTATAAAATAAATGTCGAAGAATGCCTACCCAAAAGTCCAATTCTGGATACGGGGGCAAAATCAAAATTTCGGGTTAAAACGATATCCGTCGTTGGACCCGCTTTGCACCAAAAAGTGTGCCAATATCTATGGTCTCTAAAGTTATCAAACTATATGTCTATGAGTCCATTTTGATGAGTCAAACCCAACCGTATGTTCAAAGTTGGATTTCGGTCGGCCGTGCACAAATTCGCCCGTTGGATCGGGTCACGGGCCCGCCAAAATAGCGTTCCGGTCGACCTTCTCAGAATTGGACCAAACTTAGCATATAGGACCAAAAAATGATATGGTCCAGTTGGCGCAAGTTTCGTCTCAAGATAACGAACGTGCACAAAGTTATGGGCTAGTTTGCATAAGGGCCAATACGGGGTATCTCGACGGATACGCCTCGATTTCGTCACGTGCAACGAAATCTAGTTTCGTCGAATCCCACACGTCGACAACATCCATATGCGTCTTTTGATGCTCATGGATTACGACCATGTCATCCAGTTTGTCGGGGCGAACGTCATATCGATGATTTTCACAAAAATTTAGTTCTAAAAATCTATTTTTTTAATAATCTTTGAAATCGAATTACTTTCTGTATAGATGATGAAAAGTAAATCTATAAGAAGGGATTTAATCTCCTACAGGTTGTCTATAATTCTATTTAAATAGGTTTTTGAATCTGTTGCTGGTTCGTCTCAAAATCGCCTTCCAACACTGTATGCTGGACAGTTTTGTTCCCTGTCCTGTTTCACGAAAGATCGAGTTTTTGTCTCGATTTTGCCTTGATTTCTCTTCGAATCTGGATCGATTCACTACAAACTAATTGGATAGGTTCCTACATGGTAATATAGGCATTCTATAGAATTTTACGATTCAAAATTTCACTAAGCGAGATAGAAGAAAAAGAGATGGGAAAATAGGTACCTAATACTACAACTGCTACGATTGCTGCTGCTGTCCGCGTGGTTTGCGACGGCCTCGCGACGGCTCTGCGGTAGTGCCTCAACCTCGTGCTGGAGATGGGTTGCATTTGCTAGCTAGGGTTAGGGTTTTGTTCCACTTTCTCTGCCTCTCTCTCTCTCTCTCTCTCTCTCTCTCTCTCTCTCATTCGATTTATATGAAACGGAGAAGGGCTTTAGGTCTGTGCGGGTTTTGGGAGCTTGGGTTATCTTACGAGGTTTTGGCTGGGATTTGTTTTTTTTCTTTTTTTTAAACACAATTATACACCTATATCAAACTATTTTAAAAAATATTTATACTAAGAAAATCTAAAAGATTTTTAAGAAAATAATATTCCCAAATTTTATCTAAATAGCTATTTCGTATATATTTAGCACTCTATATACATCCCAATATATATATTTATAACTTATATCAAAATCATCTATATACTTATTTTATCCCTTATAAAACACAAACGATAAAAAATATCTATACTTAAATAAAATTTATAAGATATTCTTAACTAATATATCTATTTATTATATAAAATATATTTATTAATACATATACCATATATACATAATTTATCAAAAAAATAAAAATAGAAATAAAATAACATCTAGGGCTCAAGTATATATGACTAAATATATATATATATATATATATATATATATATATATATATATATATATATATATATATTAGAAGCAAATGACCTCTAGCCTAGTGGTTAAGATAGATGCATGCGGCCTGAGTGGTCAGGAGTTCGAATCCCAGTGGGGGCGATTCCAGAAACAATTTACCTGGTTCCAAAAATATATATAATTCTTCTAATATATATATATATATATATATATATATATATATATATATATATATATATATATATATATATATATATATATATAATATTATATATATATATATATATATATATATATATATATATATGTATATATATATCCAATAGAAATGAATACTGAGATTAATTTTTAAATAGTTTGGTAAAACAAGGATATTTAGTAAAATATTTTAGGGGGTTTACACACTATTTTGGCCCAAAATTATCGTTTTATTCCTGTGTCCAGAATTGGACTTATGGTAGTCAAACTTAGACATTTCTTATGCCAAACACATTGGTGATGTCTGTTTCAGTATCCGGGGATATTTGTGGGAGTTTCTTTTATGGCTCACTGAGTGATTGGATATTATGGGTTCTACGCATGACCACTAGACAAGTATACCTTACCAACTTTGTACAGTTTACTTACGTTCATGCTCTTATTATTCTTTCTTGTTCATGTCTCATTTTTTAGTCTGTATTTACAGTCTTGCCATGATCTATTTTCATGTCTCTTATCTGTTATCACTTACTTTCATCATAGTTATGTTTCTATATATTTCCACACATGATTTCGATAACGTTGTTTACTTGAGTGATTTGACTTGATCACGTGTGCCATGATACTTTGACTCAATCACGTGTTCCATGTTACCTTGACTTGACTATCTACCGATACTAGGATTGGCTACTTAACCACTCTCGACTCAGGAGACCCACACAGGGCTACAATAGAGACTCGCAGTAGTTAGGGAGCATTACGCAAGGCTACTAGCTATAGGACCGAGAGTACCACGCAGCACTACGGTCATTCGATTCATTTGTAGCCATACTTAGTATTACTTTCCATATAACATGTCATGATCTTAGAGTCTTCCATATGATCTTCATTCTTGTTCTAGCAGTTGTTTTCCTGTTTTTCCTTAGATGTTATATACTGTCATAGTAGGCATATTTTATGTATCTTGCTAGTCCCTTGAGGACCTGGTGATCTTTCCAAGTAGTTAGTCGTGCAGGGCTGGTCCGCAAATCTTGGAGATATGGCTATATCTGACTCAGGTATTTTATCATGCTTTCATATTGTATCCATCATTTAGACTCTGCTCTTAGCTTAATTTTGTTGAACCATATCATTCTTCAGGTCTAATCGAACGTATATGTTATTGGGCTGTAGATCATGACATATAAGTTCATTCTTGATATTTATTCATCATATGGATTGAGATAGATATTACTTGATTTGATAGATTGATTCAAAAAAACCAATATAGCTTAGACGTACTCGAGCTAGACTGGAGTCCTCTCGATACGTAGCTAGTATGTATATGGTCTCCTAGTCCTACCTATTTTAGGACTGGGGCATTACATGCTAACTCAAACTTGACTGCGTATTAGGGAAGCCTTTGCCAATAGCGATTGAACACGGACGAAATGCAATAAAACTTTCCAACTCATGGATCAGCTTCTATTGGAATGAGTCGAAGAGTTTTTGTTGGATGTTTTTTGCTGCTTGATTTGATGAATACGTTTTCATATTAATTTTTGATGATTAGTTTTTATTGTTCGCTTTCATCGTATTTCGCATTCATTCCAAATCTTGAGAGAAAGTGATCGAAATATGCTAATCAAGTATTGGTGCCAATATATGACGCTTAGGTGGTTCGTGAACGCTACAAGAAGCCCATCCTTCTCTCGAATAAAATTTATTTCAGTGAGTTACTTTGACCGGGTGATCTTTTATCTTCATGCCCTAACAAAATATCTCTAGTCCACTCTTTTGTTATGTTGAGATATCAGTGATACCGTAACAATAAAAGATGATATAAGATACAATAAAAGAAATGAGCTACAAGTTAAATCATAGAAATGTTGTTTACTTGTTTAAATATGAATGATTACATGTTTCTTATGGTATGATGTGCAAAGATTGAATTATAAAAAACCTTAATTGGTTAGATATCGATCGATATGGAAGTATAGAACTGTGACCCTATCGAATAGAAATCATCGTAATGGATACTTGTTGTTCACGTGTGCAATAAAATATTTTATCTGTTAGAATGCATAGCATGCATTAGTCTTGGACAACTTGTGGACAAGGTATAGTCTCTCGATCGGTTCCTGGGCACTGGGAGCCGCTCAACCTAGGAGATATTGGGCACCCTGAAGTAAAGAAACTTCATAATTATGGGGTGTTATGTCTATCAGTGAGATAGACTTGTATGTTCCAACAACTGATCATGGAAATTGATCCATAGACCACCATATAGTTAGGTTCATGCATATAGTAAGATTTATTGCAAACCTAACACTGAATGTAGGGATAGAACGTAAGTACTATTTCATATGCAAATTGTGTGAGTCATTATTTTTTATAGGGATAGATCGTCGACCATGGGTAAGATTTATATTATAAGTGATAATTTTTACTGTTTATGTTTCTGATTATGAATTACTTAAAAAGAACCTGGACAAGTAGAAAGATTCACAAATAATAGATGTTATTTCACATGTAAATTGATTTAGTGTTGATTTAAGTAAGTTCGGTCATGACCGCTCACTAGTACGTGTTGCGTATTAACCCACATTATGGACGATATTTCAGATAGCAAGAGTTAAAAGGATATCCTGAGGCGCTAGAAGCTTGTCCAATCCAGTGGAGCATTGCTCGATCGTCTCAAAGCTTTTCAGTATAAGTCTAGTAGTTTCATATGAAGGATCTTTATCTTTTGTTTTATGTAATAAAGGGATATGATGTACGGGTATTGTGACTATTTTTAAAGATTTTGAAAAGAAAGATTGTAAGCCAACTTTGGCATTTTGGGTCGCAAGCTATACGTAATATCGATCAAGTTATCAATAAAGAAGTCATTTAATTTCCTATCTCTATGTACAATCTAGTTCTCTACATTTTAAATTTCGCTCGTGCTGTTGTTGTTTTATGCTAGTGTGCCGTTGTGCAAGTTCTGGCCTTGTGCAAGCACAACTTAGGCTTGCACGACATCACGTTCAAGTGAGAACGATCGATTTCAAAGAGATCAAAACGAGGATGAACGATTATGCGGAATAGGGACATTACAATTAGCTCTGTCAAAAAATTTGATAGTCCTCGTTGTACCAATTTAAAAATATCAGCATACCCCGCATCCCTGTATCCTTTCAATATGCTTTAGCAAAGGTATTACTCAAACTATAATACAATTCTAAAATAGAAAATAGAAATGTTCACTCTTCTCTTCTTCCGGTACAATTCAAGCTAATTTTCCATGTATTTCTAAGAACTTTCAACAGTGAAAGAATCCACTAATGAGAATGTGATATTAGTCCATCACCGCTAATCTTTATCAACACACAATACAATGCAAGAAATCTGTATATGCTCAAACGATCGAGCAAGAAAAAAGTACTCGAACACACAACTAAAGGTGATTATGGCATACATTGCACTTGTTTCAATCTTCGACTTCAACTCATACTTATCGGGGTCGAAAATACCCCGATGTATGTAAATTGCATAACTGAAAGAATAACTATGGACGAAATATCGAAGTTTGGAACCCTGAAATGGGTTCGAAACTTCGAAAACCCGCCAAAATGAATCTTAAACCAAATTTTATTTACAACTTAAAAATAAAACTTAGACATGAACATGGATTAAGAAGAATATTTGAAATTTGGGAAAGAAATGAGAAAAGATGAAAAACAAAACAAAAAATTTGACTTTTATACTATGTAGTGGGCAGCCCATAGCATTTTTTAGTAGCAAACTTGTAAATAAAAAAAGTGGGCAGTCCTAAGTAACTTTTCTAGTGCTTTTATAGAAAACCTTTATTAACACCCCCTCTCTCTCTCTCTCTCTCTCTCTCTCTTTTTGGATACTGATGGTAGAACTTTGGTTGTCTATGAATGTGGATGATTTGTAGAATAATTTGAATAATTTATACAATAAAATTTAAAATTATCTAATAATTCTATTCATAACTTCAAAACATAAAACTTTACCAGGTATTGGTAACCTTAAAATACTTCAAACCCAAGTTTCATGTCTAGAAGTTTGAAAAAAAGTTGTTGCCACATAGGAATAATAAGTTTTCATTGACAAAAAAAAAATTCCAATGCAAATGTCAAATAAGTTGTAAAGTTAACATGGCATGACATGGCAAAAATATTATGAAGTTGGTTGCCTAGTTCTAAGAGCATCTCCAACCTATTGTGAGTTTGGAAAAAAAAAAAAAAAATAGTTGCCCCATAGGAATCACCATTTTTTAATTCAAAATTTATTCTCCAATAAAAATGTGAAATAAATTGTGAAGTTGACATGGCAATGGCATGTCAAAGACAATGTAAAATTGGTTGTCTAGATCTTTACTTCCACATCATCAATTATGAATAAAAATATTTATAAAAAAGGAAGAATAAAAAAGTTATCTTAGAAGTTGGAAAAAAAAGTAATGCTATTGTCTTCTCAAACTTTTGCATTGGAGAACATTTTTTATTTCATTGTCTTGTGCGAATATCATCTTGCCACATAGGAATCACAACACAAAATAAGGCAATAGGGTTGGAGATGCTCTAAACAATTCACTTGACAATGACTTTTACCTCTACATCATCAATTATGAATAAAAATATTTATAAAGAAAAGAGTGAAGAAGTTGTCTTGGAAGTTGAAAAAAAAAAAAATTAAATTAAATTTTATTGCCTTCTCAATACTTTTGCATTAGAGAAAATTTTCTACTTCATTGTCTTGTGTAAATATAATATTGCTACCTAGAAAAAATATTGTTATGTGCTTTATGCCATATAGGAATTATATTACATTACAAGACATTAAGGTTAGAGATGCTCTAATCCAACTCCATGCTACAAAACGTGATCTCCAAATTAGACCTGATTTGTCATCACAATTGACTACATAGTTCGGTAAGGCTGTGTTTGGTAGAAAGCATTGAAAAGTAGAAGGAAGGAAAATCAAAAAAGATTTATTTTTCATCCATATGAAAAGAAAAGACTATTTTTTTTCATTTTTGTTTGATAGGATAGAAGAAAAATGGAAGTGATATATTTTTCTTTATTTGGTATAGAAATAAAAGTTGAAGGAAGGAACATAAAAAATATATACTTTACCAATTATATTCTCAACTAACAATATTTATTTACCATTTGACTTTATTGAACTACTTTAAAATAATATTATTTCTATAGAGTATAATTGTAAATTAAGATGTGTATGCACTTTTTCTTTCACTTTTTCTCCCACTTTTGGGATGATTGATTTTCTTAGGTTATGAGGGAAAATCAATCTCTCCACTTTTCCTTCCATCCACTTTTTTCCTCGTACCAAACAAGAGAACATATTTCTTTTCTCCCACTTTTTTCTCATATATTTTTTTTTCTCCCACTTTCCCTCCTACCAAACGCACCCTAAATATGTTTTGTTCAAATTTGTGCGTTTCTAGAATGTAGAAAGGTGTTCCACAAATGGCGCTTGAGCTCCCGAATGAGTGCGGATATTTGATCCAAACAAAACATATAGTCAAATAGCAACACATTCAAGAGTTATGTTCTAAAAATTAAAACGGAGAACAATTCAATTAGACACTGGATTAGGTCAAATTGGTCTAATCAGTAGGTTAATCCAAGTTGAACCACTTATATAAGACTTACCATCTTATATTGAATATCTATAATATAAAGTATAGTGGGTTTTTGGTTCGACCCATGTGCTTTGGTTCAACGATAATAAAAGGACTAAATTGTCTCTCTCTAAAAGAGAAGAGGAGGTCCCATGTTGGGTGCGGAGCAACCGGTTGTTCCAACGGCACCCTCACCTCCAGCTCCTCTTGCACCGCCCCTCCCTCCGCCACCTCCGTTCCATTCTCGCCGATGTCGTCGTCCCCGGCCTCTTCCGCAACCCCTTCGTCGCAAATAGCCTCCTCCACCGCGCCGCCGATGCCGACCCTTCCTTCGTCGCCTCCCTCTTCTCCGTCATGACCAACCCCAACCCCTTCTCCTTCAACACCGTCATCGCCATCTCCGCCGACCTACTCTCCATCTACTCCCAAATGCTCCGCCGCCGCGTCCCTCCCGACTCCCACACCTTTTCTTCCTTGCTCAACACCGCCGCCGCCGCCACCAGGTCGCTCCACGCACACGTCCTCCGCCTCGGATTCCGGTCCGACCCCTTCGTGCAGACCGTCCTGCTCACCGCCTACTCCCGACGCGGCTCCGCCGACCACGTCATGCGGGTGTTCGACGGAATGCCGCACAGGGACGTCGTCTCCTGGACCGCCGCCATCTCGGGCCTCGCCGCCCTCGGACGCCCCGCGACGGCCATGCGCGTCTTCGCCTCCATGAGGTCCCACGCCGCCCCGAATGCCGCCACCATTGTCTCTGCCGTGTCCACCTCCGCCGGGCTCGGGTCCCTGGCGCTGGCCCGGTGCCTGCACGCCTACGTCGAGAATGCCGGGTTCGGAGGCCGCGTCTCCGTCCGGAACTCCCTGGCGCTGGCCGGGTGCCTGCACACCTGCGTCGAGAAGGCCGGATTCGTGTCCGTGCCATTATGGCACGGGTTATCCACTAGTATTATATAGTACACAACTACATATATACTAGTTGATACTACTTAGAAATTTTACATATTTACTATAGTAGAATTAGTTAAGAAGTAAACATATTAAGTTCGTTTGCGTGTAAAGGCCAAAAAAGTTATATTAAAAAAATAGAGTTAAATAGGTTCAAAATTCAACTGACTCAGGCGTTTCGGAAACGTTTTGGTGGTCTGACCGTCCGGGTCGATCGGATTATCTCAATTTAAAAAAAAATAGTAGATTAATATTAAACCAGTATAGAAAATTTACTAATTCCCGAATTGATCGTTTCAGCGGGCCGGTCCAATTATATTTTTAAAACACTTTTCAAGAGGAATATCTTGTTGACCCGGTCCAATTCTATTTTTAAAACACTTTTCAACAGTTTAAATCAAACTGGCCTTTTTTCCTTCTTCCACAAAGTCCTGCAGATTTTTCAACCACGAAAAGTCTACATGTCAAAATAATTAGCGTTCTAAATACTTGTATTTGTATTGCTTCTCTTCCATTTGAACTAGGCAGACACGACTGTTGTTACCTCTATTTTTTTATGCCTTTTGGACCATGGTCCACAATTTTTACTGAGACTTATATCTCTCCCGTTGTTGGATTCTGATACCGTCCGTCTCCCTAGAAAAATTATCTCTCTTCTCGTCGACCACAAAAACCAGCTGAGTGTTCCGGCACAAATTAAAGTGGCCCACTACTTGATTGGAAATGATAATGGGCTGGGTTGGGTAATACTCAAGCCGGTTCCTAAATTTTTTGGCCAAATATTTTGGCCTGTCCTATGCGCCTCCTAAATTTACCAAATCTAAGCCTTAGCCTGGCACTTTGGGCTTTGGACCAGCCGGTGGACTTTTTGGGCCGTCCCACGTTAGATTCTTTTTTTTTAATATATGATTACAAATTCAGTCTTTACCTTATTTAATTAAGCCAATAAAATATAATAACATAAATAAATTTGACCAATATTTTTTTATTAATATGAGAAAAATATATCGTTCTCTTTATTACTGTTCCACTAATATTTGACGACAACGATTAGTGAAGAGAGACGATGCTTACCGAAGAGGTCAAAGATAGTGGATTTCAATTTTAGGTGGTTTAGTTTTAGGGTAGCACAAATTATTTTGTTTTAATATATATTTTCAAATTTAGAATATCATATTTATACATAATTGGTTAAAGCACCTACTATGGATTAGTTTTCAAGCTGAATTTGTGTCGGGCAGACTAGTATCCAAATTCGGTCCTAAATTATTTATACATAATTGATCCTTTGAGCTAGTATGGATAGTTTAGTCCTAATTTTTTTTAATAAATGCAGAAAATTGGTAAGAAAAGTGAATCTCATGTCTTGTTTGGTTCAGAAACAAAGGAAATTAATTCTTTGTTCTTTTCTGTCCTTTGAAAAATTGTAGTTTTTATTTATTTATTTTTTTGGTATTTGAAAAGACCAAGAAAATTGGGACAAAAAATAAATCTTGGGTTGAAAAATTGAATCCTTATATGTCTGTGGGGAATCATTTTTCTCCTTTTTTTTCTTCTTTGGGGATAATTTTTCTTTCATGTTTATTTCTTTTAGCATACAAACACAGAAATGTCAATGACTTTCTTTTCCCTAGTGTTGGGTTCTAATCTCGATTCGAGATGTTTGGAAGGACATTCTGGATATTGAAAAGTCGTCATGAGTCGTAGGCAGGAGTTCTGTTGAGAACAGACCGAATTCGGTCTGAACTATACCATACTCAAACAAAACTTGTTGGCCTCAGCTTGACCGAATTTGGTCCGAGTTCAGTTCGAATTCGGTCCGAGTTCAGTTCGAATTCGGTTCGAGTTCGTTCAGTGTTCGTTTGATGGCAAACAACACTAGAGTGGGCCCTAAATCAGCGTCCAATATTCGTGTGATCTAATTTGGACCCATGTCCGCTGAACGGACAACGAAATCCTCTTCGCGTCACCCTTTTAGCGCTTTGTGCCACATGTCGGATGATATCTCATAAGAGCTTCGAAGACTGTGGCACCGAAACTTAGTCATTGTTTTAGCGCCAACAGACAACATAGATCACTGGGCAAGAGGACATGGATATATGGATATTAGCCATTGTCATTGGAAAAAAGATTATGCATTTATTCCCAACAATTTAAAATTCTTATTTACAAATAAAATAAAATGTCCAATATGAATATGTTTCATCGGGAGAGAGACAATATCAATGTCCCAAAGTGTTGTAATACGGCTTGTATTCAAATAAGGAAAGCATACATTGGAAAGCTTTTAATTTGATAGCCAGATTTTTTCCAAGAATTTTGTAATTAGAAGAGCCAATTTAAGGATTTTTCCTAACCCTAAATAGGTGTGCCTAAGAAATATAAGGAAAGACTTATTCATTGGAATAGCTCAAACGAAGGAGGACTTGTGGTTAAAGGTCTAGTTGATGAGTTTGGATTTGAGTTTGGATTTGAGAAGGTGTATGTTTCATTGTTTTTTTACATTAAAATTGTGATTCATCTTGCGAAGAATCATGTATACAATAGCCAAAAAAAAACATATCGACGTAAGGTATCAGAAGATAAGTGAGTGGTGCAATAATGAGATCGATCTTATAAAAATCAACATTACGGTGAACACGACATATGGATATGCTAACGAAGCTAATTTCTATAGAGATGTTCAAATTTATCTTTACTTTTATTCATATACTTAGGTATGAGGAAGGATCGCGACCTCGTTAATCATGGCAGTTTCATAGTTCTAGGCAAAGACGATCTCGGATGTCAGTTTCATAGTTCTATATAAAAGATTGTCACAGTCAGCAATAGGATACTAAGGTGAAAATAAATTCTATGGGAGCGGATCACGGATGCAATCACAAGAATGTTCAGAATGTGGTTAGTTGAACAACAAGTCAAGGTGAAAATTATTGTAATATAATTTGCGTTCAAATAAGAAAAGCATGTGTGTCAGTTTTTTGGAAGGATTTTCGACGACTAGATTTGCGCCAAAGATTTAGAAATATAAGGATAGCATATTTAAGGATTTTTGTAACCCTAAATAGATGTGCTTGAGAACATATTGTTGGTGCTCTTAATTCCTTGACATGTTGAGAGCTTGCTCTCAACATGCCTAGTGAAGTTTAGTCCCAAACGGAAAGTGCACCATGAGCTATCTCAACATATATACTTGTATGTGTTGTTGGGATATGCACATGGGATGGTGACCCTAAGAAGGGAACCATTTGGATGATTTTACTAGGAGGTAAGGATAAGGCTCTATGGTAAAGCATTCATGCTTTTTGCTCTTGGAAAATTTATTTCCATGGGAGCTAAGCCCCGTAGCGCTTAGCGACTCGGACTCGGACACCGACTCGGACTCATGGGCTCATGAGATGTAATGTGACATTTTGTTGGCATCCCAAACATTGTGCAAACCAGGCAGTTACCACTCAGGCCTATATAAGGTCTTTTCTCTCCACAGGACAAAGACAGAAGAGTACACAGAAAGTTAAAAAAGTTTATCAGTGTTTCTTAACACAAGTAAACAGAGGCTGTGAGAGAGAAGAGAAGCTTTGCACCAGCGTTGCTTTTGTACGGGAGTCCGTGTACGATCCGAGAAGTCAGAAGAGCAGGATGTTCCAAAGTTCTTCGACGAACTTGCTGGTTCCTGGAAGCTATTCGTGTGGGGCAAATATAGCTTTGAGCAACGGTGGTCATTCACACCAGCATGAAATCTTTCATCTATCGTCTGTCATCTTCGCTACTGCTAGCAATTCGGATTAGTACCTTCTTTTTAGAAGTACGTCATTCGGTTGCTGTAACGAAATCTTTTGTAAGATCTTCGTTTACCAGAATCCTCCAAGGATCTCTGTTACGCACCTTCTTTGAAGTGTTGCGTTGAAACTTTGTCTTTACAATTGTTTTATTTTCTTAGTTTTCTATCGAAAATTGTGCCCCGATACTAACAATCTCAAAGCTATATTTCTATGATGGAAAACTTTAATGCTTCACTCCTCAATACTGACTTCTGTAAGTTAGAAAAGTTTGATGGAGAGCATTATCAAGTCTGGAAGAGCAAGGTTTATCTCACTCTTCAATTCAGAGACGTTGATCACGTGCTTCTTGAAGAGGAACCTACTATTCCAGATACTGGGTCTGCTGTCGCAATCACTGCGGCTACTAAACTTCAAGCCAAGTGGAGAAGGGAGAATAGCATTTGCAGGCTGCTTATCCTGAATGCCATGGAGGATTCCCTAGCAGAATCCTATAGTAAGAAGACTATTGCTAGAGACATATGGGAGTCTCTGGAGAAACTGTACGAAGAAGACAAAAACATGAGCAAGATATTTGTGGTTGAAAAATATCACAAATGGCTCTTTGAGGACGAGAAGTCCATGCTGCCGCAGGTGAAGGAATTCCTGAAGCTGCGACAGAAGCTGGAAGACGAGGCGATGCTCCTCCTTGACAAGTTTGTTGTTGGAGGAATTGTCTTGAAGCTTTCCGTTGGGTGGAGCAAGTTCTATGCAAACATGCATAGGAAGAAGCAAGAGATCAGCCTTGAAGATCTCTTGCAGGAAATTTATATTGAGGACCAGATGCGGGCTCAACTGAAAATGGACGCACTGTCCAAGCAATTGGCTAACGCCAATTTGGTTCATATCAAGGAACCAAGGGGATAGCATGCTGCTTCCTGTAACAAGAAGAAGGACCCTAACAATCTTAATGTGAAGGGTACTTCCTTCAAGCAAAAGAAGGCTAAGTCTCAGATGCCTTGTTTCAAGTGTGGCAAGAAGGGCCACTTCAAAAGTGAATGCAAAGCAAAGACCAAGCAATCAGAGCAAGGAGAGCATAGCAAGGTCTCAATGATCACTGATATTATTGCTATGATTGCGCAGGTCACTGCAGTTGGGGCTGATTCTGACTAGTGGGTAGACATTGGCGCCACTTGCCATGTCTACTCTAGCAAGGAGTGGTTTACCACCTATACACCAACTTCTGAAGTGGTTATGGTGGCAAACCAGGTACAAGCTGAAGTGCTCGGGATCGGGACGGTGGTTTTGAAGCTGACCTTGGAGAAGTCTCTGACGCTTCAAGGTGTGAAGCATGTACCTACTATCGCAAAGAACCTGATCTCGGGAGGCCTACTCTGCAATGCAGGCCTCAGGATGGACATCAATGCTGGCCAGATGGTGATGTCTATTAAGCGAACATATTTCGGAAAAGCTTTTTATACCGAAGGAATGTTCAAAATTCAGCTTGTAAATCAGTCCAATATAGTTAATGCAATCACTCCTTCAGCTTATACCCTTGAGTTGTGGCATAATAGGCTAGGATATGTTTATTGTAAACGAATAAACAAAATGTCTAGTCTAGGACTTATCTCCAAGTGTGGGGGTAAGGTAGAGAAATGTGAAGTTTTTGCTCAAACGAAGATCACAAGGAAACCCTTTCCTCGGGTTTATCGAAGTATATATCTTTTGGAGTTGGTACTGTCACGCCCCAGAACCAGAATACTGGAGAGCGGAGGAATGACTCAGCCAGCTACGTACTACGGGTAGATGAATACCGTATAATACGATCAATACTGTCTAAAAAGACAAGGGGGTGCATACTACATGAAAGTCTCACTATGGTCACTTCACCTCTATTGTCTCAATCATTCAATCAAGAAACAGTAAATAGAGAACATGTAAGATAAAGCAGTAAGGTGTCCCAAACGCTCAGTAAAAATGTTCTTGATATCTGGCTTCACAAAACATAACCAGGAGATGTAGCAAAGTATACACAATTGTTTATCAGCTGCAGCCTGACTTAGTTACAATTATGTAAAAGTAAGTACAAGACAATCCGATTAACATGTCGGTGCCAAACGGCAAAATATAAATTAAATAACAAAACGAGCGGGAAAGTAAGGAACCCACTCGAGTCCTCCTGTGATCATTCCTCTAGTATAGACCATCTTAGAGGTGGAAGTAAGCTGAGTCCTCGGGGACCGGCTCTAAATCTGGCCATGCAAAACCAGAGATGTTAGACCTCTAATAGCAAGTACCGCAAGGAAGCACGATATGAAGAATTAGAACCAGTAATAAGAAAATATGATAATAGATCTCTGCTAGCAACTAGGAATCATATAACATCACGACACTTCGAACCAACCTCCCAACCAAACAAGGACAGAAGTTGGTCCATCATGCCCTGACATTCTGATCGTCTCAGTTAGTAAACAGAGCAGGTATAATACACAAATAAGTCAACTTAAACAGCCATACAACTACTACGGCTTGCTATGGTGAGTTCCAAGTTATCCTAGAATTATGTAATAAGGATTCCTCAGTTCTAACTATGTGCAAGCAAGGCTAGTCTATCCAATCAATCAATTGCGCCAATCATGAATTAGACGAGTTCCAGCGGGACGCCCGTCATCAATATACAATGTATAATAAATAATATAAGCAGATACCGCTCCCTGCCCGTGTGGCAGATTTGCAGTATCTGTGGGAACCAGCCGGCCTGTCGGGTACTAATAGTCCCAAAGAGGGCTGCCATGTAAGAACTTAGAAATCCATTCTCTCCATACAATCATTATTTTATTTAACTTAGTAGCCTCTATGTTAAGTGAAATCCCATGCCGTGGATCATGGTCATTCAGAATGAGTACTTCCGTACTAAGTACGATATGCCCCACTCTACAATGATACCCGTGTGGTTAGATTGTAGGTCTTACATAGCGTAATGCAACAATCAAAACTAACCACGGAATAATCATGCATTGACCATAAAGTACACATGCTGCTTTTATAGAAAAATAAATAAATTGAAACCTGCACGTGTCTGTATGCCAATATTCGGGATCAGCCAGTCGATTACAATAGTTCATAGTTAATATGAACGTGTCTTATTCATTCAATTCAATAAGACGACTAGCTAGTCTCTTAGTTCCAACTAGGAACGCATGATCAATTATTAATAACAATCTATGTTAATTAATGCCAAGGTAACAATCAATGTTAATTAATGCTAAGATAACAATCTATGTTAATTAATGCCAAGATAACAATCAATGTTAATCAATGTCAATCCGGGACAAGAATCAGCTAAAATGCATTATGGACGAGAGTTCATGTGGCCGAGCAAATGGGATTCCATGCGGCTCAATGCCATGCGGCCAAGAATCGGGCCTCATGCGGCTGGGGTTCAAGCTCAGTCATGCGGCTAGGAAATAACAATAAGCCTTATGCGGCTAAGAAACAATAAGCCTTATGCAGCTGGATTCACCAAAGCATATGCGGCTGGGAAACAATAAGCCTTATGCGGCTGGGAAATGATAAGCCTTATGCGGATGGGAAACAATAAGCCTCATGCGGCTGGGAAACAATAAGTCTTATACGGCTAAGAAACAATCAGCCTTATGCGGCTAAGAAATAATAAGCCTTATGCGGCTGGATTCACCAAAGCATATGCGGCTGGGAAACAATAAGCCTTATGCGGCTGGAAAACAATAAGCCTTATGCGGCTGGATTCACCAAAGCATATGCGGTTGGGAAACAATAAGCCTTATGCGGCTGGAAAACAATAAGCCTTATGCGGCTGGATTCACCAAAGCATATGCGGTTGGGAAACAATAAGCCTTATGCGGCTGGAAAACAATAAGCCTTATGCGGCTGGGTTGCCAAGATCTATGCGACAATTGCTCAAGCGAGCTCCTGCGGCAGGAAGTCTTACCGCATGAAATTCCATGCGGTCAAGTACTCCCATGCGGTTAAGAAAGTTCATGCGGCTGGGCCGTGCAAGCCATGCGGCTCAGCACTGTTCTTCTTCTCCACTTTCTGAGAACAGAACCATGGAAGCCATTGCTTCCACGCTCCCTAAATCCTTCATTCTAAGCCCCAAATCTGGACTTCCATAGGTCAAAATGGGGTAGAACAAAATTTTCTACAACATGGAACCATCCAAACTTGAAAACAACAAAGTTAGCTAGATCAAACCCAAAAAATCCGAAAATGCATTAAACTTAGATCTATATGAAATGAGCCATGAAAATTGAAAATACTAAATACTAAAGTATCTAAGAATGTGGAGAGAAAGTCAATGGAACAACAAAAATAGAGATCCATCAAGAAGTAAGTTGGTAATTGCCTATGCGACTGAGTAGGTGGGAGAGAGTTATGGAGGATGAAGAAGAGTAATGGAGAAGGAGTAAATGAAGAGAGAGAAGGGTTTTTGGGTTTTAAATGAAGAGGGTGGTGGTAGGTAGGGAATTGTTGAACCACCCAAACCCAAAAAATAAACCAACTCAGGCCGAACCAAAAAGCAAAGCAGAAAGCAGAAATAAAATACAGAAACTAATCAGTATAAAATTAAAGAAATTTAAATACAGAATAATACATGATAAATATTAAATAAATATATTTCAGTAGTATATGCATTAAAATACGTATTTTGGGAACGGGAAGTGACATCTCTACCCTCCTTAGAAAAATTTCGTCTTCGGAATTTCAAATCCAAGCAGGATAGAAACATCGGAGCTAAACTAATCCAAGTATAAGCAATTTGAGTAAGCAATCATTCTACAATGCTAACAGTAAGTAACATATCCATGTTGAACATTCTACGACATCGGGCAATTCTACTCATAAGGTGATAAGCATGAGAAGTTGAGACAATCAAGGTATACAGAAAGAGATATACCTTGTGAGTCAAACATGTGCGGATACCGTGATCGCATATCATCCTCACGTTCCTACGTTGACTCCCCTAAAGAGTGATGACCCCAAGCAACCCGGACAAGGTTAATTGTTCGGTTCTTGAGTATCTTCTTCCTTCGGTCCAAAACGGACACAGGCTGTTCCTCGTAAGACAGGTTGGTACCAAAAACTAGTTCAGAATGATCGAGGATATGGCTTGGGACCAATACATACATACGCAACTGAGATAGATGAAATACGTCATCTACCTCTCGTAATGAAGGTGGAAGAGAAAAACGATAAGCAATATCGCCTATCCTATCAAGGATAACGAATGGGCCTACATATCGTGGACTCAACTTTCTACGAACGCCAAATCTAATGACCCTACGAGTATGTGAGATCCGCAAGAATACGTGGTCCCCAACAGAAAACTCTAGCGGCCTACGATGCTAGTCCGCCTAATGACGATGCCGATCTTGTGCAACGCAAAGTCATTCCCTAATTCCCTTAACCACTTCAACTGTCTGGACAATCATTTCTGGGCCTAGCATCTTTCTCTCCCCGATATCATCCCATGCTAGTGGCGACCTACACTTCTTACCATATAGTGCTTCAAATGGCACCATCTGGATACTGGCTTGATAACTGTTGTTGTATAAAAACTCGACTAGGTGTAGGTGGCTCTCCCAAGATCTTCCAAAATCTAGGGTGCAAGCTCGCAACATGTCTTCTAAGGTCTGAATTGTCCTTTCTGATTGTCCGTCCGTCTGCGGATGGTAAGCCGTACTAAATCTTAACTTGGTACCCAGACTATGATGTAAGTCCTTCCAAAAATATGATGTAAAACGGATATCTCTGTCTGACACAATACTGACAGGGACTCCATGCTGCCTGACTATCTGCTGCATATACAATTTTGCCAACTTTTCTGTAGATTGCCCTACTCTAAAAGGAAGAAAATGTGCCACCTTTGTAAGCCGGTCCACTATCACCCAAATAGCATCTTTACCACTTTGTGATCTCGGTAAACCGGTCACAAAGTCTATTGTGATGTGTTTCCATTTCTATTTCGGAATAGGAAGCGATTGCAATAATCCAGCTGGCCTCTGCTGTTCTGCCTTCACTTGTTGACATATCAAGCAATGAAAAACGAATCTAGCTATCTCCCTCTTCATCCCGTTCCACCAGAAGTGTTGTTTGATATCTTGGTACATCTTGGTTCCTCCAGGGTGTATAGAATATTGAGAACTGTGAGCTTCTGTCATAACCTCTTGTCTGATTTCTCTACTAGGCACACATAGACGTGATCCAAACCTATGTGTACCATCTTTATGAATCTTTATCTCCTTTCTGAGTTCCGACTCACATTCTGCCCTGAGCTTCTGAATCCTTGGATCCTGTGCCTGAGCTGCCTTGATCCTATCTACTAAGTCAGATTGAACTTGTAGACTTACCAGAATTCCTACATCACTAGAAAGTACAACTTCGATGCCCATCTCCTGAAGGTCTTCTAAGATATACTTCTGCGTTGTCAACATAAATGTGCCGCCTCTCCTGCTAAGAGCATCTGCTACCACATTAGCCTTGCCTGGATGATATTGAAGCTCCACATCATAATCCTTGATCAATTCCAACCATCTTCTCTGCCTCATGTTCAATTCCTTCTGAGTAAAGATGTACTTCAGACTTTTGTGGTTTGTGTACATGTTCACTCGATCACCATATAAGTAATGCCTCCATAGCTTCAAAGCGAATACTACTGCTGCCAACTCCAAGTCATGAGTTGGATAATTCTTCTCGTAGTCCCGAAGCTGCCTAGATGCATACGCTATTACCTTTCCATGTTGCATGAGGACACATCCAAGTCCTCTTCCGGACGCATCACAATAAACGGTAAAACCTTCGGGTCCAACTGGCAATATAAGAATAGGCGCTGATATCAACTTCTGCTTCAAATTCTCAAATGATGCCTGGCATTCTATCGACCAGATAAATGGCACGTCTTTCCGTGTCAAGCGGGTCATGGGTGCTGAAAGTCTTGCAAAGTCTGATACGAATCTTCTGTAATATCATGCCAATCCCAAGAAACTACGCACATCTGCTACGGTCCTGGGTATTGGCCAACTCTCCACTGCTTCTACCTTCTTGGGATCTACTGCTACTCCGGCTCCTGATATGATGTGCCCCAAGAATAAAATTCGATCCGTCTAAAACTCACACTTGCTGAGCTTGGCATACAACTGGTTCTCTCTCAAAACCTGTAACACTTTTCTGAGGTGATCTTCATGCTCTTTTTACTAGCAAAGTATACGAGAATGTCGTCAAGAAACACAATGACAAACTGATCTAAGTACGGCATAAAGATGCGGTTCATCAAATCCATAAATATTGCTGGAGCATTGGTCAAACCAAATGGCATTACCAAGAACTCATAATGCCCATATTTCGACCTGAATGCTGTCTTGGGAATATCCTCCTTTCGAACCCTCACTTGATGATACCCTGAACGAAGATCTATCTTGGAGAAAACTCTAGCTCTGCTCAACTGATCAAACAAGTCGTCGATCCTTGGTAGTGGGTACTTGTTCTTCACTATTGCCGCGTTGAGCTTCCTGTAGTCAATGCACAATCTGGATGACCCCTCATTCTTCCCCATAAGTACTACTGGTGCTGCCCATGGTGATATGCTAGCTTGGATGAACCGCTTCTCTTTCAGTTCCTCTATGTGCTGATATACCTTGACCTGCTCTGAATCCGCCATTCTGTAAACTCGATCTGATATCGGTTTAGTTCCAGGTACCAATTCTGTACTGAACTCAATATCTCTAATCGATGGTAGACCTGGAAGTTCTTCGGGAAATACGTCTAGAAACTCTTCATCTACCTTCGGAACCGGAACTTCCTCCATTGCCGTTACTACTCCCTGCTCTTGTTGAGTTGCCACTGATCTAACTAAGGTGAACCACTTCATGCCTGGAATATCAAATGATACACTCCCTCTACGACAATCTATTGTCGCATGACTGTCTTTCAGCCATTATATGCCTACGATAACGTTAAAATTTCCAACAGAAAATTCTATCAACCGGGCGGGTAAGGAATGCCCACAAACTACAATGCTACATGCTAGAATAACTCTACTAACTCCTACGAGCCCATTACCAGTGAGTATATTCAACCTCCCTGGCAATGTCTTAAACTCCATTTCTAGCTGTGTCGTAAATTGTACAGATATAAATGAGTGTGATGCTCCCGAATCAAACAATGCTACTGCGGGATATGAGGCGACGAGAATGTTACCTGCCACAACATCTTCCGATGCCAATGCCTCTTCTAAGGACAGAGTGAATGCCTGCCCTCGACCTCCTTGTTGGTTCCCATGCTGTAGCCTAGCTTGGTGCTGCTGGCCCCTGCCTTGGTGATGTTGGGGTGGTCGGTGATGTTGCTGCATCGGCGGTCCCTGCTGCCGAAACATATGAGCCTGTGTCATGAATGGGCGCTGTGCCAACGGTCTCACTGCCACCGCTGGTCCTCGATACTGGCCTGCCCCTGGTGCTGGCAGAGCAAGAAATTGCTGTACTGATCCTCCTGACCTCAAATTCATGAGACAGGTGGTAACCCGATGATCTGGACTTCCACATATCAAATACTGCCCATTCAATGTCCGACACACATCTCTAGTGTGCCCTACCTTCCCACAATAAGTACAGCCTGCTGGGGGTTGCTGGTTCTTCCTCTGTTGCTGTTGCTGCTGCTGCCTTAGTAGTGTTGGCCCTCGCATTGCCACATCGTGAATGCGAATGCCAAGGGACGGTACTGTTGTTCGGGGCGCTACTCCTCCTCCTCCTTCAATCTGACTGTGGGGTCTCTTCTGACCTCCAGTCCTTGCTATAAGCGTCTGAATGGTGATCTCATGCCTTCGGGTTGCCGTTAATACCTCATCAAAAGTCTGGTAATTGTGCCCCTCTATCAATTGCAAGAGCTCAAGATGAAACCCTTGCTGAAATCTCATAGCCCTCTGGCTCTCCGTTGCTACCATCTATGGGACGAACCTACTCAATCTGCAGAACTCCGCTGCATAAGCATCTACCGTCTTGCCGGCCTGCTTGAGGTTGATAAACTTATGTTGTAGCTCAAATTGTGCCACAACTCCATAGTACTTCATCTTGAATCTTACAGTAAAATCGTCCCAAGCAATAGGACGTCTGATGCCTACTTTCTCTTATTTCCACTAATCATGTGCGAGATCCTGAAGTAACAACTTCACTTGATCCATACGTTCTTCTGCCGTCACTTTAGCTGCTGTCAAAATAGCCTCAATATCCTTAAGTTATGCATCTGCTGAGATGGCATCTTCCGTGCCCTCGAAACGGTGGGGGTTGTACTTGCAAAACCTGGTTGATGCTCCTGAATCTGTCCTCGCCCCTCGTTCCAAAGCTGTCTGCAACCCTTGGTTGAGTAGTACGTTCTGCTCCTGCAACTGAGCGTGCATGGGCTAACATCTGATGTTGCTGAGTAGCCATCATCCCTCTCATGATCTCCAGAAGGGCCGGTGTGTCCACTTCTACGGGGGTCGGTGGAACTATTGGTGGCGTTGGAACCTCCGGATACTGCGGTCCAGCTACTGGTTCCACTATCACTTCCTCTTGGATAGTCTCTTGAGGTAGTACTGGCCCTTGTTGCTGACCAACCTGGTCATGTTGCCCATGTTGCCCAAGTAGCTGTTGTCCAATCCTGACAGATGCGGACGAGGTACCCCTAAGGAAAGGGACAAGAGAGCAATCAAACGACCGGACATGAAGGATCAATGAAGTCGAAGGATACCGGAATGTCAAGCTAGAGTCGAGAGTAACGAATCATGAGATCAAGGAGAAAATATGTGTGATTGAGACATCCTATAAATCAAAACACCCCACAAGTCTGAAATCAGACCTGCATGGGCCACCACTAAAACCTTGTCACGCCCCAGAACCAGAATACTAGAGAGCGGAGGAATGACTCAGCCAGCTACGTACTACGGGTAGATGAATACCGTATAATACGATCAATGCTGTCTAAAAAGACAAGGGGGTGCATACTACATGAAAGTCTCACTATGGTCATTTCACCTCTATTGTCTCAATCATTCAATCAAGAAACAGTAAATAGAGAACATGTAAGATAAAGTAGTAAGGCGTTCCAAACGCTCAGTCAAAATATTCTTGATATCTGGCTTCACAAAACATAGCCAGGAGATGTAGCAAAGTATACACAATTATTTATCAGCTGCAGCCTGACTTAGTTACAATTATGTAAAGGTAAGTACAAGACAATCCGACTAACATGTCGGTGCCAAACGGCAAAGTATAAAGTAAATAACAAAACGAACGGGGAAGTAAGGAACCCACTCGAGTCCTCCTGCGATCATTCCTCTAGTATTGACCATCTTGGAGGTGGAAGTAAGCTGAGTCCTCGGGGACCGGCTCTAAATCTGGCCATACAAAAGCAGAGAGGTTAGACCTCTAATAGCAAGTACCGCAAGGAAGCACAATATGAGGAATTAGAACCAGCAATAAGAAAATATGATAATAGATCTCTGCTAGCTACTAGGATTCACATAACATCACGACACTTCGAACCAACCTCCCAACCAAACAAGGACAGAAGTTGGTCCGTCATGCCCTGACATTCTGATCGTCTCAGTTAGTCAACAGAGCAGGTACAGTACACAAATAAGTCAACTTAAACGGCCATACAACTACTACGGCTTGCTATGGTGAGTTTCAAGTTATCCTGGAATTATGTAATAAGGATTCCTCAGTTCTTACTACGTGCAAGCAAGGCTAGTCTATCCAATCAATCAATTGCGCCAATCATGAATTAGACGAGTTCCAGCGGGACGTCCGTCATTAATATACAATGTATAATAAATAATATAGGCAGATACCGCTCCCTGCCCGTGTGGCAGATTTGCAGTACCTGTGGGAACCAGCCGGCCTGTCGGGCACTAATAGTCCCAAAGAGGGCTACCATGTAAGAACTCGGGAATCCATTCTCTCCATGCAATCATTATTTTATTTAACTTAGTAGCCTCTATGTTAAGTGAAATCCCATGTCGTGGATCATGGTCATTCAGAATGAGTACTTCCGTACCAAGTACGATATGCCCCACTCTACAACGATACCCGTGCGGTTAGGTTGTAGGTCTTACATATAGTAATGCAACAATCAAAACTAACCACAGAATAATCATGCCTTGACCATAAAGTATACATGCTGCTTTTATAGAAAAATAAATAAATTGAAACTTGCACGTGCCTGTATGCCAATATTCGGGATCAGCCAGTCGATTACAATAGTTCATAGTTAATATGAACGTGTCTTATTCATTCAATTCAATAAGATGATTAGCTAGTCTCTTAGTTCCAACTAGGAACGCATGATCAATTATTAATAACAATTAATGTTAATTAATGCCAAGGTAACAATCAATGTTAATTAATGCTAAGATAACAATCCATCTTAATTAATGCCGAGATAACAATCAATGTTAATCAATGTCAATCAATGTCAATCCAGGACATGAATCAGCCAAAAGGCATTATGGACTAGAGTTCATGTGGCCGGACAAATGGGATTCCATGCGGCTCAATACCATACGGCCAAGAATCGGGCCTCATACGGATGGGGTTCAAGCTCAGTCATGCGGCTAGGAAATAACAATAAGCCTTATGCGGCTAAGAAACAATAAGCCTTATGCGGCTGGATTCACCAAAGCATATGCGACTGGGAAACAATAAGCCTTATGCGACTGGGAAACAATAAGCCTCATGCGGCTGGGAAACAATAAGCCTTATGCGGCTAAGAAACAATAAGCCTTATGCGGCTGGATTCACCAAAGCATATGCGGCTGGGAAACAATAAGCCTTATGCGGCTGGGAAACAATAAGCCTTATGCTGCTGGATTCACCAAAGCATATGCGGCTGGAAAACAATAAGCCTTATGTGGCTGGGAAACAATAAGCCTTATGCGGCTGGGTTGCCAAGATCTATGCGGCAATTACTCAAGCGAGCTCCTGCGGCAGGAAGTCTTGCCGCATGAAATTCCATACGATCAAGTACTCCCATGCGGCTAAGAAAGTTCATGCGGCTGGGCCGTGCAAGCCATGCGGCTCAGCACTGTTCTTCTTCTCCACTTTTCGAGAACAGAACCATGGAAGCCATTGCTTCCACGCTCCCTAAATCCTTCATTCCAAGCCCCAAATCTGGACTTCCATAGGTCAAAATGGGGTAGAACGAAATTCTCTACAATATGGAACCATCCAAACTTGAAAATAAAAAGTTAGCTAGATCAAACCCAAGAAATCCGAAAATGTATTAAACTTAGATCTATATGAAATGAGCCATGGAAATTGAAAATACTAAATACTAAAGTATCTAAGAATCTGGAGAGGAAGTCAATAGAACAACAAAAATGGAGATCCATCAAGAAGCAAGTTGGCACTTGCCTATGCGACTGAGTAGGTGGGGGAGAGTTATGGAGGATGAAGAAGAGTAATTAATGGAGAAGGAGTAAATGAAGAGAGAGAAGGGTTTTAGGGTTTTAAATGAAGAGGGTGGTGGTAGGTGGAGAATTGTTGAACCATCCAAACCCGAAAAATAAACCAACTCAGGCCGAACCAAAAAGCAAAGCAGAAAGCAAAAATAAAATGCAGAAACTAATCAGCGTGAAATTAAAGGAATTTAAATACAGAACAATACATGATAAATATTAAATAAATATATTTCAGCAGTATATGCATTAAAATACGTATTCTGGGAACGAGAAGTGACAGGTACACTCCGATATCTGTGACTTTAAACAGTTTTCTACAAAGGCCAGGATGAAGTATTTCATAACCTTCATCAATGACTTCTCTAAGTATGCGTTCGTCTACTTGCTGAAGGCTAAAGACGAAGCATTCGAAAAGTTCAAGGAGTTCAGAGCCAAAGCTGAGCGGCAGACTGGACTACAACTCAATAGAATAAGAAGTGATCGAGGTGGAGAGTACATGTCTCATGAATTCGTACCGTTCTGCAAAGAACATGAAATTGTCAATGAGACTATGGCTCCATACTCTCCTCAATCAAACGGAGTAGCAGAGAGAAAGAACAGAACGTTAACAGAAATGATTAACTCAATATTGTTGACTGTGGGTCTTCCAAAGTGCTACTGGGGAGAAGCTGCATTGACGGCCACTTTTATTTTAAATAGAGTGCCTCATGCAACTTCAGACATTACTCCTCATGAACTCTAGTTCAAGGTCAGACCTAACTTGAATGTCATTCGAGTGTAGGGGTGTCTGGCATATGTCAAGCTTCCAGATCTGAAGATCTAGAAGCTTGGGACAAGGACGACAAAGACGATCTTCTTGGAGTATGCCGAGAAGAGTGATGCTCGGAGATTTCTTAAAATTGAGTCAAATAATATCATTGAATCTCGCGACACGTAATATTTTGAAGACAAATTTGTAAGGCACAAGAATATATATTCCGAAGAACAATAAAAGTGTGCAAGAAACTGAAGTTTTCAATGAAGAAGTAGTCCAAGAAGATGTTGTTGTTGAAACAACGGTTGAACCAGAACTCACTGAGCCGTCAGCAAAGCGTGTGAGAAGGCCGAAGGACTTCGGAAGTGACTTTGTCACCTATCATGTGGAAGCAGATCCGCTTACCTATGATGAGGCGATGAAGACCAGAGACATGATTTTTTGGAAGGAGACGATTGACAATGAAATTGATTCCATCACCTCAAATAACACTTGGGTGTTGGTTGATCTTTCTGAAGGAGCAAAATCCATCGGATGCAAATGGATCTTCAAGAAGAAGATGAAAGCAGACGGAACTATTGACAAGTTCAAGGCTAGGTTGGTAGCCAAGGAGTTTTCTCAGAAGCAAGAGATCGACTATTTTGACACGTATGCTCCAGTAGCTCGAATGACGACCATTAGGATATTGATTACTCTCGCAGCAATACATAAGATGGTGATACATCAGATGGATGTGAAAACGACTTTCCTAAATGGCGAGCTGACCAAAGAGATTTACATGTAACAACCAGAGGGATTTGTCGTCAAGGGTCTTGAAGATAAAGTCTACAAGTTGGTGAATTTTTTGTACGGTCTTAAACAGGCTCCCAAGATGTGGCATGAGAAATTTGACAAGGTTATAAGGTCAAATGGCTACATGGTCAGCGAGACGGACAAGTGTGTTTACACGAAGTTCGCTGATGGAAGAGGTGTGATCATTTATCTGTACGTGGACGACATGCTTATCCTTGATAAGAATATGAGCTGTGTCACGGAGACAAAGAGGTTCATTTCGAGCAAGTTCAGTATGAAGGACTTGGGGGAAGCTGATGTGATCTTAGGGATCAAGATCATCCGGACAGACACTGGACTAGCGTTATCATGATCTTATTATATTGAGAAGATGATCACTCGTTATGGGTATCGGGATCTTCCAGGGATTGATACGCCATACAGGTGTGATCTGAAGCTGAAGCCTAATTCAGGGGAAAGCGTCAGGCAGCTGGAGTATACAAGCGTAATCGAGAGTTTGATGTATGCTACTACTGCCACAAGGCCTGACATAGCTTTCGCCATGGGAATGCTGAGTCGTTTCACGAGCAACCCTGGTGATGAACACTGGAAGGCTGTAAAACGGGTTATGAGATATCTCAAGAAGACTCAGACATATGCACTGTACTACAGCAAAGATCTGCAGGTAGTGGAAGGCTTCAGTGATGCCAGCTGGTGCTCAGATTTGGAGAGTGAGAGGTCCACAGGTGGATATATTTTCACAATAGGTGGAGCTGCTATATCGTGGAAGTCAAAAAAGCAGACAATGCTCTCGCGGTCATCCATAGAATCTGAGTTCTTTACATTTGATACCGTAGCGGAGGAAGCAAAATGGCTTCGGGAGCTCATGTATGATCTTCTAGTAGTTGGGGCACAAATACCGACGATACCGATATACTGCGACAACCAGGCGACTGCGACGGTGGCATCAAATGACCTCTTCAACAGGAAGAAGAGGACTGTGCGGTTGAAGCACATGGCAATACACGATCTTATCAAGAGAGGTATAATTACAGAGATTGATGTTCGGAGTCAGGAGAACCTGGCAGATCTATTCACCAAGGGCCTCAAGCGCCAGCTGGCTGATGATACAACTTGTAAAATGGGCTTGAAGGCATTCTGATATTGTATTATTGCAATCCTACCATAAAGTTTTATGTTATTAGTTCAAAGAGAAATCTACTAGGCATCTAGCTTTTGGTCAAGGGAGGACCATTAATCGGAAGAATATCAGGAACGGTGGGTACATGTCCTATTGGGCATGGAGAGGTTACGGACCTACAACCACTGTTGTCTACTGTTGTTTTCTACGGAAAACGAATCCTGTGGAAAGGTTAGCTTAAACGCCTTAATGAGTTCTCAGGCAGTATGAATGCCTGGAGTGCTTTACAGGAAGCACGGTAGCGTAGCACTACAAGGAGTGAAACTCTATGCTACTGTGGGGTGACTCTACCATGAGGTTCCCGAAAAGGGTAATGCCTCAACTGTATGAGCCAAGTCACAGCGGCGTAGCACCGCAAATAGGCTGGTAGCCTAATGCTGTATATTGAAATAAAGAGGAGAGTAGTCAACACTACAAAGAGGAGAAGTTTCTCATGTTACAGTGGCACGACACCACGATGAGGTACCCGGTTAGGAATAAAGCCTCGACCTTGCAAGCTATGTCGTTGCGGCGTAACACCGCAAGGGAGCCTAAGGCTTCATGCTGGGTAGTTTGGCACTACAAAGAGGCGATGGCCTCATACTACAGTAGCATGACACTACGATGAGGTTCCCATTACGGGATAAGGCCTCGACTTTAAGCCATGTCATAGCGGCGTAGCACTGCAAGGGAAGCGCAAAGCGCTTCATGCCATGTCTCTTTATAATGAACTCACCTATAGTGTGTGGACAGAGATCTCAGGCCGTCTCTTGAGGGTAAACTTGTAAACGCCCAAAATTATACACTGAAACCAGGCTGGCACAGGGCCTTTAATGTGCAAGCCAGAAACACATGTGACTACGTAATGTGAGTGGGAACAACTTCAGCTATGATGCATAATTCAAGGCTTAGTCCATTCTTGTATTATAGTCTGTTGTTTAACCCATACGGGAAGATTCAAGTCATAGCGACATCTTTCCTAATGCATGATGGACAGTCACTGTGGGAAACACTCAAACCCATATATATTGAGACATGTGGGGGATTGTTGGTGCTCTTAATTCCTTGACATGTTGAGAGCTTGCTCTCAACATGCCTAATGAAGTTTAGTCCCAAACGGAAAGTGTACCATGAGGTATCTCAACATATATACTTATATGTGTTGTTGGGATATGCACATGGGATGGTGACCCTAAGGAAGGAACCATTTGGGTAATTTTACTAGGAGGTAAGGATAAGACTCGGACACGGATTCGGGCTCATGGGCTCATGAGGCGTAATATGGCATTTTGTTGGCGCACTTTGTACTTAGCACGTCAGCATCATCGCTAGGCGCATAGTACGCTTAAGTTGTGCTTGTTGCGCGAGCCACTTGCGCACACGGTTGAGCTACCAGGTTGTACGATATAGGTTGTGCGGCCCTGGTTGTACGGCCAGGTTGTACGGATCTGGTTGCACGGCCAGGTTGCGTGGCTCTAGTTGCACGGCCAGGTGCGTGGGCCAGGTTGCGCACCCAGGTTGCACGCCCAGGTGCTCGCCCAGTTGCGCACACAGATGCGCGCCCAGTGGTGCGCCCAGTTGCGCGCCCAGATGCACAGGTGGCGCAGGGTGCGTAGGGCGCGCAGGTGGCGCAAGTGGCTCAGTACGTGTTTTGCGTTCGGTGTGCAAGGCGTACGGGGTGCGCGAGTGGCACAACTTGCTACAGATCATGCCAGTGCATGATCTGTGCGATTACTGCACGTTCGGATCAGTTTTTACCACGTCCCGAACATTGTACAAACCGGACAGTTACCACTCAGGCCTATATAAGGTCTCTTCTCTCCACAGGACAAAGATAGGAGAGTACACAGAAAGTTAAAAAAGTTTACAAGTGTTTCTTAACACAAGTAAACAAAGGCTGTGAGAGAGAAGAGAAGCTTTGCACCAGCGTTGCTTTTGCACGGGAGTCCATGTACGATCCGAGGAGTCAGAAGAGCAGGAGTGTTCCAAAGTTCTCCGACGAACTTGCTAGTTCCTGGAAGCTATTCATGTGGGGCGAATATAGCTTTGAGCAACGGTGATCATTCACCCTAGCATGAAATCTTCCATCTATCGCCTGTCATCTTCGCTACTGCTAGCAATTCAGATTAGTACATTCTTTTTAGAAGTACGTCATTCGGTTGTTGTAACGAAATCTTTTTTAAGATCTTCGTGTACCAGAATCCTCCAAGGATCTCCGTTACGCACCTTCTTTGAAGTGTTGCGTTGAAACTTTGTCTTTACAATTGTTTCATTTTCTCAGTTTTCCATCGAAAATTGTGCCCCGGCACTAACAAATATAAGGAGTGTCTTGTTCATTGGAAAAAGCCATAATATAAAGGAATCAGGGGAGTGTCTTGTTCATTGGAAAAAAGAAGAAAAAGAAGTCACAATCTAACTGGATGATGAAGAAGGAAAAGGGTTTGTTGGAGATCTCATTAGGGGCTATTTGGATGACTGTAGGTGGGAAGAAACTGAGTTGAAACTGCAGATTTTAGTGAAAGTGCAAACACTTTTACCGTTTGGATGGACGCAGAAATGAGTGGTAAGTGTCTAATCCCTCCATTATCAGAGTTCCTGTCCCCTTGTTTTGGGAAAGCAACCAGTTCTTTCAAAAAAATGGTACAACTGAAAGGAAAGTGAGGAGAGAGAGGGAAAAAAATGATGCTCTCCCACCACCACCGGCGGTGGCGGTCCCCGAACTTCCCCCAGCTCTGCGCCGCCGGTGACAAGCTCGACGGTGGAGACGAGGCTGGTGGAGGACAGATCCTCGGCCTTATTCTCTTCGGATCCGGACGGAGGAGGGTGGGGAATGACTTGTCTTCTTTCTCGAGGCGCCAGTGATTCCGACGCCTCCTCCGCTGAGAGAGTGAAGAGAGATGAGGGGAAGGGGTCGGATGATTTCTTTAATGCATTTTTTTTGGGGGGGGGGGTTTGAGTGTTGTTTTTTATACTCAGCACATGTTCTCATCAGTTGCAGAGTTGGAGAATTTTTATAGAATTTTTGTAGGATTTTACTTATAATGGCAATTAACTTAATTTGTCTATGATAATTAACTTCTGTTCTTTTTTTTATGATAATTAACTTAATTTGTCTATGATAATTAACTTCTGTTCTTTTTTGTTAATTTATGATATTTTCTTTTATTTTATAAAATTTAAAATATCAATTAAAATAATTAATAGTTATTTGATAATTTTTATTTTGAAAATATTCCATAATTAACTTAATTATTGGTTATCATATCTACAATCCCAATATCCACTTTCAACAACCATCCAAACAACCGAACTCATTTTTTCTCCACTTTCAATAACCATCCAAACACCAAACCCATTTTTCTTCCACTTGCTTTTTAGTACTACATCCAAACACATTTTGGAAAGTGTCACTTTCACACTTTCAACTGCAACTCATCATGACGTAAGTGTCACTTTTACACTTTCAAAGAGTTACATCTATCCAAACAGCCTCTTAGGAAAAGTTTGCGCATCCGACAAATTTGTATAGATTCCTCTAAAGTGTTCTCTCTTTTATTTAAAAGAGTATCCTTCTGGTTTCTTTTGGACATAGGTCAATTTTGTTCGTATTTGCGGTCTTGATTGTATTTTTATTTTTGGATAAATTGTGATTTTTTTTATTCATGTCTAAAAAGGATACTCGTTATCGTCCGAATTCTTAGACAGAAGGTCATCCTAACTAGTACACGATAGCAACTTAGAGACGTAAAAGCTAAAGGTATTTTATTAGCCAAGTTGGAAGCTTCATATTAGGGTTATTTAGTATTAGGATCTCACATAATAGTAGATATTATAGTTTGGATTTCGAAATTATCCAACGTTAGAATTTCGGTCTCGAAATGACTGTTCATGTAGGCTAATAAACAATAGTTTCGAGACCCAAATCCTAACATTGGACAATTTTGAGACACAAATCATAATAACTGTTATGAAACATTATCTCTATTCATCATTATGTCATGAGTTACACATGACCCTTGGGATCATGTAACTCATGACCCTTGGATTATGTAACTCATGACCCTTGGGTTGTCCATTAGCCCTATATATATGGCCCTTGCCATATGATGAAATACATGAATAAAAATACTATTCTACAAGATCTCGTCTTCCTTCAAACACGTTATCAGCACGACTGCTGAAACAAGGAGAATCGACGTCCAGATCTCGACGTCATCTTTCAGTTTTCCCTAGTCGATCCGACCAAAGGCGGGTAACACTTTTTAAATTTTTTTTTACAAATTAATTGTTTGGATGAATTAGCAATATATATATCTAACAACCTAAGAGTGATATTTTATATTGCTACTCTCCAACAAAAAATAGCATTACTGAATTTTCTACTGGTTCCCCAACATTTTGCCAATAAACCACAGTTGGGCTAATTGTCACCGTATAAAAAAAAAAAATTTACAGTTTTCATGAAGGTTCACATGCGTTTGCATTCATGCACACAATAGTTTTCTGAAATTCAGATTTGAAAGATATTATTTATATTTGTTCTAAAGAAAGTATTATTTATATTTGAACCCATGAAAATATAAATGGTGATGTGTAATGGGCTATATCAGTACACAATTATTTTTGAATCAATAAGGACTGAACCATTATTTTTGAATCTTCAAAAAATAAAAAAATTCGTCCACTCCCTGGATTCGAACCCAGGACCTTTCCACTCACTACTGCATGGTTCAACCAGTGTGCTAATGCTCACGTTTGAGCATATCAAACTTATCCCACTTTATCTTGCTAAGAGGAAGAGTAATATATAAGGAAAGAAAGGAAAGAAAAAAAAAACTAGTAATTCCTAAACCTTTTTCATGCGTTATCCATTGTATTTCTACTCCTACGTTCTGAGCTATTGGTATAATTACATGTTGTGAATTTTTTATGCTGATTTATTTTGTGAGTTGTAAGATGGTTTTTTTCAGTTCTAGTCTGAATTTGCCTGTTGCAATTAAGAATTCGTAAACTCTTTCTATTCAGTTACCTAAAATCATCTCTCAAATCCTTGTGTGCTTGTTGAACTTCTATGCTCAACATGAAAGGCATGAGGCAGTTTGTTTGAATGTGTTTAATTTGCATTCTACAGTAAACTCAGTTCTTGCTGAATAGTTATTCTGTTTACACCAACTTTCTATTTGTACATGTTTGTATAATCTCCTTGCCATTGTTGTTAGAATATTAAATTTGGTTGTTCTTGTTCAATTGTCTTCGAGACTCTCGCATAAATATTTAATTTTAATTTATGCATGTTTTTCACATGATAGATAAAATGGCCAAAATAGCGAGTGTCGATTTCGAAGTACTAGATGCTGCTGGAAAAAATTATTTGAGCTGGCACGTGGACCTGAAGTTCCACTTACGTGCCCAGGGCTTATTAGCCACAATTTCAACTCCTCTTCCATCGGCTCCGGCCACTGGTACGGAAAATACAGCAGACACTGCTGTGGTTGTTTCTACAGTGAACGTCTCTGATATAGATAAGGCGAAAGCCATTATCTACATCAGGAGACACATTGATCGGACCCTGAAGGCCGAATACCTCACTGTAGAAGACCCAAAGGAATTGTGGACTGCACTGGAGGACCGCTATAAACATCAAAAAGATGTAATCCTCCCACGTGCAAGGTATGAGTGGGAAAACCTTCGACTTCAGGATTTTAAGTCCGTAGCTGAGTACAACTCAGCTCTCCATAATATCACCTCACGCCTGAAGTTGTGTGGTGAAGAAGTCTCGGAGTATCGCATGTTGGAAAAAACATATACATCCTTCCACGAGAAGGACGCAATCCTCATGCAACAGTACCGTGAACGAAAGTTCACAAAGTACTCTGAATTGCACTCCACCCTGATGATGGCAGAGCAAAACAGAGAACTTCTCTTGGCCACTCATAACCTACGCCCTGCAGGCTCAGCTCCTCTCCCAGAAGCTCATTTTTCTTCCAAGAAGCAGAAGAAAAATAAGGACAGATCTAACATGGGGAATGCCCAGAAGAGGCCGGCCAGAAGTCCACCCAAGAACAATTTTCATCCCCAGAGCAGCAAAAGTGGGGCAAAGAAGAAGTGGAAGAAGACCACAGAACTGATGTCCATTCCCAAGAAAAATTGGGAGGACAAATGCCACAAATGTGGCATGACTGGACACTGGTCCAGAAACTGTCGCACCCCACGACATCTACAAGATCTGTATCAAGCGAGCCAGAAGTCTCAAATTAAAACAAATCTGGTAGAAAAGCAGCCGTCTACTCAGTTCTCGGCGGAAGATTTCGAGAACGACGACCTACTCGACTAGAGCCATTATCTTATTTCCTGCTTTTAAAAAAACTTGTTGCCGCATTTTCATATTATGCTTCTCTTTTAAATTTCTTGAAAAATGATATTTATTCTTACATTTGACAAAGAAAATTTTACGAAGTCTCTCCGAATAGGCTCACCTATTTGGATATGATGTCAGAAAGAACTTGGGGCTTGGTTCTTAAGAGGTCCCCGGTGACCCTCCTCCCTCATTTTCCCGCCTGGTCATATTCACGTAGAGCTACCGAAAGGGGATGACCGAATATTATTTTTTTTTTGGCTCAAATTGTATTTATAAATTATGCATTTTTGCAAGCAACTTATTGACTTCTCTATATCGGTCCGTCGATCGATATAAGAGAATTTTTTTTTTCAAAACTGTTGTTTTAATTACAATTGTTTGTTGTTATTTTTTTTCCAATAGATCTATAGATGAAGTGTGAATGCCTTGTGGACAGCGCCTCGACGCACACAATCCTTCGAGAAAAAAGCTATTTTTATAGCTTATATGATTATGACGGTCCTGTTATTATGATATCAGGACTATCAAACATAATAGAAGGATCTGGTGAAGCAATTATATTGCTTCCAAATAAAACAAGACTAATAATAAAAGATGCACTATTCTCTCCTAAATCAAATAGGAACCTCATAAGTTTCAAGGACATTCGTTTAAACGGATATCACTTAGAAACAAATGAAATAAATGAGACAGAATATCTGTATGTTACTCGTCTAAAAGATGGTTCAAAAACTATCTTAGAACGATTCAAGGGACTCCCGTCGGGTCTCTATCATACTCATATTCAATCAACAGAAGCTAACATGATTGTGCACCAGAAGTGTCATTCATCGCCAAAATTTAAACTTTGGCATAATAGACTGGGTCACCCAGGATCAGCTATGATGAAACGAATCATGAGCCAATCCAGTGGACACAACCTGCAGAACCTGAAGATTCTTCAGAAGTATGATTACTCGTGTCTACCTTGTTTTCAAGGAAAACTTATAACAAGACCATCCCTTTTGAAAGTGGGACTAGAGTCTCCTAGCTTCTTAGAGAGAATTCATGGAGACATTTGCGGACCTATTCACCCCGCAAGTGGTCCATTTAGGTACTTTATGGTACTTATAGATGCATCTACTAAATGGTCTTATGTGTGCCTTTTGTCCACCCGCAACTTAGCTTTTTCTAAGCTATTGGCACAAATAATTAAGTTGCGGGCTCATTTCCCCGATAACCATATCAAAAAGTTAAGACTTGATAATGCGGGTGAATTTACTTCACAGGTTTTTCAAGACTATTGCCAAGCAACTGGCATCGAAGTTGAACATCCTGTAGCTCATGTTCACACCCAGAACGGGTTAGCAGAATCTCTTATTAAGAGATTACAATGGATTGCTCGTCCATTGTTGATGCAGTCACAGTTGACTGTGGAAGCTTGGGGTCATGCTATATTGCATGCCGCATCACTTATTAGAATACGGCCTTCTGGAGGTCATATTCTATCTCCGATGCAGCTCGCTTATGGTTCACCTCCAAATATCTCACATTTGAGAGTTTTTGGTTGTGCTGTTTACGTCCCCATAGCTCCCCCACAGAGGACCAAAATGGGTCCACAACGTCGATTAGGTATCTATGTTGGGTTTGACTCACCCTCTATAATTAGATACCTAGAACCCCTGACGGGTGACGTATTTAAGGCACGTCTTGATGATTGTGAGTTTGATGAAGGATTATTTCCTAAACTGGGCACACAGTCTAAGAAGCCAGAAGCTTCTAAGACAATTTCTTGGGACACAAAAACTTTGTCTCATTTTGATCCGCGTACAAGTCAATGTGAAGATGAGATCCTGAAGATATTACATCTTCAGAACACTGTACATCTACTTCCGGATACATTTACTGATAACCAGAAGATTGTCAGATCACACGTCCCTGCTGCCAACACGCCAGCTAGGATTGACATCCCTAAAGATGGATGCAATCCGCCGGCAGCAGAAATGGCAGTACCTCAATTAAAAAGAGGACGCCCACCAGGTTCGAGAGACAAAGTCCCTCGTAAAAGAAAAAACCATGGAGAAATTAAGAAGATCCCAACACAGGATGCTGAGCTCAGATCAGCTACCTCTCCCCTCCTAGTTTCCCCTGAAGAGGAACAAACAGGAGAAATATCATTAAATTATGTACGTACTGGAGAGGTACTGAACAGAAAAAGCATAGTCGTCGACGACGATTTTTCGTTCAATATTGCCGTTCACGTCACTGAAAATGACGATGACATCGATCCACGGTCTCTAGCGGAATGTAAACGCAGAGGCGATTGGCCAAAGTGGAACGAGGCAATAGGAGTAGAGCTGGACTCACTCTTGAAACGCGAAGTCTTTGGACCAGTAGTCCAAACACCTGAAGGTGTAAAACCTGTGGGATATAAATGGATCTTCACAAGAAAAAGAAATGAACACAACATAGTTGTGCGCTACAAAGCACGTCTTGTAGCGCAAGGTTTCTCCCAGAAACCGGGAATAGATTATGAAGAAACATATTCTCCGGTCATGGATGGGAATACCTTCAAATTCCTGATCAGCCTCTCTTCTCTGAAAAGCCTAGAAATGCAGCTCATGGACGTTGTGACTGCATATCTTTATGGCAATATAGATAAAGATATCTATATGAAACTCCCTGAAGGATATAAAATTTCACCAGAGAAAACAGATAGACCTCGAGACACCTATTCTGTAAGGTTACAAAGATCATTGTACGGTCTTAAACAATCAGGAAGAATGTGGTATAATAGACTAAGTGAGTTTCTTGCTACGCAAGGATTTACTAATGATAAAGTCTGCCCGTGTATCTTTATAAAAAGATCGGGAACAGGATTTGTTATAGTCGCCGTTTATGTCGACGACTTAAATCTCATTGGATCTCCTGCAGAGATCACTGAGATATCTGAAAGCCTTAAGACAACTTTTGAAATGAAAGACCTAGGGAAAACAAAGTATTGTCTTGGCTTACAGATCGAACACCTAAAGGGTGGTATCCTGTTACACCAATCTACATATACACGAAGATTACTTAAACAATTCCACATGGATAAATGCCATCCCCTTAGTACACCAATGGTCGTTCGATCATTGGACGTAAAGAAGGACCCTTTTCGTCCACTAGAAGAGGGGGAGGAACCATTAGGTCCTGAAGTACCTTACCTAAGTGCCATTGGGGCACTACTCTATCTGGCTAACTGTACGCGTCCTGATATAGCGTTTTCAGTTAACTTATTAGCCAGATACAGTGCAGCGCCCACAAAGCGCCACTGGAATGGAGTGAAGCATCTTCTGCGCTACCTCCAAGGGTCTATAGACCTAGGACTATATTACCCGAATAGTGGGTCTTCCACTTTACTTGGTTATTCAGATGCAGGTTATAGATCAGATCCCCACACAGAGAAATCACAAACTGGATTTGTGTTTACTTTCGGTGGTACGGCTATCTCCTGGAGGTCCGTCAAACAGACCAGTGTGGCTATCTCATCAAACCATTCTGAACTCCTGGCAATCCATGAAACAAGCAAGGAGTGTGTTTGGCTTCGCTCCGTCATTCAGCACATTTTGGCATCTACTGGCCTGAAGACTGGTGAACTTGAGCCTACTACCCTTTTTGAAGATAATGCAGCATGCGTAGCTCAACTTCAGAAAGGATACATGAAGAGTGACAAGACGAAGCACATATCCCCCAAATTCTTCTGGACGCACGACCTTCAAGAGAAGGGACAAGTCAAAGTACAACAAATTCAATCTTGTAATAACTTAGCAGATTTGTTTACCAAAACACTGCCACGATGTACTTTTGTAAAACTTGTAAGAGGAATAGGGATGAGACAACTAAAAGACCTGCAAGCCTGAAGCTTGTATAGATCAGGGGGAGTAAAACTATAGGATTGTACTCTTTTTCCTTAGGACTGATGGTTTTTCCCACTGGGTTTTCCACAGCCAAGGTTTTAACGAGGCAAACTAAGTTTACTCTGGATCCAGTAGTATCCACCCCATTAGCTTATTGAATCCTGAAGTATTTCATAAGTGGATCCAAGGAAATGGATGAATAAGGGGGAGTGTTATGAAACATTATCTCTATTCATCATTATGTCATGAGTTACACATGACCCTTGGGATCATGTAACTCATGACCCTTGGATTATGTAACTCATGACCCTTGGGTTGTCCATTAGCCCTATATATATGGCCCTTGCCATATGATGAAATACATGAATAAAAATACTATTCTACAAGATCTCGTCTTCCTTCAAACAATAACAACTATTATGTGAGACCCTAAAACTAAATAACTCTTCATATTAATAGCTAGGGCTTGTGGACATGTTTGATTATCTACTACAAAATGATATTAAAAAGGGGTAGTATACCTATAGAAATAAATACACCAACCCCCCTATGTTTCATGAGTATTACAAAGACTACCCCTATTTGAAACTAATTACACTCACCACCCCTCTCCTTTAGAAATTTGTATACTATACTAGGACAACCATCTTCAAATATGTCCAAGGGGCCTAGGTGCAACTCTCCCAGTTATTTAGTTTTGATATCATATAATATTCGAAATTTAGTCTTAGGTCTCAGAATTTGAATTTCGTTTTAAGGGTTGAATTGAAATGACTGTCCAAAATGAAGGACTAAAAGTAATTTTTAATTTTATACGAGACCTAAAATTAGACGAAAATTTCGAATATTATGGAGATATGAAGGAGATCTAACAATCAACTCAAGTCAACATTTAGGACGAGACCGGAATCGTTTTCCTTGTATAATATGAAGAAATAAATATAAACTTTAAATATTATACTAATTCTAAAACTAAATAACACAATCATTTATGCAACCAGTGCTCCTCCATAATTTGGGGGATGGGGATGGGGGTGGGGTGCGTGGTGGTGCTGGAATTTGTTGATGAAAGTAACGTATTTTCCTTATAATTAAGGAAGCGGTGAGGAGCGCTTTTAGTCGAGATCGATGGAAATCACGATCTCTATCCCACATAATTGTGTTGCCAGCCAACTCTTTTTGCTCGATATATAAATCCGTAGCCGACAGGAATGGTCAGGTTCCTATCAGCACAGCACAGCACAGCACAGCACAGCGCCTAACACATCATCAAGCGAAGGGCACGCCGGTTGCAAAGAAATTCAAGGCCCGGTTGAAATTTCTCCTCAATCGCACTATTGTTGCTGCAAGTAAGTTTGTGCTTATCTAACTTATTCTCCGCTTGAGGCGACAGATCAAATGACAGCAATCTTGGTACAATTTGGACTATCTGTGTGTGTCGTGACAGACATATCAGATATGTGATACGGACACGGATACAAGTTGAGGAGTGCTAGTGAATGAAATTTCTCTTCAATCAACGTCGTAGTGTTGAAGCGATGAGTTCAAGAGCAAAATTTATCATTTATACATTCAGCAATTCTGTCCAATTATCAATGAATAATTTTAGACAACAAATTAGCAAAATCTCAACTCAAAACCGCATCATGTTGCCTTGATAATCTGTCATCAACTACCACAAATTCCAGACAAATTAATACAGTACATATATACGAATATTAATACAGTATATATATACGAACAGAACACAGACACACGGACAAATTTAGTATCATATTCGATACGACACAGCACCACTTGACAAACACAATTCCTATTTTTTGTGTCCATACTTGAAAATGCTTCCCAAAACTACATTCCTCCCTGCCATCTCCTTTAAAGAGACGGTTCCACCATACAGATAGTTTTACAAAAGAAAAATGACAGCAAGTACAATTTGGACTCTCAGTGTCGTGTCAGCCTACCATATATGCGATACGGGTATGGGTACAGGTTGAGTGCTAGTGTGCAAGTGATGAGATCAAGAGCAAAATGGATCATTTATACATTCAGCAATTCTGTCCAATTATCAATGAATAATTTTAGACAACAAATGAGTAAAATCCCAACTGAAAATAGCATTTGCTTGATAATCTATCTTGAACTACCACAAATTGGAGAAACTATTCAGAGAGACGGGCTCACCGTGCATCCTTCGTTCTTCTTGCTTCACTTAAATGTCTTAAGAATGAAGAGGATTGTTTCCGGCTCAGACTCACTGCATGAACTCATCCCCCCATTACACATACCATTAATACTACAAGTATATCGTATCCGATACCGTATCAGACACAACACCACTTAACAAACACAATTCCATTTTCGTGTCCAGACATGAACTGCTTTCCTCCCTGCCAATGTTAATTGTTCTTTGTACACTTTAATTAAGATCCTCAAGATATGAAAACTACTAGAACACCAACAAACTACAAATCAAAAGTATATCAATCTATTTATGTATCTGTCATAGCTGAAAGCTATAATTAGAAAGCATCACCGGAGGCCGAGGAGGAGGAGAAGGAGTAGGAGTAAGAAGAAGAAGGAAAAGAAGAAGAAGAAGGAAAAGAAGTGGACACGGCCGGTTGTGTCGAACAGTCGTCCTCGAACCAACAATCGCAACGGCGCCCCCTCCGGTCGGCGGTGAGGACCTTCAAGAGCTCCTCCCCCTTGGCCCTCCCCCTGTCGCTGGTCCCCGCCGCCTCCACCATCTCCCTCACCACCTCCACCACCCCCTCCACCTCCCTGATGTCCCCCACCGCCCTCTCCCCGCCGCTCCTCGCCAGGTTCAGCAGCGCCGCCGCCACGTTCTCCCTCGTCTTCCCGCCCCTCCCCCGCGCCAGCCCTACCAGCGCCCCAAGCCCCCCGCCGCCGCCGCCCGCCGCCCTCATCGCGTCCACGCTCTCGCAGCACCCGGCCACCTGCGCCACCACCGCCGTCGCGTCCTCGACGATCCCTGTCCGCGGCTCCCGGAGGATCAGCGCGAGCAGCGAGGGCACCGCGCCGAGGGAGACGAGCACGGGGCGGTTGAGCGCGTAGAGCGAGAGCGCGAACAGCGCCTTGAGCGAGTCCTTGAGGGTCCGCGCGGAGGAGGCGGGAGAGCTGAGCAGCGAGAGGAGGGACTTGATGATGGGCTTCTTGGAGCCGATGATGGGGCGGTAGGCGTCGACGGAGAGGAGGGAGTAGAGGGTCGCGGAGACGTTCTGGAGGACCGTGTCGGAGGAAGTGTCCGAGTCCAAGGAGTGGGAGAGGGAAGAGAGGAGGGAGGGGGTGGCCATGATGGACTCCGGGGAGGTGATGGAGAGGTTGAGGAGGGTGGCGGAGGCGAGCTCCTGGAAGGTAGGTGGGGAGTGGAGGAGGTGGAGGAGGAGGTGGGGGACGAGGCCAGCGTCGACGAGAAAGGGGCGGATCGAAGGGTCCGTCCTCGAGAGGTGGCGGACGGAGGAGAGGTGCGAGGAGAGGCCGTCGTCGGTGGCGGCGAAGGCGAGGCGGGACACCATGGACCGGGCTCTGCGTTGCTTCTCTTCCGTCATTGCTGGATGGCTCCGCTCCAGCTCCAAGCTCTCTTGTAGTTTACTCGTTGAGGAAAAAGAAGAAGAAAGAAATGGTCACTTTGGCGTGCTAAAATTGGAGAAAGCGCCGGGCGTATGGGAACGTGCTGATTAGAATAACATGGCGGATGGGGGCGCCGAGTTGTCCTTGTTCCACAGTGGGAACGTTCATGGATTATTTGACCTTTTTCCTTTTATTTTATTTTTCGAAATTTTTTATCAAATTACAAGAGTTTAAAAAAATTGCTTAAAAGAAATAAAATATGAAAGAAAAAAAAATTGCAAAGAGAGCATCGTGTGCCTTAAAATAGGACGTAAAAGATAAAATGTACATCAAAACATTGAACCGGTTAGTAATTTTAACCAAATTTCTTAAGCTCCTCCAATGTGAAAACCAAATTTCTTAAAGTACACCCGACACGAAATAAAATTTGACCCCCAAAAATAACATTTTATTGGACTTATATTCTACTTTTTTATTACTTATTATTTTTTAAAAAATTATTAGACTTGTATTCTATTTTTTTGGGGAAAAAAACATTGGTAGACAAAACAGATATTAAAATATTAGTAGACAAAAATGGATATTTTTCACATACGCGCTTCTTGGCGCGCGCTTTTTCATGCGCAGTGCACGCAGACGGCGGTTCGAACGTCAACGGGCCGGCCGAATGCGGAGTAGGGGGGCTGGGGGGAATGGGGGTGGGGGGGGGGGGGAGGGCCACCTCTCGCCGTCGCACGTGAGCAGAGGTGCGCGTTCCATTGGACTTTTAAAAAAAATATATTTTTATGACAAAAAATGGAATGTAAGCCTATAAACACAAAAATGGTATGCAAGTCTATAAACACAAAATGTGGAATGTAAGTATAAATTTATATTAATAAGTGGGACAAAAGTTAAAATAAATTATATTTCTTTTTTTACCTCCTCGATGTCTGAGGATATCAAGACTATACCAACCAAAAAACAAAAAATTGCATAGAGAACATCAAAGTTTATAAATTGTTCTGAAGCATAAAATTTGCTGAAATTACGATAAGCAACCCAAATGCCCTACAAAATGGCATTTTCTACGCATGGATATTTATTAGCAGGTATTAATCATACTTTAATTCTACCGCTCAGCTGACATTTTGTTAATTAAGAATGTAAAGAAAACGTTATTCAGAAGGACATTTTTTTTACAAAATTGCTAGCCAAACGACCTTTCAAATGACATTTTTTTAACAATTCTATGTTTTTTTTGTCATAGAACAAATCCAACGGCTATAACTTACAACGGCTATATTTTCCTTCATTTATTTGTTTCCAACAAACTAAAATAAAAATAAACAAATTAATATGCACAAAATGGAAGACATTTTCTGTGCAATATAATTTTTTTTTTTTTGAAAAGGTGCAATATAAGTCATTTCGAAGGGCGGTTTTTTAATCACAATTTTTTTTACCTGATGATCGGTTACTGATTAATCCCATCAAAATTAGGTTTTGGGTCTCAATTGCAAATAACCAATACTTTGTGTTGTGAATGAAATATTATCGAACTTTGATTCTTTGTATGCAATCTTTCGGGGAAAATAAAAGGTGGGCTTATATAGGCTAGGCTTGTTTGGGCATAACAATTGGAAATTTGAGTTATGTAGATAAAATGCTGAGAGACTAGAAAACTAAATTTCTGTTATGATTTATGGATAAATTTAAATAATGGATGTCCTTATTTTTATCAACAATATTTTTTTATCTTATTTCTTAATAAGAGAAGTCCTAGTCTGTGTTGGAGCTTTTTCTTGAACATGTAGAGATAGCTTGCTCTATACACATGCCTAGTATTATTTAGTCCCATATTAGAAAAACACCATTAGTTGTATCTCAATATATACTTGGTATGTTGTTGAGACGTGCACATGGGGTGGTGACCCTAAGGAGGAAATCATATGAGTGATTTTACTATGAGGTAAGGTTAAGACTCCGTGGTAAAGCATTTATGCTTTTTCCCCTTGGAAATTAATTTCCATTGGAGCTAAGCCCCGTACGACTCGGGCTCGGGCTCATGTGGCATTTTGTTCGCGGGGTCCGATCGCTGCGACCAATTGGCGCTGCCCAGTGGCGCGGCCCAGTGGCGCGCAAGTTGGTCGGCCTGTTGGTGCGGCTTGATGACGCTGCCAGTTGGCGCGCAGTTGGCACGTAGTGCGCGTGTGCACAGTTGGCGCAGCGGTACGCGCTGTACGCTGTTATCGCGCACTATGCGCTAATTGACGCACGCTGTGCGCCAGTTGGCTCAATCATGTTTGTGCATGATTTGAGCGATTATGAACGTTCGGAGCAATTTTTTCATGTCCTAAACGTTCTGCATACCGAGCAGTTACTAGGCGCACCTATATAAAGTCCCTCTCTTCTCTCTCAAGGGACAGTACTAATATCAGAAATTTTCTTACGAAATTCTCTAAGTTCAGAGCAAAGAAGAGAGGTATTTTGTGAGCAGAGTCCGCGCCATCCAAGTAGTCAGAAGAGCGGAGTGTTCCGAAGTTCTTCGTCGAACTTGCTGGTTCTTGGAAGCTGTTCGTGTAGGACGAATCAAGCTTTGAGCGTCGGTGATCATTCACCCCAGCAAGCCATTTCACCATTTCTGTTCATTCACTTTTATCTCGTTCTAAACGAAAACGTTTCTGATCTAATTAGAAAACGTTAGTGGACTTTCGCTGTTACTGCTACGGATTCTACTGTGACTTCTTCGAAGAATCCTCCAGGATCTCTCTCGTGCACCTTCTTTGAAGTGTTGCATAATTTCAGTTTTCCATCGAAAAATTATGTCCCGGGACTAACAGTCTAATGGGCTACAATTTTTTTTTTTTTTTATAACACATTATCATCACGATAGTTCGAGGAGCTCTTCATCGTTCAAGATTACGATAAAGTCAACGTTGAACAAATGCGAGACTAATTTTCATTTGTGGTTAATATCTATTTTCGGATAGAATTTCTGATCATTTTAGAATTTTGTATGGTCCTCGTAATTGTGACGGAGAGAGAACTAGAAAATTAGTTTTAAGAAACATTTTTTTAGATGTTCGGCGATACGTACGGTACTTTGTAGTTATGTGAAAAAAATTTATCCAATTTTACAAAATATTTATAAAAAAGAGGTTTTTTTTGTTTACTCCCCTAAAGCTAACTTAAACACCGATTCTGTGAATTTTTTTTTAAATTTGAGTGTTAAGCATCCAAACAACTACTACTATCCAAGTGCACCCTAAGGCTATGTTTGGTAGGAGAAAAAAGTGGGAGAAAGAAAAATAGAGGAGGAAAAAGGGGAGAGAAAGATTCATTTTCTTTTCATATTTTTTCACCTAGAAGGATGAAGTTTACATATATTACGTATAAAGGGTCAAGTTTGGAGAAATTCCAAATCAAGGAAGGGCCTCCAACTCAAATGGCGGGAAGGGGAGGGAATCCGATTTGGTGGGGCCCCCAGGAGGTCTACTCCAAAAGAAATGGAGTATCCTGGAGCATATGGGGCCCAAAGGAGGAGCACTCCATTTCAAATAGAGGATGGGGGGGGGGGAGAGAATCTGGTTGGTGATGGGGCCCATCCTCCAGTTCTTTTGGCGTATTGGGGGGCCTCCAATTGTGTTGGCGGTGGAAGGGAGCCCCCCTTTATTTCTTCATACTGTGGGAGGGGAACCCCTATTTGTTCGTACTGTGGGAGGGGAAGCCGCAGTTTCACGAAAACCACATGCTGCATCTCCCTATATAAACTGAGATCCGTCCCCTCCCTTCTCCACAATCCCAACTCAGATCTTCCCCTTCTCATCTCTACCCGACCAAGGTAAGCATTCTTTATATATATTTTATATTTGTAGTTTATGTATTAATAATTAATTTTAATTGTAGATGGCTAACGAAAATGATGGTCGTATTTCCGGTGGACCGACTACCGAGTTGATTAAGAAGCAACGTAAAAAGCATATATTCGATTAATATTTAGTAGAAAGGTAATTTATTTTACCTCAATAAATTTAATAAATAATATATGTAAAATCCCTTATAATTTAAAGGAATATTTAAATTATTTTTGGATTTTATTTTAATTCTAATTTACTTTTTTTCTTATTTGTATTATATAAAAGGACTATAGTCATGGTTGAGTTTGAATATGCAAGACGACTAGAAAGTATGGCATGCCTAGCGTAGTCGGGTGCTTTAACTAGTATGCTAGCCATGTTAGGAATGCCATGGTCATATTATAATCTCTTGCATGTTAACCATTCAAATTATGGCACAAGTTATATTTTATTTAATTAATTAGTTAGGAAAGCCTTTATGACTTTTTAGGAGACACGGTTGCACCAAACCTTCCCAAACCTCTTCCAAGCCAAACCCAACCCTATGTAGACATGTTGGGCATTAATAAATATTATTAATTATATTTATTTGTATTTAATTCAGATTTTGTAGTGTAATTACATAGATAGAATTAAATAGTTCTATATTAGGAAATCCCTTTTAAATCCTCAATCCAATCAACTTGCCAACTCACCAAACAACCAAATCATGCCAAGTGGACCCCCACCATGGTAATTTCGGCCAAAGTAACCCCCCATGGCCAAATGCATCAATTAAATAGGATTAAATCCTAGATTGCTTAAAATTCACTTAAAGATATGTTTAAATATACCAACTTATTCCAAATCTTAACCAAATCTTAATCTTTCTCTCCCTCACCTTTGGCCGACCAAAACCCCTCTCCCTCTCCATAATTTCGGCAGCAACAAACTCTCCATAGCCTCTATACATCATCTCTTCCATTGCACATCTCTCCATCCTTCACAAAAATTCATCTCCTCCACCATACATCCTCGAAACCCCTCAAAACAAACCCTAAAAACTCCATCTCCCCCATCCAATCCTCTATAGCCATTATCAACTCTTCCATACTCACCAAGAGAGGATTAGCAAGCAAGGATAGCGGAAAAGATTGGAGCTTTGGTGAAGAGAAGTCATCATCACCTTTCTAGCAAGGATCTTTGGTAAAACCAAATCTTTTCTTCTAAAAACCTTTGCTAAAATTTGTAAAATATGTTATTAACTCTGTAGAAATCATATTTTGATGGCTTTTGTTAGGTAATCATCCATAAAGGTTTCAAATATATGCGTAATATTCATGTGTCGGTAGGATCAAAATTAACCTCATTGTAAAGGAACTATGAGTTATTGGTGCCTATTTTAAAACTGAATTTTAGTGTATTCATATACATAAATTAGGATTTTTAAGTATTTTTCCACGATTTTAGCAACTCAAATATGGTCGAAAAATTGTAGGTCAAAACTAGCTAATTTCGGGTAACCGGCTGACCTAGAATGTCCCAAACTTGTAGTATAACTAACCCTTGTACCTCTGATATTATTCTATGAAATAAATTATTTTATTGCTTTAAAATATATTTTTGGTTATTTAGCAATTTTGAGTCATTAACTATGTTCCGGACGAGTTTCGGGTAGACTAGCTGACTTATTAATCAACTAGTCATAAATGTCTTTAGAAATATTAATTCTGGAATTTCAGAGATAAATTGTAGAAAATTATTTAAATATTATTTTTATGATTTTATATAATTTTTAAGTATGTTATTGAAGTAGGGCATAACCGACTAATTAAAAGTTAGAAACCCTAAAACTGTGTTTCGATGTCTCGTGGAACCTGTGTGTGATTGTATGGATCTAAATGGTTCCACGAGAGATTGAATATAATTTTAACACATTAATTTGACTAATTAAGTCGTATCGTAAGTTTCATGAGTAGTGACTTAATTTAGTTAATTAATTATCTAGGAGTGTCGGGTTCCGGAGGCGTGGACGCGGGAGCGGTGTTTCATATTTACAGCACGGAATCAGGCAAGATACCTTGCCATTATACTGTTTATATTCAGTCTACATTTATTTATATATCACTGTTCATTATTTTCAGTTATTACAGTTCTTGATTTACTACATGCTCAGTGATTATTAGTTTACTTATTTCCTTTGGTTGCACATGAACCTAGAGTTAAGGGACTACCGTCTGTAGTGTATCGCATATACCTTGACACAGTTGTACCACGATGTGTGAGATGAGTAGCATGTAGAGGTTCTTGCGTGTGGGTTGATCCCCATGCGCATGCGTTAGGGCTAACTGCTAATAGAGGCTGTTAGGAGACTTAGCAGTTAGTAGAGGTACATGGTCGTGGATGCGACTTGACAGGTACATTGGGTGGGGAGAACAATACCTGACGTATGGGCTTCTTTGCACTTCCTGCTTATGTGCGCTCCCGGAGACGCAGGCTCCAGGTGCCCTCTGACGTTTTCCAGAGCGTTATGGACGTAGCCCCTTGCACATGATGCCCTCTGACGATTTCGGACGTTACGGACGTAGGCCCCTGGTGCCCTATATGGGGACTATGCCGATCCCATTTACAGCCGGCTCATCGTCGAAGGATTGTTTCTCAACTGCATGATCACTTTAGTATGGTTAGTTACCTATTTATGTCTTGTCACTTTCTTTAATTGTGGCATAATTATATTCAGTATTTAATGGCATGTTTATTGTATCTTGTTACGTCCCTCTGAGGACCTGGTTATCTCGCCAGGGTGTGTCTTGTCCTTCGCAGGTGTTCTAGCCAAGGCCGTGATCTTCCATTCTTCGAAGATGATTGCTTGGTTCGTCTTGTATATCGATCATTTCCTTGTATATCTTTCTTTAAATGGTTGGTAGTGGATTTGTCTCCGCCCAACTACATGTATAAATGAAAATTCTTGAGTTGATTATAATATTATTCTTTATTATTGTGGATGAGATTTAGTTATCATGGTTTTACTGTATTTTACAGCTTATGTATACATACGGGGTTCCATACATTGGAGTACTTCGTATGTATACAGCTGGCATGGATACGTACCTAGCCCTAAGTATTTTGGGACTGGGCGTTACATATTTTGTGGTGGCCCATGCAGGTCGAGTTTGTCACATCGTTACGTTACTGTACCGATGTGAACCTGCATATAGGATTAGGATATAGGAATCTCATCCACAAGCTTGACTTCGTCCCTCAATTCCAAATCTCGAACTCTCGTCCGATTATCTTGACTTCTTCTGCTTGATTCCTTTCACTAAATCTTATCTTCTTTCGTGCTAAATAGGGAGGTAGGAGATAACTCATACGAGTATACGTGTTATATTCCTCAATTACTCTATTAGTTGACTTCATAAGTTGAGTAGTATGACTACAACCTACCACCCGTATCCTTTTAACCTAGTATTAAAGTGTAACAGAGTGATAATGATATATGCTATAGGAGAGATGTTACCTAGAATATAGAGATTTCTAGCCCATACCCATTGGTCAACTAAGGCCTGATACAAGAACCAGTAGGACGACTGTATACGCAAGCACACCGATAAGACTTAGATCCTTGTGAAACTCGAACTATTTATTACTGCTTTCAACGTATTCTTCCGTACTTATACTTTAAACTACCATGAATGACGACGCTATTTATAGCCTAGTTTTGCAAGCTTATTCTTTGTCGAGCTTGTTCAGGACATATGTATACTGGGGACGCCCACAAGCATATTGTCTAATTAGAATCAATGTATTATGGTCTGATCAACCATAGTGCACTTGGTTCGCTCTTCATATGATTATCCCACATGGATTGAGATATAAGGTATCTAGGATCTCATCCGCGACTGTATTGACAATTTCTCTTGAATTACACATTCGCCTTTGAATTACGTAATTGTATTCAATGACATCTTTCTTGAACTCTTTATTGCTTTTGTCTTTCACTGATTGGAAAGACGAACGCTCGTATTTGATAGATAAATACAGAGTATCCCCATGGCCATGGTAGTTATATGCACAAGTATAGCAACCATCGGCCAAGCCATATAACTACAACCTTGCCTAAAGTTGCTCGTCCTTTCCTTGACCCTAATAGTAATATCGTGACCTTCTAGTCATTTGAGCTTGAAAGATGAGTAAGATCTTACCCTTGGGTAAACCAAAACCTATGAGACTATCTAATCTCTAGGAATCAATTATTGTGAGTCTCCAAATATTCATCTTGATTCTTGGCTTAACTAGCAACCCGTATGCCTTAACTCAAACCTTACTTGACTAGGCCCCACAGTTTAGACAGAGAAGAATAGACCAAAACAAGGACAAGCATTGCAAGGACCATGGTAGACACCCATTCCAAGATTAGAGATTCAGCATGTTACTTTAGGTACAAAATTCTATTATCAAAGAAGTGACATAATATTAGAACAACACATTCACCAGCTTAGCCAAAATCTGTAGCATGATGCCCCGTCATTATGTTGTATTAGTAATCAACAAGTGATGCATGAGCACTACATTTAATACCTCTGAACGCTTGTGACTATAGTCTGGCAGGTTTGACACAAATAAAATTACGACTTAGTAGTTAGGGATCTTTCCCATGACGTGCTTTAGAGTTCGTTATTCCACCGATAGACTCTCGTATACCATGGACAAGCGGGTCATTCCATATTATCGACTCAGGTACCACTGTACGCGATCATTTCCATTTATTAGGACTCGGGGTACAATCCTCGAAACTGATTCACAACTACCCTATCATGTTATCGATCACATCGTGACTTATTACCAAATGTCAAGGTACGATATCGCGACTCAAATATTCCTAACCTCATTATTCCTAAAACCATATCCTAGTCTCTAGAGTGAATAGATTGTAAGCCATTCTTACTTTTAGGAATTTGGGGATCACCGATTGATTGAGGTAAATTGGTTCTCACTAGGATGATAAATTAGTGACTCGTGAACTCCCACTTTCTTTTTAGATCTTTGGTGTCCCTTACCGTGACTTTGATATTTGAAGTGTAATACTAGCTGTTACCTTCCAACAAAATTTATATGCAAAACTTAAACGAGTCCCTTCAAGTAGACATATCATGTCCCACACAAACACATCTCCTTGGACTCTATTATTATGATACGACTTTCAGGTCAAAAGGGACTAGCGATAACCCTTACCATAACACCGATGTACTTTAGACTGCAGTTAGAGATCCAACCTTGACTCAAATCTTTTGGCCCAATATATGGTTGTGATCTACTCGAAGCCCTCTACGCACATGCCACTAGTGTGCCACTCAATAGAGGCCTTGTGTGCTACTTAAACACAAAAGTCACGGAAGGCGCATCTCGACTTACAGAACCTATTCTACCAACCCGACGGAAATTTGCCCAACCACTTGAATTTGAACCTATTCTACATTACCCTAACCTAATAGGGATGGTTTAAAATTCCACAAAATTTTGTCCAGCCACTATAGATTAAAATCTAAAGTTCATGCAATCAAAGATTGAAGTCCAATTAGGGAACCTATTGAGACTCAGTTAAACCCATCATAGCCCATCGCCATATTGGGACTATAAAACCAAACTTGATGAAATAGGCTCACCCCTATTATGTAGGTCCCACCTCTTGGCTCACTAATTCTCCTTCCATAGATTTGTAACTGCATCTCTTCGTAGCCTATGTTATGCATCTCTCGGTACCAACTTGCTTCCGGATATACTTGACCAAGACCTCTCATACTTCTTGACCAAACATAATTAATAATGGGCCATATTAAATAGATAATACCTAGACTTCCTATAGAGTCTGTGACTATGATTGGAAATACCTCATACTTCCTATACCTCCTTGAAATTTGACCTTCTTAGAAGCCCTATTACTGTGCTTTCCCCGATTAACCAACTTCTATAAGTTGGGTAGAACATTGAACTTATTATACTCTACCTCTCAGAATGGGATTACAATCGTGACCGTTCTTCCGTCTGTATGGAATTTATGAAACGATCTTTTATTTTGCATTTTATATCCCTTTGCTCTGCGTTTAGATAACTACGGTAACAGATTGTAACCTAAATTCTTCAAGTCAATCATAGAATCATTTTTGTTTAAATCAATAGCAAATTTTTTTGAGCAAATAGATCGCAAGCCTCTCTAAGAACATAAGATTTTGGAATTAGCAAGTGGTTGGAAATGATTGGTTCCAATTAGACTAATAATTCAATGGTTCATAACGTCGACCCATATTCGTATCATTTGATACCCTCGACCGTGATTTTGATAATTGAAGCACAATACTAGCCTTTTCCTTTCGACAAAGTTCACACTCACGAACTAGACTAGTCATACTACTCACATGACATATGTCCCACACAAACGAACTTTCAGTGCTCCATTTAAATTACACCACGTGTATGACACATTGTTTCCTCAAAACAAACCATAGAGACCCAAATTCGATCTATTCGATTTCACCCATGCAATATCGACCCATTCCCTTAACTAAACTGAATACTCAAGATCTATGCAAGACGTAGCACACCTATGACGTATGCCTTCCAACAAGCAAGCATGCCTCCTACACACACAAACATCAGCCCACACATATTAGTCATTATGACTTAGAGTTTTCAAAACACTTGCCTAATCATATTCTATAGCCTGGGTTCTTTAATTATCATGATTCTCATCACTTGGCCATAAATTTTTTTCCTAAGTTTTCAAGCTCACTTCTTTGTTTCCATGTTAGACGTAGAACGAATTCTGAACCGACACACCTTAGTATATTCAAACAAGAGGTCGCTACCAGCTTGTCAAAAGCATGACCCCTAGAGTGATGTTTGATTGTAGTAACTTTCTTATAGTTGTTATTGACCAAGACGTCACGGTGTTATCGAGGCTCACTTAGAATCAAAGACTGCGGTCAGAAGTGTCCATTATTTCGTGCCCCTCCCTAGAAATTGTCCTCCTCAAAGTCTTGTAATGACGACGATCTTTACGGGTGGCCAACTTTATAAGTTGGGTAGAGTCTGGAAGGAAGCATACCCCATCTTGTAGAATATGAGGTCAATTGGGATTTCTATGACAACCACCCTCCATCCTTTCAAAAAAATTGAGTACAATTTGACGTACCTACTCTCCCTCCGTACAAAATCTCAATTCTTGATATTATGATTATTTTTAATTTCGAGGACGAAATTGTCATAAGTTGGGTAGGATGTAAAACCCTTATAATTTAAAGGAATATTTAAATTATTTTTGGATTTTATTTAATTCTAATTTATTTTTTTCTATTTTTTATTATAAAAGGACTATAGCCATGGTTGAGTTTGAATATGCAAGACGACTAGAAAGTATGGCATGCCTAGCGTAGTCGGGTGCTTTAACTAGTATGCTAGCCATGTTAGGAATGCCATGGTCATATTGTAATCTCTTGCATGTTAACCATTCAAATTATGGCACAAGTTATATTTTATTTAATTAATTAGTTAAGAAAGCCTTTATGACTTTTTAGGAGACCCGGTTGCACCAAACCTTCCCAAACCTCTTCCAAGCAAACCCAACCCTATGTAGGCATGTTGGGCATTAATAAATATTAATAATTATATTTATTTGTATTTAATTCAGATTTTTAGTGTAATTACATAGATAGAATTAAATAGTTCTATATTAGGAAACCCCTTTTTAAATCCTCAATCCAATCAACTTGCCAACTCACCAAACAACCAAATCATGCCAAGTGGACCCCCACCATGATAATTTCGGCCAAGCAACCCCCATGGCCGAATGCATCAAATTAAATAGGATTTAAATCCTAGATTGCTTAAAATTCATTTAAGGATATGTTTAAATATACCAACTTATCCCAAATCTTAACCAAATCCTAATCTTTCTCTCCCTCACCTTTGGCCGACCAAAACCCTCTCCCTCTCCATAATTTCGGCAGCAACAAACTCTCCATAGCCTCTATACATCATCTCTCCATTGCACATCTCTCCATCCTTCACAAAAACTCATCTCCTCCACCATACATCCCGAAACCCCTCAAAACAAACCCTAAAAACTCATCTCCCCATCCAATCCTCTATAGCCATTATCAACTTCCATACTCACCAAGAGAGGATTAGCAAGCGAGGATAGCGGAAAAGATTGGAGCTTTGGTGAAGAGAAGTCACATCACCCTTTCTAGCAAGGATCTTTGGTAACTATCAAATCTTTTCTTCTAAAAACTTTGCTAAAATTTGTAAAAAATGTTATTAATTCTGTAGAAATCATATTTTGATTTTGTTAGGTATAATCATCCATAAAGGTTTCATGAATATATGCGTAATATTCATGTGTCGGTAGGATCAAAATTAACCCATTGTAAAGGAACTATGAGTTATTGGTGCCTATTTTAAAACTGAATTTTATGTGTATTCATATACATAAATTAGGATTTTTAAGTATTTTTCCATGATTTTAGCAACTCAAATATGGTCGAGAAAATTGTAGGTCAAAACTAGCTAATTTCGGGTAACCGGCTGACCTAGAATGTCCCAAACTTGTAGTATAACTCAACCCTTGTACCTCTGATATTATTCTATGAAATAAATTATTTTTTGCTTTAAAATATATTTTTGGTTATTTTAGCAATTTTGAGTCATTAACTATATTTCGGCGAGTTTCGGGTAGACTAGCTGACTTATTAATCAACTAGTCATAAATGTCTTTAGAAATATAATTCTAAAATTTCAGAGATAAATCTGTAGAAAATTAATTTAAATATTATTTTATGATTTTTTATAATTTTTAAGTATGTATTGAAGTAGGAGCATAACCGACTAATTAAAAGTTAGAAATCCTAAAATTGTGTTTCGATGTCTCGTGGAACCTGTGTATGATTGTATGGATCTAAATGGTTCTACAAGAGATTGAATATAATTTTAACACATTAATTTGACTAATTAAGTCGTATCGTAAGTTTCATGAGTAGTGACTTAATTTAGTTAATTAATTATCTAGGAGTGTCGGGTTCCGGAGGCGTGGACGCGGGAGCGGTATTTCATATTTACAGCACGGAATCAGGCAAGATACCTTGCCATTATACTGTTTATATTCAGTCTGCATTTATTTATATATCACTGTTCATTATTTTCAGTTATTACAGTTCTTGATTTACTACATGCTTAGTGATTATTAGTTTACTTTGTTACTATCCTTTGGTTGCACATGAACCTAGAGTTAAGGGACTACCGTCTGTAGTGTATCGCATATACCTTGACACAGTTGTACCACGAGGATGTGTGAGATGAGTAGCATGTAGAGGTTCTTGCGTGTGGGTTGATCCCCCATGCGCATACGTTAGGGCTAACTGCTAATAGAGGCGTGTTAGGAGACTTAGCAGTTAGTAGAGGTACATGGTCGTGGATGCGACTTGACAGGTACATTAGGTGGGGAGAACAATACCTGACGTATGGGCTTCTTTGCACTTCCCTGCTTACCTGTGCGCTCCACCGGAGACGCAGGCTCCAGGTGCCCTCTGACGTTTTCTAGAGCGTTATGGACGTAGCCCCTTGCACATGATGCCCTCTGACGATTTTCGGACATTACGGACGTAGGCCCCTGGTGCCCTATATGGGGACTATGTCGATCCCATTTACAGCCATGGCTCATTCGTCGAAGGATTGTTTCTTAACTGCATGATCACTTTAGTATGGTTAGATTACCTATTTATGTCTTGTCACTTTCTTTAATTGTGGCATAAATTATATTCAGTATTTAAATGGCATGTTTATTGTATCTTGTTACGTCCCTCTGAGGACCTGGTTATCTCGCCAGGAGTGTGCTCTTGTCCTTCGCAGGTGTTCTAGCCAAGGCCGTGATCTTCTCCATTTCTTCGAGGATGATTGCTCTTGGTTCGTCTTGCTATTTTATCGATCATTTCCTTGTATATCTTCTTTCCTTTAAATTGGTTGGTAGTGGATTTGTCTCCTCCCAACTACATGTATAAATGACAAATTCTTGAGTTGTTTATAATATTATTCTTTATTATTGGATGAGATTTAGCTATCATAGTTTTACTGTATTTTACAGTTATGTATACATACGGGGTTCCATACATTGGAGTATACTTCGTATGTATATAGCTGGCATGGATACGTACCTAGCCCTAAGTATTTTGGGACTGGGGCATTACAATATATTAGCTCGATTGTCTAGTTTTTCAATAGTTAAATTGTGTAAATATTCATTTTAGATAATAGATGACTAACATAGTTTAAATGTTATTTTTTTAATTTTCAATAGTTAAATTGTTGCCAATATATTAGGATTGCCTATGTTGGTGCTCTTGTTCCTTGACATGAAGAGAGCTTGCTCTCAACATGCTTTGTAAAGTTTAGTCCCACATTGGAAAAGCACCATGAGTTATCTTAACATATATATGAGTATGTGTTGTTGGGATATGCACATGGGGTGGTGACCCTAAGGAGGGAACCATGTGGGTGATTTTACTAAGAGAAAAATGATTAATTCTAACAAAGACGTAAGTTGATTTTTGTTGTGCGGGCTCGGACTCGACACGGACTCCAGGTTGTCTCGTGTATGCACGGGAGTGTTCGGGGGAAGGCGTGGGCTAGCACTCGACTATGTTGATTGTGGGATGATGTAAAACATCAAGCTCTATTTAGAGTATTGGTGTTTTAGTCCCACATCGGATATGATAGATGGTGAGGTCTCACTCCACTATAAATAGAGCCCCCTTGCCTCCTTTCCAAGATGCACCAAAGAAGAGAGTTAAGGGAGTCCGTAAAGTTCAGGAAGCCCATTCAAGTCACGAATATTGAATGACGAGCGTTCCAGAAGTTCTCTTGAACTTGCTGGTTCCTGGAAGCGGATCGTATAGAGGTGAATCTTGCTTTGAGCAACGGTATTTTTACACCCCTGCAGATTTAATCCTCTCTTCTTCTTCTTCTTCTTTCTTCTTCTTCTTCTTCTGTTTCTCTGTAACTCGTTCTTCAGGTTTTAAGGCACCTACTGAGTAGGAAGGCCTAACTTTGTTCTTGAGATCTATCTCATTTGTGGCATCTACTGTGTAGGCTTGCTAAACTCATCATTTGTGGCACCTACTGTGTAGGCTTGCTGAACTCCTGTTTTCCATCTATATCCATTCTCCGAGACTAACAATCTCAAAGCAAGATTAGTACGATGGAAAACATTAATGCTTCACTCCACCAAACTTACTACTGCAAGTTGAAAAAGTTTGATGGAGAGCATTATCAAGTCTGGAAGAGGAAGGTCTTTCTTACCATTCAACTCCGAGACGTTGATCACGTGCTCTTTGAAGAGGAACCTACTGTTCCAGATACTGGGTCTGTTGCCGCTATAACTGCGGCTACTAAACTTCAGGCCAAATGGAGAAGGGAGAATAGCATTTGTAGGCTTCTGATCCTAAATACTATGGAGGATTCCCTGGTAGAATCCTACTTAAAGAAGGATAGTGCCAGAGAAATATGGGAGTCTGTGGAAAAGCTGTACGAGGAAGACAAAAATAGGAGCAAGATATTTTTTGTCAAAAAATATCACAAGTGCTCTTTGAAGACGAGAAGGCGATGCTTCCTCAAGTGAAGGAGTTTTTGAAACTTCGTCAGAAACTAGACGATGATAAGATGCCCCTCGTCGACAAGTTTGTCGTTGGAGGGATCGTCTCGAAACTTCCCGCTGGATGGAATATGTTCTATGCAAGAATGCATCGGAAGAAACTCGAGATCAGTCTGGAAGATCTTTTGCAGGAAATTCACGTTGAGGACGAGATGCGTTCTCAACAGAAGATGGACGCTTTATCCAAACAATTGGCCGAGGCCAATCTGGTGCAGACAAGAGACTCCAAGGGGAAGCAGGCGGCTTCTCACCACAAGAAAGACTTCGCTAATCTGAAAGTGAATGAACCGTCTTTCAAACAGAAGAAGCCCAAGTCCAATATGACTTGTTTTAACTGTGGCAAGAAGGGCCACTACAAGAGTGAATATAGATCCAAGCCCAAACAATCAGAGAAAGGTGAGTAAGGTTTCTTTGGTTTCTAATCTCGTTGCTATGATCGCTTAGGTCACAACTGAGGGGGCTGACTCTGACTGGTGGATAGACACCGGTGCGACATTCCATGCCTGCTCTGGAAAGGAATGGTTTATCACGTACCAACCAACTTCTGAGAAGGTTGTCATGGCGAACCTGGCCCAAGCTGAAGTTCTGGGGATCGTAACTGTGGAGCTGAAACTCACATCCGGTAACACTCTGACGCTCCAAGGAGTCAAGCATGTTCCGGTGATTGCCAAGAACTGATCTCTGGAAGCCTATTCGCAACGCAGGTTTGAGGATGGACATTAATGCTGGTCAGATGGTGATGTCCAATAAGGGAACATACTTCTGAAAGACTTTTCAAACCGAAGGGATGTTTAAAATTCAGCTGGTAAACTACTCTAATAAAATAAACGCAATCACTCTTTCTGACTATTATCTTGAGTTGTGGCATAATAGGCTAGGACATGTTCATTGTAAAAGAATAAACAAAATGTTTAGTCTAGGACTTATCTCCAAATGTAGGGGTAAGGTAGAGAAGTGTGAAGTATGTGCTCAGACTAAGATCACTAGAAAACCCTTTCATCGGGTCAATCGAAGCACAGATATTCTGGAGTTGGTACACTCCGATATATATGACTTCAAACAATTCTCTACAAAAGCTGGGATGAAGTATTTCATAAACTTCATCGACGGCTTCTCTAAGTACGCATTCGTCTACTTACTCAAATCTAAAGACGAAGCATTCGAGAAGTTCAAGGAGTTCAGGGCCGAAGCTTTACGAAAAACTGGACAACAACTCAAAAGGTTGAGAAGTGATCGAGGCAGAGAATATCGGTCGCATGAATTCGTATCATTCTGCAAAGAACATGGAATCATCTGCAAGACTACTGCTCCGTATCTCCTCAATCTAACGGAGTACGAGTAGCAGAGAGGAAGAACCGAACGTTGACAAAAATGATGAACTTAATGCTGCTAACTGCAGGTCTTCCAAAATGTTACTGGGGAGAAGCTACATTAACGGCCACTTTCATTCTGAATAGAGTGCCTTCTGCAACTTCTGACATAACTCCTCATGAACTCTGGTTCAAAGTCAGACCTAACTTGAATGTTATTCGAGTGTGGGGGTGTCTGGATTATGTGAAGCTCCCAAATCTGAAGATTCAGAAGCTTGGGACAAGGACTATGAAGGCGATCTTCTTGGGATATGTCGAGAAGAGTGTTGCCCGGAGATTCCTTGACATTGAGTCAAATCATATCATTGAATCTCGTGATGCTGAATACTTTGAAGACAAGTTTGCACGACACAAAAATATTGTTCTCACAGAAATTCTGGAGAATGATATAGGTGCAAATGAGACTGAGGTCTCATATGAACCAGTAGTCCAAGATAAAGTTGTTGGCGGAGAAACAACAATTGAACCAGAACTTGCTGAGCCTTCGAGGAAGCAAGCGAGGAGGCTGAAGAGCTTCGAAGATGACTTCATCACCTATCATGTGCAGATCCGCTTACCTATGATAAGGCGATGAAGACCAGAGATGCTGTCTTTTAAAAGGAGGCAATAGACAATGAAATTGACTCAATTACCTCCAATAACACATGGGTGTTGGTTGATTTACCTGAAGGAGTAAAATCCATCGGATGCAAGTGGATCTTCAAGAAGAAGATGAAAGCTGATGGAACCATTGACAAGTTCAAGGCCAGGCTAGTGGCCAAGGGGTTTTCTCAAAAATAGGAGATCGAGTACTTTGACATATATGCTCCAGTAGCACGGATGACAACCATCAGATTGTTAATTCCCCTTACAGCAATACACAAACTGGTGATACATCAGATGGATGTTAAAACAGCATTCCTGAATGGCGAGCTGACCGAGGAGATTTATATGCAACAGCCAGAAGGATTTGTCGTCAGAGTCCTAGAAGACAAAGTCTCCAAGTTGGTAAAATCTCTATACGACTTAAAGCAAGCCCCCAAAATGTGGCATGAGAAGTTTGACAAAGTTATAAGATCAAATGGATACAAGGTCAGCGAAACAGACAAGTGCGCCTATACTAAATTTGTTGATGGAAGAGGAGTCATCGTTTGTCTGTACGTGGATGACATGCTAATCCTAGGTACAGATAAGCTGTGTCACCGAGACAATGAAGTTCCTCTCGACAAAGTTCAGTATGAAGGACTTGGGGGATGCTGATGTATCTTGGGACTCAAGATCATCTGGACGGACACTGGATTGGCACTATCACAATCTCATTACATTAAGAAGATGCTCACTCGATACGGGTATCATGATCTTCCCATAATTGATACGCTGTACCGAAGTGATCAGAAGATGGAGCCAAACTCAAAGGAAAGCGTCAGGCAATTGGAGTACACTAGCGTCATCAGAAGTTTGATGTACGCTACTACTGCCACTAGGCCTGAAATAGCTTTTGCTGTGGGAATGCTGAGTCGATTCACAAGCAATCCAGACGTTCAGCACTGGAAAGCTGTGAAGCGTGTTATGAGATATCTTAAGAAGACTCAGATATAAGCACTGCACTTCAACGGAGAGCCACTGGTAGTAGAAGGCTTCAGTAATTCCAGCTGGTGCTCAGAGTTGGAGAGCGAGAGGTCCACTGGTGGATTCATTTTCATAATGGATGGAGCTGCTATACCGTGGAAGTTGAAGAAGCAGACTATGCTCTCACGGTCTTCTATGGAATCTGAGTTCTTTTCACTTGATACCGCAGCAGATGAAGTAGAATGTCTTTGGGAGCTCATGTATGATCTTCCAGTAGTTGGAGCACAGATATCGACAATTTTGATATACTGCGACAACCAAGCGACTGCGGCGGTGGCATCAAATGATCTCTTCAATGGAAAAAAGAGAACTGTGTGGTTAAAGCACATGGCAGTGAACGATCTCATCAAGAGAGGTATTGCAGTAATCGATGTTCGAAGTCAGGAGAACCTAGCGGATCCGTTCATGAGGGGCCTCAAGCATCAGCTGGTTGAAGACACAGTAGGGAAGATGGGCTTGAAGGCATTCTAATAGTATGTTTTATAATCCTACCATAAAGTTTTATGTTATTAGTTCAAAGAGAAATCTACTAGACATCTAACTTTCGGTTCAAGGGAGGACCACTGACTGGAAAACTATCAGGTAACAATGGGTACTTATTCTTGGGAATATAGAAGGGTTATGAACCCATAACCACTGTTGTCTACTATGTGTTTTCTGCAAAACGGATCCTGTATTGAGGTTGGCTTAAATGACTTAATAAGATCTCAGGCAGAGTGAATGCCTGGTGTGTTTTACAAGAAGCACGGTAGCGCAGCACTACAAGGAGTAAAACTCCATGCTACAGTGGGATGACTCCACCATGAGGTTCCCAGGTAGGGGTAATGCCTCGGCTTTGTAAGCCAAGTCATAGCGGCATAGCACCGTAAATAGGCAGGTAGCCTAATACTGTATGATGAAATTAAAGAGTTATAGACAGCACTACAAAGGGGAGGGTGACCCTATGTTACAATGACACGACACTACGATGAGGTACCCAGGTAGGGGTAAAGCCTCGGCCTTGCAAGCCATGTCGTTGTGGCGTAACGCAAGGAAGCCTTAGGCTTCATACTGGGTAGAATGGCACTACAAAGAGGCTGTGACCTCATGCTGCAGTAGTGTGACACTACGATGAGGTTCCGGGGTTGGGGTAATGCCTCGGCTTTAGGCTATGTCATAGCGGCATAGCACCGCAAGGAAGAGCAAGGATTCATGCCATGTCTCTTTAATAAAGAACTTACCTATAGTGTATGGAAAGAGATATCAGGCCGTCTCTTAAGGGTAAACTTGTAGATGCACAAAATTATACACTGAAACCAGGCTGGCATAGGGCCTCTAATGTGCAGCCAGAAGCACATGTAACTACACTTTGTGAGTGGAAAGAATTACAATTGTGGTACAAAATTCAAGGCATAGTATATTCTTGTATCGCATTGTTATTTAACCCATGCGGGAAGATTCAAGTCGTCAGCGACATTTATCCTAATACAAAATGGACAGTTAATGTAGGGAACGCTCAACCTTAGTCACATATATATGATGAGATATGTGGAGGATTGTTGGTGCTCTTGCTCCTTGACATGAAGAGAGCTTGCTCTCAATATTGTAAAGTTTAGTCCCACATCGGAAAAGCATGATGAGTTATCTCAACATATATATGAGTATGTGTTGTTGGGATATGCACATGGGGTGGTGACCCTAAGGAGGGAACCATGTGGGTGATTTTACTAAGAGAAAAATCATTAATTCCAACAAAGACGTAACTTGATTTTTGTTGTATGGGCTCGGACTCGAAACGGACTCCAGGTTGTCTCGTGCATGCACGAGAGTGTTCGGGGGGAAGGCGTAGGCTAGCACTCGACTATATTGATTGTGGGATGATGTAAAACATCAAACTCTATTTTAGAGTATTGGTGTTTTAGTCCCACATCGGATATGAGAGATGGTGAGGTCTCACTCCACTCTATAAATAGAGCCCCTTGTCTTCTTTCCAAGATATATCCAAGAAGAGAGTTAAGGGAGTTCAAAAAGACCGTTCAAGCCACAAATATTGACTGACGAGCGTTCCAGAAGTTCTCTTGAACTTGCTGGTTCCTGGAAGCGGATCGTATAGAGGCGAATCTTGCTTTGAGCAACGGTATTTTTACACCCCAGCAGATTTAATCCTCCTCTCTTTTTCTTCTTCTGTTTCTCTGTAACTCGTTCTTCAGGTTTTAAGACACCTACTGAGTAGGGAGGCCTAACTTTGTTCTTGAGATCTATCTCATTTATGGCACCTACTGTGTAGGCTTGCTAAACTTCTTATTTGTGGCACCTACTGTGTAGGCTTGCTGAACTCCTGTGTCACGACCCGCACCCGTTTTTTTTCTTCTTTCGGATACGAGACGTGTCCAAGCCAGCCTACGCCGTAGAGTCGAGGTAGAACGCTGTCACGGCCATGATGAACAAAAAAAACAATGCTTATTTATAAAACTAATTTAATTTACAATATTCACAAGTTTTACATTTGCAGAAAATAAACTCGTACAAATATTGGAATGACTACAACTCATCTATCTAGCTAGTCATTAGGCTTTTCGTCTACAAATACACCGTATCTTCCAATGCTAAGTAAATCCACGGCTAACCTGAAAAATATTGATTTTCAGTCAAGAATGGAATGAGTACAATTCACTGAATACAGTTTCAATATATGAAAATGACTATATGACAGAGGTTAGCCTTTAGACATATGATTTGGAAAATAAGCAAAGAAAGACAAATAAAACTAAACAAAAAAAGTAAAAAAGACATTACTCACCGACTGACTGAAGTGCCTTTGATATGTGACCGGTCTCGGGATAATTATACGACACGATCTACACTGTATAAAGTTATACGGTCTACACTGTATAAAGTTACACGGTCTACATTGTATAAAGCAATAATAAATACTGTCTACACTGTATAAAGCAAGAATAAATCACGGTCTATACTGTATAATGCAAGAATAAATCACGGTCTACACGGTAATAATGCAATAATAATTACGGTCTACACGGTCTAAAGTCAGATCACACATCGTTGGTACTTCCCCCCGACACAACAAGGAACAAAATTAACATAAAATTGAAATCACATATCTATCAACTAAATACTACTGTATAGTAAAGATCAATACTGAAAACAAACAATAAACTGTACTCGCCTGTGGTCCTTTGTCGGTGAAACCGATAATCCAAACTACTCGATGTGCCACAATAGTCAAAACTCGTACAATAATCTCCGGATGTTGAAATAAACATTACCAATGTTCTCAGAATAGTCAAAATAGCTTGAATTGCCTGTCCTTAAGTCCAATTCTGGACACAAGGAAAAAACGATAATTTCGGACCAAAACGGTATCCGCCGTTGAACCCACTTTGCACCGAAAAGCGTGCCAGAGTCAATGGTCTCTAAAGTCATCAAACTATTTTTCAACGAATTTGTTTTGATGATACAAACCCAATCGTTTGTCCAAAGTTGGATTCCGACGACCCGTGCACAAAATCGCTCGTTGAATCAGACCGTGGGGCCAGCAAAATGACGATCCGATCAACTGTCTCAGAATCGAACCAAACTTGGCATATGGGACCAAAAAACTGATACGGTCCTACTGGCACAAGTTTTATCTCGATCTGACAAGCGTGCACCAAGTAATTGAGAAATTTGCACAGAGGTCGATATGGTGAATTTTGACGGATACGCATCAAATTCGTCGCGCACACGCAACCAATTTGAATTCCGTCAAAGCCCACACATCCATGAATCCGTTACGCACCTTTCGATGCTTTCGGTTCGCGACCACGTCGTCCGGATTGGCGGGACGCACGTCGTATCGAAGGTTTTTCGTAAATTTTTAATATTTTAAAACAGATTTTTCCTAATCTTTGGTTGCTGTTTATTCGGCACACATTGCATGAATATAGAAAAAAAAGAAGGGTTTCTATCTCTATATATTGTCTGTAAGTGTCTTCAAATAGAATCTCAAAAATCATGCATGGGTTGGGAGAAAACTGACCATGAACTAGAGTCGTTGGACTGGTTTTGGTGTCCTATTTTGGGACTGATTTACGACGATTTTTGAATCGTATTTCATCGTGTTCGACGCGAACATAAACAATATAATTAAAGAGGCTTGTAGGGGGTTACATGGGGATCTGACCTGTGAAATTGGTTCGAAAGATGGTGGAGTGATGGCGGAGAAATCATCGCACGAAGGAGCTTCGACACGCTGTTATTGTTGTTGTTTCTATTTTTGCGGTTGCTGTCATTGCTCGTGGTCATCGGCCTCACCGTGCTGGCGCAGAGGGTGGCGCGCATCGGAAGGAGGCCGCGCACGATCAAGGGCAGCGCTGGATCCGCGGGGGGTTAGGGTTTGGTTTCGACGATTTTTTTCCTTTCGCTGCTCTCGGTTTCTCGGTCTTTATATATATGCTATGCATATATTATGCTCGGGGTGGGGCTTATGGGGACTTCTCGGTTATGTGGGGAGCTGGGTCGAGTGCTCTCGGGTTAAGCCCGATCCTGCTGCTTCCATTTCCTTTGGATTTTCCCTTTTTGTCTTATATAATAATACATCTATATATATACTTTTTATCTACACATATATTTGTTTATCTATATACGTATATTTATTTATCTATATGTTCATATATACTTATATAAAATAATATCCATAAAATCCAAACGAAACTCCAATAATCTATTTCTAGTGTAGGGCCTATTTATATCATGAAATATAATATTATATATTTATTTGACAAGGATCATATAGCCAATAATAATAAAATAATATATAATAATAACCTCAGTAAAAATGATAATAATAATAATAAAATTCAATAAATCCATAATGGTGTATATATACCATTATGTGCAGTCTACAAATCCCAAAACGTAAAAGGACCTATTTTATACCATTATCATTGAATATCAACTAATAATGATAATTATAACATTTAGTTATGAATACTTAGAAATATTCATTGAATCATTAAAACGAAAAACCACCCACTCACCAAAATTCATCGACACGCATGTCGTTGGATGTGTTGCATGACTACATGGGCTTGGGCTTGCTTTGGGTCCAATCTGGACTAGTTCGGTACAACTGGGTTCCCTAAAACTCAATAATATAAATAATAAATAAATAAGCCTTCGGTAAGGGTTAAGTCGCATCTTGGCCTGGTTTTCCTAGTTAGGACATCACTCTGGCTCGGTCTTCCCTACCAGGGCTAATACACTAGCCAAAGCACGCCATGGCACTATCCGTACCATGATTTCTAGTCACCATGCACTCCAAAACTTCGCCAAGGCTAAAGTCATCTACCGTAATAATTAACTAAGTAATTATTTATAATTCTAAAAATCACCATTTAATTCAAATAAATAAATAATTAAAATATATTATCAAAATTCCGGGAAGAGAGGTTACAAATCTACCCACCTTAAAAATAATTTCGTCTCGAAATTTAAGGCAAGGGTCCATCAGTTATGTTAGAAGACGGGATCCACTAGCTATCAATTATTCTCATGGTCATTTGCAACTGCAATTTCTCGAGGACTTCTACCCACCTTCGGTTACACTACTCCCTCAAACCGCATGTCGCTAAAACTTTATAATCATCCAACTAATTGCTAAAAATTGCTACCAATAGATATCTACAGCTTATGGCCACTATAATCCTCTCCTATCTATCAAACGTCCCAAAATCTAACAAGCAACAAATTTTATACAAGTAGCTAAGAAATATTGGTAATTTCTGATAAGTATGACCATTCGTCGATCCGAAATAGGAAGGACAAGAAAATAAGAAAGAACGATCGACAGTAAAAATGAAATTTTTAGAGCGGTAGAGAGTATCCAATGCTGCAGATGGAGTGAAAGTTTATGAACCATTGACTTATTTGCTAGATTGGGCTTCTCTAGTCCAGTCACTTGCTAAATCGAAAAACCCTTCCTTTCTTATAGGAGCTTGCCATCCGTGCAATACAGGGGTTCCATTCTCGAAATTCTGAACAAGGTTCCATAATAGAACAGAATTTGAGAAATCAAGATTGTGATCTTTTCCATGGTTATTTAAACACACAAACAAGGGATATAAATGCAATGCAAGATCGTATCGCAACTTCCAGGTAGATGGGATAAGGGTTACAAATGACTTTACCTTCTAAGAGGTGGGAACTACATAATAGGTATAGGGACCTATTTCAAAAAGTTCAGTTTTATAGTCCAAATATGGTGGTATGCATGGATGGTTTTACTGGATCTTAATGGGTTTCCTAATCGGTATCAATCGTTGGTTGCATGATCTTAGATTTCAATCTTTTATTGTCTAGACAAGATCTCCATCATAAACTATTTCTACTCGGTTAGGGTAACCTAAAATAGGTTTTCACCCAAGTGGTTGAGCTAGATGCCAGTCAGGTTGGTTAGCTAGGTCCCTAATTTGGGGATGTTATGGACTGAAAATTGGATAGTCCTAGGCTAACTTGTAGACTGTGTTTGGGGTTGGTTCATGGCTGGTTTGTAACAGCCACAGGGGCATATTTAAGGACTGCAACCAAAGGGTTTTAGGAGGGTGTATGGACAGGAATATGGGGCAAGTTAGGGACTGTTAAGTGGCCAAATAGGACAGCCACTTGGCTTGTGCAGGACTGAAATGTATGCCAACAAGGTGCTGATTTCTGTGGTGATTTCAAAGGGAATGGGGACTGATTTATGTGGTGATTCAAAGGGAATAGGGACAGGTTTTCTGTCATGCTACTGCTGCTATTTTCAGGGCTCTCTCCTCCCCTTTCACACCCACAAACCACTCTCCACATCCCCTCTATAACTCTCACACTCTACCCACAAACACACACATACATACAATACTCTCCTACTAACACAAACACTCACACACTACACCAAACTTGGCCGAACCCACAAGTGCCCCCATCCAACAAAATGTCACACATTCCCACCATAATATATATCCACATATATATATATATATATTATTATATATATATATATTATTGATATATGATACAATATGATACATAGGAAAACTCATTTAAACATACTTAAAATCTGGAATAAATGTTAGAACAACAATAAATCAACACACAATAATTCCACATGTGTCCAAATAGGGGTTTTCCATTAGGACACGATCCTACACATAGGACACCTCCACAAGTGTCCAAATGGACACGAAATGGACTAAATGGACATAAAACCATGGGGGTCATTCCTATGGGTCAAAACCATCCTAATGCATGAGAGAAATGAGAAAGAGAAGGGGGTTTATACCTCCCGGTGATTCGAATCGAAGAAAAAGTCTTCGATACGTCACCGACACGTAGGAATCCCAAACGGACACGAACGAGCTCCAAATCTCTTCAAACTTGGGTAGCTCCTTCCTTGGCTAGAAGGAGAAGGAAAGAAGAAGATTTGGTGGAGAAATGGAAGGATTTGGTGATGGTTTGATTAGGGATGCTCTAATAAATTTGGGGAAAACAAGAGAGAGAATGGGAGAAGAGATAATGATGATGATGGAGCCTTATCCACACTGGTGTGGCTACAAGGAGGGTTTTGTCCTATTAGGAAAATCCTAAAAAGCTCCCTCTCTAATCTATGGGTTAATACATTGGTAAGGGGTTAAGTCGGGGCTAGTTTGGTCTTCTTAAAACACCAATCCATATTAATCCTAACCAAAATAAATTAGCTTAGTCACTAACTAAATAACTAACATGTGGACCATGGCTAACTAGTGTGTGGGCCCACTAGGGTCAACAACCCGGGTCCCCGATACAAGTCGAAATGAGACCCGACTCAATAACCCCAAAATATTACAATAAATAAATAAAAATTTCAAAAATATTCTAAAATGAAAAATGACAAAAATACCCTATTTCTGGAAAAGGGGGTGAAAATCTATCCACCTTAAAAAATTCGTCCTCGAAATTAAAACCAAAACAATAGTAAAATATCAAATCACAAGTCATGGCTAAAAATTTAAAATGACTAAAATCTCAAAATCAAAAGCATGAATTAAATGACTAAATTCTATAAAATTTGAAATTACTCTCAAATAGAACTAGGTGCTATAAGTCTATCCACCTTAAAAAAATTCATCCAAAATTTTAAAACAAAGTAACCACAAAAAATATACAATTCGATAATCGTATGCGTCTGCAAATCATCATGATACTCAGAATCTCCGTCATGCCAGTGAGCAAGGCTACGATAATCACAGAGTCCTCAACTATGGTACATACCTCTAGAATTATGGTATTTAAAATTTTTGCATTGCCGCATGCTTGGCAGCGAAAACCCTAAATTTCTACACCCGAGAAATACGTCCATAATCCGACTAATGTCCTCACTATACCTGCTAGCATGACCCTAGAGTATTCTAAAATCTCATAATCGAGGCGACCTAGCCCATAGACTTATCTCAGAAGAAATTTAAATCATAATGAAACACCAGATCAAACTGATCAACAATGAGAAAAGAAAATAGATAGGAATAGATGGAATTGAATTTTCAAGGCAGTAGAGTATAGTAGAAGTGCATTGAATCAAAGAACGAAACCTGCAACTAGATCTCCAACGGCCTGAGCATCCTCGGCTGTCATGGCGAAAGCTCGCCCTGGCTGGCCTCTCCTGGCCTGCTGCCGATGCTGTACGAACCTCTGCCGCTGAGTCTGCAATGGTGGTCCCCTCTGCTGCCCTGCGGAGCCCTAGCTCCTGGTGCTACCTGAGCCAATGGTATCGGGTTCTTGGGACACTCTATACTGATGCTCCGCTGAACCGCAAAGTAAACACATACCCAGCCTCTTCCTGCAATCGTTCCACCAATGGCCTGGCTTCTTGCAGAAGTTGCACACGGTGTCCTGCTAATATAGTACCTGTCTCTGTCCCTGATGCTGAACAGGCCTCTGTTGTAGCTGATGTATCTGAGCCCTCGGCTGCTGGTACTGATGCTGAAACTGTATGCGGGGCATCGGCTGCTGATACTGCTACTGAAACTGATGCTGAACGTGCGGCCTCTTGGCCGGTCCTCCGCTGCTGTCCCCCAACTGGGTCTTGCCCCCTCTTGAGCTTAAGCTCAAGATCATCCTCAGCCAATAAGGCTCCCGTCAAAATCTCCTCAAAAGTGGCATCCCTGTTGCCCTTGGTCAAGGACTTGACTTCCTTGACCAGACCCTTCCGGAACCTCTGGGCCTTCGCCGCCTCGCTCAAGCCCTCTACGAATCTGCTGAGGCGCGCCGAACTCCCCAGCGTACTCCTCCACTGACAGGCTCCCCTGAACTTAGCTCTCGAACTGCGACTCCAAGGCTCTGAGCGCTGAATCTGGAAATAACTTCTTCTTGAAGAAGCCCTTGAACTCCTCCCAGGTCTGTCCAGCTACCCCCACCCTGGGGTCTGACTGATATCAGGTGTGAGCAAGATCTCGCATCCGGCTAGCTGCTGCCTCTATCAGGAGATCTGCCGGTATCCGGGCCAGGCGAAAGATCTTCTCTATATGCTCGATCCACTCGTCAGCATATAAAATCTCCTTTCCAGGAAGTCTATGGGGCTCATCTTTTGGAACTACTCTATCCCCGGTGTTCGGCTGCTGGACTGCTGGTCGAGCTGCGACTGTTGTAAGGGCCAACTCCATGCTCCTGGCCTGCCGGGTCTACTGCATCTCCATAAACTGCTGAAAGTAGGCGAACATCTGTGCCGCGTCCACGTACCCTGGAGGCAGGGGCTGGAAAGGCACCTCTGGGATGACTGGGTCCTGCCCCCGAACTGGTGGGGGCATACCCCCTGCTGGTGGGGAAGGGCTCCTCCGAACGCAGCTGAAACGCCTACCCCAGCTGGCATGACTAGGGCTGCGGTACCAGGGGCTGGCTGCTGGATATGAGAGGTGGCAGACCTCTCATCGGCGTCCCCCTGGCCCTAGCGATGTGATCTCGTCTCAACCATCCTGGAGACAGATCAAAGAAAAATTGCTGAGAATGAGTCGAAAAAGCAAGAGGAGGACAGTTTTATTCAAGGGAAAACAATATCAGCAAGAACTAAGATGGTATGAATTAGATAAGATTTTTTTCTATGATTGAGTACCTTCAAAATATCCTAATCCTACTGCAGGCTGTAGTGATACTAGTTCGAATACCACTACATAAACTCGACCTGCATGGGCCACACAAAAACGTGTCACGACCCGCACCCACTGTGAGGGTACGAGAACGTAACAACCCAGCCTACGCCGCAGTATCGGCGGTAGAACGCTGTCCTAGGTCAATCATTTAACAGTATAAAGGTACCTGTACAGTATAACACTCCGAATGGAGGTGACATAGCAATATACAGTCTCAATCACATCTAAAGCAGAATGATAAGATAGGAAGATAGATAAATACATGAAACAAAAGAATCCACATAAATACAACCAAAGAGTCTAAGTGTCCAAGATAACATCTCAGCAACAACCAGAGTACAAGTCTCCACTATGAATATGAAAGAATATATACAATCCAGATCTCAAATGACAGAAATAGTAAAACCTAGACTAGGGAGCCTCAATCTCTAAAGCTAGTGGGTCAGGCTGGAAATCTGGGTCACACAAGTCATCTATAGCTGTCCCATAGTAGGTGTCTTCCAGGCCTCATCCTCATCCTCTGTAATATTTTCAACAGGTCCAATAGGACATGAGCGAGCACAAAATATCTCACGCAGTTCATATCAAGTTAGAAAATATAAAGCATGCAATAGAGTAAAGTACAGAAACGCTGAAAGAAGAATGTATATGAAAATAACAGAGATTTGATAATGAAAATATCTATATGATAAGTAAGAACTGTAAGTAACATGTGATTTAGAGCACAATATGGTTATGTAAACGGGTTAGGTTATACAATAAAATGGGACTCCTTTGTACGTGGGTGTACAATGGACATATACAATTTCTTATACAATAGGATTGATCATATAACCATTTCTACTCTCCCTCCCCAATCAATACACAAGGATCCAATTCAGTTACGTTACCTTATATAATGGCTTGTACAATGGCTTGTACATATAGCTCAATGTGATAATGAGAGTACAATATGCATAATGAGTATACAATGATAAGGGTATTCATAAATAAATATGTAAGTGAAACGCACATCACAATATATTTAGTGAATACAAGGAGATAACATCTCAAAAGAAGATCCATATAGTACCAATCGTGATAACGATCATGTCAGCATCAAGTACAGTAATCTAGAGCAAGAATATAAATCCAGACAAGTATGACATGGTCAGAGAATGTACTCGCATAATATCCTGAGTGTCTGAAGGGAATATAATGTCCGAAGAGTGTGTCTGTCTCCTATAGAACAGTACAAGTCACTATGAGACTAAAATGATAATAAGATGCAATTCAATATTCTAAATGAATCTAGGTCAATCTAGGTCAAACCTAAGTCATACCAAGCTAAACTAGGTCATACTAGGTCATACTGAGCCAAACTGGGTCACACTAGGACAACCAAGGTCAAACAAGGTCACAGGAAATCAATCCAAGTCAAACTAGGTCAATTTGGGTCAAGGGTTGACTTACAGTTATCTTTTGGTCAAAAAGTCAACTCTGGTCAATACTGAGTCAACCCTAGGTCAAACAAGTCATGTTGACCAACTGTTGACTTTCAGTCAACTGGTCAACTCTGGTTTGGTTTCGGTCAAATCTAGTCGCTTAAAGGCTAAGTTTGACTCTCGGTTGACTTTTGTTGACTTTTGGTCAAAATGGTCAACCAACGTCAAAACTAGTCTAGGAGCACTATATTTGATCATTACCAACCAAGGGAACCAAGTTCTAACCATATTTTAGACTCCAAACTCAATACCCTATTTCTAGGTAAACCCACATTACCCTTACTAAGGTAAATTCCGATACCTTGCCCAATACAAGGGAAACCCCGCTAATACCCAAGATACTAGCCTAGGCTTCCTAGGGTAGTTAAATACTCCTATACTAACTACCTACCAGAAATCCTAGTATCTAGGTCATCTAAATCATCTTATGACACATGTTAACCATTTACCCATTACCTACCTCATATACCATTTCCCATTTATCCAAACACTCACATACATATGGTATATAGCTACATATATATACTCACCTATATTCCCATATCTAGACACACACACACATATTCCATAGCTCACTCACCTACATGAGTATAGGTTCACACACACACAAATACATATATGGGTACTTACACTCACACACAAATATATATATAACCTCACACCCACAAATACATATATAACTCATATATATAAATATATATCTAAACTCACTCACTACACCATGATACCACACTTCTAGGCCCTCACACACATATACAAATAGCTACCTTAGACTCACCTATAGGTTCTTAATATGAACTCACACACACAATAGGCCCAATGTAGGGACTGATTTTGTGGTGGTAAGGACAACCTATAGTGGACTGCTAAGGACTGAAATATAGAGTGGTTTAAGACAGGTTTTGGGGCTGGAAATGGGGCAAATGTGGACTGATTCTAAGGGGGTTGGGGACTGAAATGTGGGTGTATTGGGATGCAAATAAAGTGGTGTTAAGGGGCTAAAACTCTGGACAGCCATGGGCTATACATGGACTGTAATGTGATGTAAATGATAGCCTATAGTGGACTGAATATAGGCCAAATAGGGACAGGTTTTGGGTGAAATATGGATGTTATTGGGCAGTAAAGGGGCAGCCCATAGGACTGAACTTGGGCAGCCTATGGAGCTATGTTTGAGGGACTGTTGTGGGCTGAAACTAGGATGTATAAGGCTGGTTTGTAGGGGCAAGTTTGGGGCTGTTATGGACTGAAAATTGGATAGTCCTTGGCTGACTTGTAGACTGTGTTTGGGGTTGGTTCATGGCTGGTTTGTAACAGCCACAGGGGCTTGTTTTAAGGACTGCAACCAAGGGGTTTTAGGAGGGTGTATGGACAGGAATATGGGGCAAGTTAGGGACTGTTAAGTGGCCAAATAGACAGCCACTTGGCTTGTGCAGGACTGAAATGTATGCCAACAAGGTGCTGATTTCTGTGGTGATTTCAAAGGGAATGGGGACTGATTCTGTGGTGATTCAAAGGGAATGGGGATAGGTTTCTGTCCTGCTACTTCTGCTATTTTAGGGCTCTCTCCTCCCCCTTTCACACCCACAAAACCACTCTCCACATCCCCTCTCTAACTCCACACTCTATCCCACAAACACACGTACATACAATACTCTTACTAACACAAACACTCACACACTACTCCAAACTTGGCCGAACCCACAAGTGCCCCCATCCAACACAAAATGTCACACATTCCCACCATAATAATATCCACATATATATATACCATAATATATATATACATATATATATATATATATATATATATATATATATATATATATATATCACCACATATATATATATATTATATATATATATATATATATAATATATATATATATATATATATATATATATATATATATATATTATATATATATATATATATATAATATATATAGATATTATGATACAATATGCTACATAGGAAAACTCATTCTAAACACACTTAAAATCTGGAATTAAATGTTAGAACAACAATAAATCAACACACCAATAATTCCACATGTGTCTAAATAGGGGTTTTCCCATTAGGACACGATCCTACACATAGGACACCTCCACAAGTGTCCAACTGGACACGAAATGGACTCAAATGGACACAAAACCATAGGGGTCATTCCTATGGGTCAAAACCATCCTAATGCATGAGAGAAATGAGAAAGAGAAGGGGGTTTATACCTCCCGGTGACTCGAATCGAAAAAAAAGTCCCGATACGTCACCGACACGTAGGAATCCCAAACGGACACGAACGAGCTCCGAATCTCTTCAAACTTGGGTAGCTCCTTTCTTGGCTAGAATGGAGAAGGAAAGAAGAAGATTTGGTGGAGAAATGGAAGGATTTGGTGATGGTTTGATTAGGGATTGCTCTCAAATAAATTGGGGAAGAACAAGAGAGAGAATGGGAGAAGAGATAATGATGATTGATGGAGCCTTATCCACACTTGGTGGCCGGCCACAAGGAGAGTTTTGTCCTATTAGGAAAAGCCTAAAAAGCTCCCTCTAATCTATGGGTTAATACATTGGTAAGGGGTTAAGTCGGGGCTAGTTTGGTCATTCTTAAAATACCAATCCATATTAATCCTAACCAAAATAAATTAGCTTAGTCACTAACTAAATAACTAACATGTGGGCCTTGGCTAACTAGTGTGTGGGCCACTAGGGTCAACACTACCCCGGGTCCCCGATAAAGTCGGAATGAGACCCGACTCAAATAACCCAAAATATTACAATAATAAATAAAAATTTCAAAAATATTCTAAAATAAAAATGACAAATACCCCTGTTTGGAAATGGGGGGTGAAAATAAA
>JANAVB010005797.1:9955808-10153093 GCA_029216955.1 Iris pallida | reverse complement strand
CCCCCCCCCCCCCCCCCCCCCCCCCCCCCCACCCGCAATTTGAGTTGGAGGTCCTTCCCTTGATTTGGAATTATTCAAACTTGTCCTTTTATACTTATTACGTAAATATGTAAACTTCATCCCTCTGTGAGAAAATGTTTTTTTTGTTTGGTATGAAAAGAAATAATATTTCTTTCATATGGAAAAAGTACATCCTACTCTTTTTTTTTTTCCTTCCTTCTATTTTTTTATCCTTCCTACCAAACATACCCTAAATTTTGGGAACTCAAGATTACTAATATAATCTTTGCATGCCGATTTATAGGCCATCAATAAATAATAACATCTGGAGTCATTCCCACATACCTTGAAAACTTTTTAAAGCCATAGTTTTTTTTTCAATGAACAAGAGCTCTGTGGACTATTTTTTACTCTTCCGAGTCATTTATTACTTTCAACATGTAGGTGCCATAACGTATAGCTAGTTGACCAACGAGTTCAATTTGCATCCATTTTTTTTTTTTTTGGTATGCGAATGTGATAAATCTCGTTTAAACAACAATCTTTTCCACCATGTATCATCAAGTAGCTGGGTGCCTTTTCTACTATTTTTAGATAAATTGTATTTGGAGCATCATGCATGAAGTGACTTACATCATATGCAATATTTAGTCATGTGTAGAAGGTTAACCAACTAGTCATTGATTCACAGGAGCGGTTCCAAAAAATAAACTGGAATAGACTAAACTTAGAATAGAATAGATGTAGACTAATTCCTTAACAAAAATTATATGAAAAGAAAAGGGCAAAAAAAATTTTGGGGTGGGCTTCGGTCCACCCTGGATACTACGGAATCTGCCCCTGTTGATAGAGTCACATCTCCCAACGTCTACCTTGCGGAGTGATTCAAGTGGTGCACATGATCTCTGATTTATGAGGAGTCTATATCCAAGCTTACCGCTCTCCTCCAACCCTATTGTGTATTTTGTGTGTTGTAAATTTTAGATGGTATGAGACATAAGATAATGTCCTTTATAGTGGCAAAATTATATTCACAAATGACAATGAGTTTAAAAAGTTATCTCCAATGCAAAAGTATTGAGAAGACAAGTAATTTTTTACAACTTCCAAGATAACTTTACTCTTTACTTCTTTTTATAAACATTTTTATTCACAAATGATGATGTAGACATAAAGACATTATGAAGTGCATTGTCTAGATCTAGACAACCAACTTCATTTGTCTTTGCCATGTCATTGCCATGTCAACTTACACTTCATTTCATATTTGTATTGGAGAAATACTTTTGAAAAAAATGGTTGTCATTTCTATGTGGCAACCATTTTTTTCAAACTCACAATAGGGTTGGAGATGCTCTTAGAGCATCTACAACCATTGTCTTGTTAAGTGTTGTGAGTTTTAGGTGGCTCCTATGTGGCATGAGCCACAAGACAATGTCTTGTTTATGTGGCAAAATTATATCTCAAAAGACAATGAGATAGAAAAAACTCTCTCCAATGCAAAAGTATTGAGAAGACAATAAAAATTATTTTTCCAACTTCCAAGACAACTTTTAAGACAACTACTCATCTTCTTTCTTTTTTCTAATATTTTTTATTCATAATTGATGACATGAAGAGAAGACATTGTCAAGTGCATTGTCTAGAACAAGACAATCAACTTCACAATGTCTTCTTTAATTTTTGCCACATAAGCTTCACAATTGACTTGACAATTGCATTGAAAAGAACTTTTGAATAAAATTTTGTCATTCCTATGTGGCATTAACTTTTTTCAAAGTCACAATAGGATTGGAGATGCTCTTAGAGCATCTCCAATCCTATTGTCTTGTTAAGTTGTGAATCTTAGGTGGCTCATATGTGGCATGAGCCACAAGACAATGTTGTTTATGTGGCAAAATTATATCTCAAAAGAAATGAGATAGAAAAACTTCTCCAATGCAAAAGTATTGAGGAGACAATAAAAAGTATTTTTTTTCCAACTTCCAAGGCAACTCCTCCACTTCTTCAACTTTTTTATAAATATTTCTATTCATAATTGATGATGTGGAGACAAAGTCTTGTGAAGTGCATTGTCTAGAACTACAACCAACTTCACATTCTCCTTGCCATGTCATTGCCATGTCAACTTCATATTTATTCTACATTTGCATTGGAGAAAAATTTTTGGAATAAAAATTTATCATTTCTATGTGGCAACCATTTTTTCTAAACTCACAATAGGGTTGGAGATGCTTAGACCATCTCCAATGGTGATTTCTAAAATTGAGTTCTTACTACTTGGCATTGTACTTTAAGGAGATTTCTATCCTAGTTGGAAGAGTTTCTAGATAGAAATTGTAGACATACAAAAAATGCTCTCCAATGGTTCTCCATTTCTATCCTATGTGTCACATAGTAAAAGGACCAATTTAATGGTGTGGGACCCAATAATAATTGTCATGAGAGATAGTAGCATTTCTATGAGAGTTCTACATGTAGAAACTCTCTTAGAAAGTTTCTATCCTAGATCATTGCCACCTAGGATAGAAATGGTGATAGAAATCACCATTGGGAGAATTTTTTTCTAAAATAGATTTCTTCCATAGAAATAGGGAAGATAGAAACCGCCATTGGAGATGGTCTTAGTAAGTCTTGGACATGCTATGCATGAAAATGAAGACCCCTTCTTTCAACCAGCCACCCCAATCCGGAGAGAATATTTAAATAAACAAGCTCCTTACACTGTGTTTGGAAACATTTGTGGGGAGGGAGAGGAAATTTGAGGGAAAGAAAAATGGAGGAGAGTAAAATGAAAGTAAAGTTAATTTTTCCTTCCTTGTTGGATGGACAAAAGTAGGGGAAGGAAAAGTTTAAAAACAATTTTTTATTTGTTTATGGATATAGGTATAATTACTATTCTCCTTGGTATTCTCAAATGATGATTTAATATAACTTTTTGAGGGGTGGTGGGGTAAATTCACTCAAATTCCTCTCATCTCTCCATTTTTCTCCCACATTTGGAGGAAAATTTTTGGTGGGACCCACTACTTTTTCCTCTCAAATTTTCCTCCCATGTTCTCTCCCCCTTTCCAAACACCATCATTTAAAATTTTTCTCTCACTTTTCCCTCAACTTTTTCCTTTCCCATTTTCCACCCTTCCCAAACAGTACCTTAATCTCAAACTCAGAAAAGTCTTCCACCATGTTACAGGAGCATGTGCTGTCCCAAGTAGATCATGACCTATTTTGTCTCCCATACGTCTATTACATTATCCACTCTAAACTCTATTCGGACCAACATATAATATGAAGAGGGAGAAAACTTGTCATACAGATGGAGGTATTGGACCCATTTGTCATACAAATGAGATATCAAAATTTTATTGTATCAAAATTTTATTATCCCCTCATGTATTAAAGTTTTACTCTATGGAGAGGACATGATTGAACATAACCTAATTTGGACAGCAAATCTGCTCTTGCCTGTGACGTCATATTGTACAGGTATATGACGAGCATCGTAATTTTCCAGCACTTTGCGTCCACGTTGATCTCCCTTTCTTCTATCTTCCTCGGGGCTTCACAGACATCAAAGCTATACAAGTTGAGAGTCCAAACACTCTCTTTATGCTTGCTGTAATAGCCTTCTTCTTTTTTATAATACAATATTGATACTAATTTCTATTTTAGTATATTTTATTTATTATTTATTTTGGGTGTTTTCATATGAAATGAAGTTACAAAGTAATTAGTTTATTTTTAGTGAAAGCCAAATGTGCAAAATAATAATAATAATAATAATAATAATAATAATAATATAGTAATATGTCTAGATAAACCCTTATGAAAATATTATTTTCATTATTTTCCCCACCCGCATAACCCACTTATGTGGCATCATGCATGTAGAGTAAGTGTAGGTTTGCTTTTTCCCTACTTAGAGCATCTCCAACCCTATTGTCTTATTTTGTGTTGTTCTTAGGTGGCATGGGACACAAGGCAATGTCTCTATATATGACAAGATTACATTGACAAAAGATAATGAGTTTAAAAAGTCTTCTTCAATGTAAAAGTAATAAGAAGACAATACAAAGTACTTTTTTTTTACAACTTCTAAGACAACTTCTACTCTTTTTTTTTTTTATAAATATTTTTCTTCATAATTGATGATGTGGACATGTCATTGTGAAGTCCATTGTCTAAATCTAGACAATCAACTTCACATTCTTCTTGCCATGTCAACTCTATACTTTATTTCATATTTGCATTGTAGAAGTACTTTTGAAAAAAAATGCTTATCATTTCTATGTGGCAACCATTTTTTCCAAATACACAATAGGGTTGGAGATGCTCTAAGACATAATACAGTGGATGTGGGAGCCAATTTGTGTTTTCATAATTGTGGGAATGTTTACTACGTTATGGCGGCTGCTTTTTTCTGCCTCCTAGTATTGATGGAGTTCTTAATTTGAATTCTAGAAATAGTCCCAGTGGCAATTCCAAGTACATATTAATATAAGATTATGATTTATTAGCTTGGGCACATAAAAAGTGGTAGCCAATATGGTTGAGGTGGTGTATATTTTCCTAAAAGGTAAGGAACACGACCTCCAAGAAATATTATGTTTTTTTGTCATTCATTTTTTGAAATTTTTTAGGAGCTAAGTCCTGAAGGAGTTTAGCGACACAGACTCAGACGAAGGACGTAAAGTGACTCACATTGATAGCGCACTTTGTACTTGTACGTATGCATCGGACATGAGATGTCACTCTTGTGCTTTGTTGTGCCGTTCTGTGCTCGTTCCCGCAAGGTCGGACGAGGGCATGCGAGCGCAGCATGAGCGCATGATGTGGAGGCAGCGGGAGCCTGCGGAGTTACTACTTCCTGTGGGTTTCTGCTTCTTGCGAGCCTACTTCTCGTGGAACAACTATTCGTTTGCTTCGTGGGCATTACTGCCCACTTAGTAGGGGTTATTATTGTAACCGTTAATTTAATAGGAGTTGCTCTTCCAATTTATTTTCTATTATGGGTAATGGGTTGTTAGGCGGCATAGCTCCCTATATAATCTCAAGTCCTTCTCTTGTAAAACAGACTTAAAGGTTATATTCCTACGAGAGGAGTTAGCTGCAGTCGCAACAAATCCAAGAAGTACAAGCAATTCGTCTAGTTGGAGATCCACAACAATGGTGACAAGTATCTTTCCAGAAGTTCTGTTTCGAACTTGTTGGTTCCTGGGTCTTGCTTTGAGCAATTTTGATCTTCATCACCACAGCAAACTTTCTTCTCCATCGAGTTTCTGTTCTTTCTTTTGTAGCAACTGTGTTTGCAAGAAGTTTTTAAAGTTTCTATAGCATTCCTTTCCACCAACTTGTTGTTAAGAGGTTTTTTAATTCTAAAATTCAGTTTGTAATCAATTGTAACCTTCAATTTTCACGTACTTTCACTACGAAAATAAGACATATTAACGATGCCTAAAAACGTCGCTAATTTGCAAAAAAATTAGCAACGTAATTAACGACTTTTTTGTTGCCGCATTTTCATGGTCGCTGACACAAAAAACGTCGCTATCCATCGCTATAGCGACATACTTTAGCGAAGAGGACACATCGTGGATTATTTTTCCACTAGCAACGTTTAGCGGCGTGATATTGCTAAACCAGGGACGTCCTATGTCATTGCTAAATGTTGCCAAAGTAGCAACAATATCAGCGATGTTTTGCTACAACAATCCTGACATGGAAAAAATTTCAAGTGCCGTATAGCGACGTCCTGATAGACTTTAGCGACGCTCATGATACATGTTAGCGGCATTCAGATACATGTTAACGACGAAATATATCGTCGCAGGACGTCGCTGAACGTTGCTATAATGCAAAAAAAAAATAAAAATCAAAGTTTGTACAATATTTTCCAAGAAAATATGCATGCAACTATAAAATTACTGTTTATAAAAGTTGATCCGGAGCAACCCTCATTGAATTTTCTGGGTTTGTCGACCCTTTCGGTAGAACACTCAACACCAGTAAAAGCAAATATAGTTAATATAAATAATAATGTAAAGTCACATACAATGAAGAAAGCTACAAATATCACATAGGCATCAAATAATGTCACTAAAGTATAAAATAAATACATCAAGACCCAAGAATGGGCCAATACACAAACAACGAAAAATCTGTCCAATCAAGGACCACGGGGAGGAGCACCGCCATGCATCTGTGATAAAAAAAGTCATACTGCCCTTGTGAAAGCCCCACTAATGCCGATGAAGGAGACAGTATAATCGATAGAGGTCGTTGTCGATGTCGACGGACCACGAGGACGTATCTGCTCCAATACTGGCAATCGAGCATTATATGAATCCATGACAGATACCAGCCTTGAATGTTCTAGGCCACTAAATCCTGCATCCTCGCCAGTTGATCGCCCATGGCTACTTGTGACCCCTACGGCGTAGTCACGGTACGTTCTGTCGATGCACCAAGATCAGTAATGCTATGCTATTTCCTTTCGCTAGCTCAGAGCCCTAAGCTCTGTGATGCTGCGCTCAAGCATCAAATCGTAAGATAAGCGTTGCATCGTTTGTCTGCAGCTGAGACTTTGGCTGCTCCGCAATCCTTCACAGCATCTTGTCACACAGTTCAAGCTACCTGGCAATGCTCTCCTCGGCTCGGTTGATACATGTGAGGGCTGTGTGGAATGCATACTGATATAGGGGGCCATGGATGATGGCGTTGCAACAAAAGCAACGTAGGATCCTATACCATGGTACATACCCCTCTGAAGACCACCAATGATGGTCATCCAAAGCTCATTCGCGGACGGAGCTAGAGAGGGCTGTGAGGAACTAGCCTCTCCCTGTGCAGGTACACTAGGAGTCGTCGCTCACGTAGCCCAAGATACTCATCCTAGAAAAGTACACATCTCAATAAGCATATGTCTTACTATCCAATTGTCATAGTTGCTAATGTCTAAGGTACTTATTACTAACGATATAAATATCTACTTACATATTTCCTAAGTATATTAAAACTAACACAGGGAAAAGTAATATAGCTTTGCGTGGCCCTCTCATTGATGAGCTTTCTGTCCTTTCGATGGATGGCCAGGAAGACGATCACCATATTATCATTCTGATCCCTTTGTACCTGTTAAAAATTAGTGTTCCTTATTAAAATTAAATATTTTATCCAACTTTTATTAAAATAACATATATTGAATAAAATACATACTAGACGACGGAAATGTTCCGTCATGTAAATCGAACCACCACACACTTTTTTGTATTTGTCCTAGCCACCTTCTCCTTCTTTGACCATTCCTGTACCTGGGATCGTCGAATCTAGCCCCTATTGCAGTCCACTGCTCAGAAGTAATCCAGCCTTGGATTAGTTTTCCGTAGCGATGATGAGCCGTCTGGTCATAGATCGCATCACGGATCAGCTTGGCGGCGATGACAGAAAACTGCTTTTGATCTGCTCAGCCCAGTATGGTAGATAGAAATATGTTTCCTACAAGAAGTAAAATAGTAAGTTATATAATGTGCATAAAAGATGATTGATATTAAAAGCAAATATACTTTTACCTTGAAGTGGGCAAACCAGAATTTTTTCTATCTTTCGGAGCATCGAGTAGTTGATCCAAGCCATACCATAGTTCTGCCTCAGAATCACCCTAATGCTCTATGTACTGGCAGGAGACTATATCTATACAATAACAATTAAGAAGAATTGAATATATATATATATATATATATATATATATATAATATATATATATATATATATATATATATATAAGAAAATGTTAATAATAACTTTGTAGGCCCGTCGGTCCAAATCTATATCCTTGTCTCTTCCGGAAGTGCGCATAGAGGATCGCTCATATACGGAGACGGAGTTGGCTCGAACTCCTCCATATGCTTTTCTGTCTCCATGGTTCCGTTAGCAGAAGGAAAGCTAGAGGGGGAGTAATCTTAAGCCTCTAACTGTTCGTCCTAGGAGTACTGCCACGGACCATAGATGTAGTCGGAGATGTGACTGGTGGGTACAATGGGTACTCGAAGATGAGGGTCCAAACCAGTATTTGTACCAGAAGAGTAATCCGTCTACTGGAGGAAGCTCAAGCTCGTGACTGGCTAAAGTACGATCCACGTCGTCCTGTCATACCTGATAACAACATTTAATGATAAAACACACACACACACACACACACACAACATATACCTGATAAGAACATTTAATGATAAAACACACACCACACACACACACACACACACACACACACACACACCACACACACAACACACAATGAACATATAAATGAAATGAAGAAAAATATAATACATCTAACAATCTTAATGAAATTACATAGTAAATAACTAGTACATGTTCATAAGTCTAAATGGATTGTACATTTATAGTCAAAATATAATACATGTCACAAGTCTAAATGGATTTATTATTTTCAGTCCTCTTCTGAAAATTTATCTTATTCATCTTCCTCGTCCTCCTTTTCTTACTTTCATCTACTTTGTCTACCTCTTCAGATTCTTTTACCTCTTCTACATTATTAAACGTGTAATGTGTAACTTTCGTTAAGTCACATCAACCGTATTTGTTACAAGAGGTATCTCGTCCTTATAATAAGCTATTTCGTCAATATTGAAGGCATTTCTAGCTTTAGTCTTGCATATTGTCACTACCATATTTTTAGATAGTTGTATTTTTGTCGTTTTATATTATTAATATATTGTGTATATTTATTTAACTAATTATAATGGTGGTTGCATTTATTAGTGGAGTAGCTTATTTATTGGACCCTTGGTTAGTAAACCTATTTAAAATTGTCATGACACTTGGACCTACATTCTAGTTAGCCATTGAGACTCAATTAAGCCATAACATGTCATGAATAGGGTTAGATTTAATTACCAACTTAGGCTAGAAGCTTCCATAGGTTAGTCAAACCTTCATGACTACTAAATGAGGGCATTGTGGACATTTTCAACTAGTAAGAATAGGATTTACATGGCCAACCACTAGGGGGAGGTGCTCATTCATTACACTTCTCCATTTTGAGCTCTAAACCCTTGTTTTGGCCTTCTTCCTAAAACCTTTCTCATTCCTCTATCAAATCATCCTTAAATCATTCTCAATCATCTCTATTCATCCAAGGAACCTAGAAGCTTGGAAGACAAGGAGCACAAGAAGAAGAGACTATTGGCTTGAGGATTGTGTCTAGCTTCACTTTTGTGTCCAATGTTGCTATATTAGGAATCCATCTCCGAGATGCATAAGTTTCCCCGACGTAGCTTTAAGTGCCCTGGAGAGATAATTTCTCGGGTTAGTTCAGGGAGCTTGTCAGTTGATGAGTATAATACTGAGTTTCTCGCCTAGCCGATTGCAAAGAGTATGGTTCAGGAGCCAGGAGATCGGGCAGAAAGTTCAGGAGGGTCTGAACTGCGAGGTCAGATCACGCATATCTAGGCATCGTACAATAGCTTTCGAGGATATTCTAATGGATGCCCAGATCGCTGGAGGAGGACTTGAGCCTAGGCCCAAAAGGAGCAGTGATGCTATGAGTGGTACTGGTACCAGTACGGGACAGGCTAAGCGTCCCATATTTAGGAGGGAGTCTTCCAGCACCAGCAGGAGTATCACCCACCAGTGAGCTCCGATTCAGTAACATCCTCGAAGGCAGAAACAGTCGATGCCCACTTGCCTACTATAGGAGGTCGGACCCACTTAGGATATTTATAGGAGGAGGCTGAAGGTGTGTCTATTATGTGGATTGCTGCACATCAGATAAGAGATTGCTCTACCGTACCTCAATTTTTGTGTGTGTGCATTACCTATATAGGCATCTATATGTGTGATATGGTGTGTGATAGCACATGGGTATGTTTAGAGGTATCTATATTCATAGAGGACTTGTGTATATCACATTAGTGTGTGGTATCTACTTGTAGCTTGTGTGTGTATATGTGCATATAGGTGTGGTACCAAATGGGTTTTTCGAAAAAATTGAGTGAGGATGGACATGTTCTACGCAACAAAGCACGTCTAGTTGCACAAGGTTATAATCAAGAAGAAGTAATTGATTATGACGAGCATGCTTCGTTGCTAGACTAGAGTCTATTCACATGTTTTGTTCATTTGTATGTTTTTATAATTTTAAACTTTTTAAATGGATATGAAAAGTGCATTTTGAATGAATTTTTAAAGGAAGAGGTTTTTGTGAAGCAACCTCCTGGATTTGAAGATTTTTAAAAATTGATCACGTTTTCAAGCTTAAAAAAGCGCTTTATGGACTCAAACAAGCATTGCATGCTTGGTATGAATGCTTGAGTGCTTTCCTACTTGAAAATAATTTTCAAAAGGAAGAGTTGATACAACCGTGTTTATCAAATCTTCAGTTGACAGTATTTTGCTTGTGCAAATTTACGTTGATGACATTATTTTTGTTCTACTAACGAAAAACTTTATCAAAATTTTGCTAGTGTATGCAGAAGTGAGTTTAAAATGAGTATGATGGGAGAGCTCAACTACTTCTTTGGACTTTAGATCAAACAATACTCGCAGGAAACATTTATCAATCAAGCCAAGTACACGAAGGATTTACTAAAAAGTATGACTTCGACAACGTAAAGCCTATCAGCACGCCGATGACTACATCAAACGACTTGACATTGATGTAAGTGGCAAACCAGTCGACCAGCGTAAGTATCGAGGTATGATTGGCAGTTTTCTTTACTTAACTGCTAGTCGTCCTAAATCATGTTTAGCGTTTGCATTTGTGCACGATATCAAGAATCCTAAGGAATCACACTTATGCGCAGTTAAGCTCATCTTCAGATACCTTAAAGAAACTTCTACCGTCGGCTTATGGTATCCCAAAACCATATCGTTTGACCTAGTCGGTTACTCAGATATTGATTTTACTTGATACAAAGTAGATCATAAAATACCAACGGTACATGTCATTTTCTAGGAAAAGCTTTGGTCTCTTGGTTTAGGAAGAAATAAAATGACCTAAAATACAAGTGGCCAAACTCGGACCAAGTTCTGACCTAGTTCGGCCAAACTCTGGGGAAAGCTTTTTATAAACAACAGCTCGAACTAGCAGCCCCCTTTCCAATATTCATCTCCTTCCTCTCGAACAGCTGCCCCAAAACCATAAAAACCTAACCCTAGTTTTTAGATCTATACTCCTCAAGCCATCTAACTCCCAAATCTTCGGATCTAAGGTTCTTAAAGGCATTTTTCCATTCTTGATTAATTTAAGGTAGATATCACTCCCTTTCTCTGTTTTTCATTATGACTTCTAGAATTCCTAAAAGGAAGAAAATTAGAGACACCGCTTCATCTTCCATGCCGGAGTATGAACCTGATGTGTTCACCCTCTCATTCCAATGACGATGAGGACTATGACCCGACCCTCTTTATCTCTTCCGAGAGATCAAGCCTTTGGTTCGATCATTTTCGGTATCGAAAAATCTATCAGGGTAAAACGATAAACTTTACCATTTTCTTGGAATATGTTGTTACCTTTGAATTTAACTCTGCCGACTTGAGCAAATATTTATAATGCCAGATGTCAGTGACGCTCTCGTCGATAGTAAAAAAGTTTAATTTTCTGTCGAGATGACTCTTGAGTCCTTCAAGGTGCGTTGTGTCATCCCGATCCGGTTCCTCAGAAATGGTTGTTCGCACGTAACCTTAACCAACAATTTTATGAACTTCATTATATAATCTATTCATCTCTGCTACCTAAGACGGGATCCACTGACAAGATCACGCTTTTAGAGTTATCTGCTATGTATCATATCCACTTTTGGAGTACCTTTTCATTTTCTAAACTATGATATCCTTGATGACCAGATGTCGGAGGGCCGACCGCAACCTCCTTTATCCTATGCATATGGCAGTCATCTTCCAGAAATTTGACATCAATTTAAAGCTTTATCCTATCTTTGGAATGCCTTCAGAGATTCTTAGGTCTAGAAAGTTCCTTCACCCACTTGGTGATGCTCCACCTCCACCTGCTTCAGTCGCCCTAATATGCTCCAGTACCTACAGCTCCGGGTTATACCATTGACGAGCTCTATCAGTGGTTCAACGCTTTTGTCGCTCTCTACGAACTGCAGCGTCAGGCCAATCTGACTCGCATTGGAGATGTTGAGTTCTACCACATTTTCAGGCTCAGGTCTTGAGAAATGCCATGGTAGACATCCAGTGGACGATGGTTCACAATCCTACTGCTCTGACGACCATCATCCGTCATCCTGATTTTGATGGACCGAGACTTCGTGATGCTCCGTCTTATGCTTACTTCGACCCGATGATCGCTTACTTCGATTTGACTGAGCCTCCTGCTGCTCCGCCTGCTGATCCTACTGGTGGTACTGATAGCTGATCACATGTTTTAGTTTAGTATATGTTATGGATCTAGATGTCAGGTTGATGATGATGTAGTGACACTTTATGTATTATGTGTCACGCCCCGATTCGAAGAATCGATAATCGTCCCTCGAGCGTGATACCGTGCGAACCTAGCTTGCGATCGCACAAGGCATAGTCATAAGGTTATCCGAAACACAACATCTAAGAGAGTACGCAAAAATTGAACAACACATTGAGACAGAGAAACTTACTTTTGTTGATAATAGACATCGTTTACAGACTGTATTACAATTGTGCCGTACAGGCTTACAACATGACTCAATTACAAAAAGAGCGTCGATGAGATAGTCGTTCCATACATACATCCCTAAATTTATAACAAAAGTATTCGAGCCACCTGGAACGAGGAAAAGTCGAGACATCTTCTTAGACTGTTGCAGAGAGTCTTCAAAAGTTGTGTAGCGAGGGTCTTCAACGCACGGTCAAAGATTCAAAATGTGAACGTCGCCTTGGCTAGCTAGTTCGTTCCTCCTGATTCACATCACCTGTAGAGAGCGAGGGTCAGTACGATCATATGTACTGGCGAGTGGCTAATTTAAAACCCAAGCTCTTATTTGTTCAAGCAGTTTTATAAAACATGTTAGTTATTTTGTAGCCTTTCTAACCATCATGATCAGTTTGTATGTTAACATATTGAGAGGCAAGCATATGAAATTGTATACCTTAAGCAGTTACAGTTATCATGTTCATCCCGTGTCACGTGTATTAGATTAAGCAGTAAAAGGGTATTAAAGTCACTGGCAATGTCAAGCCATCATGGATTATAGCTAGGTTAGACGGCGACCCTTTCGCGGTTGGTAGCGAGCCCTGCGCGAAAGTTCTCAAATCAGCCGCACCAGTCCTGCTGGAACTTGTTATACTCGTTCCACCCGAGCCAAATCAGTTTCTTAGCCTAGGCAACCGTTCAAGAAAACTACCCCTTGTGCATAAGATGTCTAATGACCATTTTTGTTCTTCTTGAAACTTAGCCATTTTATGCACTTAGCCTTATCGTTGCGATATTCGTTAATCGATTCAATCTTTCATTTGCATAGGACTAAGTAAATGTGGCATAAGAGAGTGTGCATCAGTTTTATGTTAGCAGTTCTATAGCAAGTATTTTGTGAAGAATCGTGCCATAATTTATTGATTCTATACTACAAGTACGAGGATACATTTTATGTCTCATGTTTGATTTGAAACCAAAGGGTCGAGGTGGAGGAGGTCAGCCACTCACCTTAGTCTTTGCTTCAGGTGAGGGACTGGTTGGCCGCGCTTAGACTTCGCCTACGTGATCACCTAAAATTGCATAAGCAACTCACTAAAATACTATACTATTCAAGGAGTTCGATACAAATGCGAGTTCGAAAACGTAAGCCATAAAAACCATAGAAAACATTCATGAAAATGTATTGACGAAAACCAAATCCAAAGCCAAAGCAAGTACGGCAAAAAAAGCAGAGCAATAGGAGGTCTCTCCCAACTCAGCCTCAGAGTCAATCCTCGAGGCACAACCGTTGAATACGGGACTTGATTCTGAGAAGCATTTTCATAACGAAAAAATGATCTTAATTCAATCATTCCCGTTCGACTGATTCAACCGATCTCGATCTATCGGTCCCGACTGAATCGGTAGCGACAATATTCCTTTCTCATGCACCCCGTAGACGAAAATGGGGCACGATGTAGGGACGTGAAACTACACCATAATCAACTAAGAAAAGTTTCATCCTTGAAACTTAAGAATATAACTTACCTCTACGAACAATGAAGGAAATTTCTCCTTCATCTTCGATTCAAGCTTCCAGGTCGATTCCTCGACCGAATGATTATATCAGAGCATACAGACGAGAGGGATCGCTCAATTCTGAAGAAGTTTATCCTTGCGCTCTGAGATTTGGACCGACACTTCAATGTATGATAAGTTAGACTTCAGCTCCAGCTGACCAAAATCTACCACGTGGCTTGGATCATGTACGTACTTTCACAACAGAGAGACGTGGAAGATATCATGTACATCCGCTAGCACTGATGTCAGGACAATTTTATAGGCCACTGGTACGACTCGTTTGAGTATTTCGAATGACCCAATAAATCTCGGACTCAGCTTTCCCTTCGCACCAAAGCGGATAACTCCTCGTATGGACGACACTTTAAGAATACGTGATCGCCTTCTAGAAACTTAAGGGGTCGATGATAGACATCCGTATAACTTTTTTGTCGACTCTGTGTAGTCTTTAATCTTTTCTGAATGAGCCAAACTTTCTACACAGTCAGTTCCACCAGCTCCGGGCGAAGAATTTGTCGCTTTTCAACTTCGTCGCAGTAAATAGGTGACATGCACTTCCGTCCGTACAAAGCTTTGTATGGTGCCATCTGGACGCTGGATTGATAGCTATTATTGTATACAAATTCAGCCAGAGGTAGATGAACATCCCAACTCGACTTGAAGTCAATTGTGCAGAGCCGTAATATGTCTTTGAGAATCTGACTCACATGCTCTGTTTTGTCATCGGTCTGGGGATGGTAAGCTGAGCTGAACTGCAACTTGGTACCTAGAGCCGACTAAAGGCTACTCCAGAAGCACGATAGAAATTGTCCATTTCGATTAGAGATAATAGATATAGGGACTCCGTGCGATCGTATTGTCTCGTCAAGATAAATCTGAGCCAGGCGATCAACGCTCCAAGTAAAATTAATGGCAATGAAGTGCACTGACTTGGTTAGTCGATCAACAATGACCCAGATGGTATCATTTTCCCATGACGTCTTCGACAGACCAACAATAAAATCCATACATACGTACTGCTACTTCCATTCCAGAATCGCCAGATTCTGTATCTCTCTGCCCGGCTTCTAATATGCTCAGCTTTTACCTGCTGTAGGCGATGTATTGCGATACGAAGAGTGCCACACCTCTCTTTCTTCTGTGCCACCAGAAGGTCGTACGGAGGTCCTTGTACATCTTCGTGCTACCTGGATATAATGAGTACTTCGTATAGTACGCTTCTGTCAATATTTCCTTTCTAAGTTCTGAATCATCCGGAACGCATAGCCTACCATTCAATCGAAGCATGCCAGTTTCATCTTCCGTAAAGTCGGTCGCACTATCCGTTGAAATTAGCTCTCGTACTTTTTTAGGTACATATCATCCTTCTGGACGGTCTTAATCTTTTCTCGCAAGCTCAGCTCTAGCTGCAACTACGCCAACTGCACATCCCTAAATCGAACCTAGAGATCGATGTCCATTTCTCCAAGGTCCAGTAACAAACTGCTGTTGATGGATAATAAGGAAATATATTTCCGACTCAGAGAGCCTGCCACAATATTTTCTTTGCCCGCCGTATAGTTAATAGTCAAGCCATAATATTTGATTAGTTCAAGCCAACCCCTTTGCCACAAGTTTAGCTCATTCTGTGTGAATAGATACTTGAGGCTCTTGTGATCGGTATAGATTGCACACTCCATACCATAAAGATAGTGATGCCACAGTTTTAACGCGAACACAATCGCCGCTAACTCCATGTCATGGGTGGTATAGTTCTTTGTATGCGACTTTAGCTGTCGAGAAGTGTCACACTCACTTTTCAATTTCAAGGATATTTTAGTAATTGTAATTTATTTGAATTTTTATGATTCTTATTTTTAATTTTTTTTCTATTTATTAATTAGATTGATTGCAGTGTGATTTGATTGATTGTAGACGTGACTTGGTAGTTTGACCTTAGTCAACCTTCACTGGAAGCCTAATAATGTAATTAAAATTCACATTTTTGTTTTTAAAATTTTATTTAGATTTAATCTCTATTTTTGGAGTGGTTTAGATAATTTTAGTCTTTTAGCCATTTTGGCCTTTTTGTGGTTTTCTAGATATGTTGACTTGTGTTGTGGTAGCAACTGATTTAACCTTGGAAGACTTGTATAGGAGCCTAACCATGCCTTAGAATTTTTTTTTTTTTTATTTTTAGAATTTATTTTAGGCTTGAGTTTATTTTTAAGGCTTTAATTAATTTTTTTAGCCTTTTTGCATGCAAGCCTTTAAGCCTTTTTGACTTGGGCCCATTTCTACTTGAGAAAGAGTTGGCCCAAGTGAAACCCTAACCCTAGAGAACCCCCTTGGCCGCCCAAACAACAGTACCTCCTCCCCTTTTTCATCATTTGTCAAGTTTTGAGCCTCCACAAAGAAACCCTAAAAGTTCCACCTCTCCAAAACTCATAATTCCTTCATCTGGAGTCCGTTTCTTCCCAAACGAACTCCGTTGCACTCGTCGAGGAGAGGAGGATCTGCTGGATCACTTCTAGAGTAGAGACGGAGGTTTTTGCTGGAGGAAAATCGGCCGACACGACAACCGATGAGCCCCGTTCATTGAGTTTTGACACTCAATAGGTAAACCCTAATCTACCATTACAAATCTGGTTTTTCTTTCATTTTTGCATCCATATAGGTGTACTAGTCTTGCCCACAAAATTTGGTGAGATTTCGACTCCGTTTGATGGAGGTATCAGACACGTGTCGGTCCCTTACGGCACGTGTTCGACGAAATGCCGCTTAGGATAGAAAGTTGTTGTTTTCGATTCTGACTTCATGGATGTTTAGATAATATGATTTTGATAAACTTTTGTGAAGACGGTTTTGGTTTTGGCATCGTATCAGCGGCATTTCGGGCGACGGACGCATGTGCACGGATCCCGTGCACGAGGCCGTGCGTGCCCTGCTGTCCGCGTGTTGAAAATTTTTATTTATATATATATATATATTTTTATTTATTTATTTTTATTTTTATTTTTATTTTTATTTTTTTTATATATATATACAATTAAGAGGCTATCTATATAGCATTTGTATAAATAAATAAATAAATAAATAAATAAATATATATATATATATATATATATATATATATATATATATATATATATATATATATATATATATATATATATATATATATATAGCCTCTTAATTGTATATATATGTATATAATAGTATAGTAATTTAGGTAATACCATGATTATGTTTGAATCTTTTTAATCTCAGATTTGACCCTCATTTCAGTAAGCTCCAGGACACACACACACACACATCATCATTTGTTAGATTTAAGGTTTTGTTTGTATTGTATATACACATGCGTGTGTATATACCTATATGTATGTAGATATTATGCTTGGAATTTCTCTTAGAGTAGACTGTAGTGGTGTATATAACTATAGGAGTCCTGGGACAGATTTGGTTTGTCATTTCGAGCTTAATTTAGTCGAATTGGCCGACAAGTTGACCAAATTGACAAAAGCCAAATTTGGGTCAAACTTGATCCAATTCAACTCAAACGAACTCCAAATGACCTAGAATTTTGTGTATGACCTAAAAATTAGTAGACGGACTAGTTGACCCAGGTTTGACCAGCATTGACCAGGTTTGACCAGAGTTGACCGAGGGTTGACTTTGACCGAAATGGACCTAGAAGCATATAGTCTTGCATTGTAGCTATTTCTTTTGATATTGTGGACTTGGTTGTGACATGGGTATACTTTAAATAGGTTTACATTGCCCTAGTTTAGCTACACTACATCATCAGCAGTTTCGTTTGCCAGATGAGTACATTTTCTGATCTTTTCATACTTCTTTGGATATGTTCTCTTGTTATAGACTAGTATACTTGATGCTGACACGATGTTCACACGGATTAGTACCCTATGGATCTTTTCATGCGATATTATCCCCTCGGATACATCGAGTATGTCACGTTCATGTACTTTATCATGGCCATCATGTACTCCATGTATTCATATTTATCCATGTGCACTCATATGTTATTCTTGTACACTCATGACCATATGAGCTCCATGTATACAATAGTTTTTATCCATGTGCAATAACATAACATGCATTGATCCTTGTGTATTGATTGGGGGAAGGGAGAGTGTAGTTGGTTATGTGATCATTATCCCCAGTAGGTATCCATGTGCACTCCATAGCTGTATCTATGTGCAACCCAAACCGTTTACATAACCAATTCATGCTCTGAATTACGTAGAAGGTTACATTTCTCTATTTATCATATTATATCTCATTTTATATTCTCTCTCTTGTTGATTTCCTTTATAGCGATTCATGTATAGCTTTCTATAGCTTGCTTAATATGTCCATTCCTGCTATGAACTGTTGTGAGAGATATGTGCTCGTTCCGCCCTGACTGGGCATGTTGAAAATTTTACAAGTGATGACGAAAAGTTCTGCCCTACTTATTATGGCATTGGCTTAGATGACACTGGCGACGTGGACCCTCAGGAGGATCCAACAGTCACTAAAGACTTGTCTATAGTCTAGCTGTGACTTAGTATTTATTGTCTTTCTATTTGAGACTTTATGAGTTGTACTTGAGATTTATTCTGGTGGTTTACACCTAGACTTCTATTTATGTTGAGACTCTCTTGTGATTTCTATTCTATTCCATCTTGGTATTGTGATTGAGTTACTTATTATTTTACTCTCCATTCGGAGCTTATTCTAGACTGTGTTAGATACTGTGACTCAGGAAAGTGTTCTACCGCCGACACTGCGGCATAGGCTGGGCGTATTCACTTCTCGTGCCTTTCACTGGGTGCGGGTCGTGACAGGAAGTAAAAGATATTACCTTATTCTGTTGCATCATCACACACCCCAAATCCTAGCCGAAAGTATTGCTAAAAATCTGGGATCACTCAGTCCCTTCTGGAAGTACGAGTATCGAGGCCAAAATGAGCCGTTACTTTTAACTCCTGGACGGAAGCTTCACAGTCGTCTGATCATTCAAACGCGACTCCTTTCTGAGTAAGGCGAGTCAAAGGTGATTACCTATGCGCTCCTCCAGAGACGCAGGCCCCAGGTTCCCTCTGACGCATTCCAGAGCGTTGTGGACGTAGCCCCTTGCACATGATGCCCTCTGACGATCTTCAAACATTATGGACGTAGGCCCCTGGTGTCCTTTACGGGAACTATGCCGATCCCATTTACAGCCAGGGCTCATGCGTCGAAGGATTGTTTCCCAAAACTACATATTCACAGTAGATTGGTCAGGGACTCTATTGCATGCATCTTTCCTTTTATATTATATTATCACAGTTTATATGGCATGGTGTTTTCTTGTATCTTGTTACGTCCCTCTGAGGACCTGGTTATCTCTCCAGGGTTAGATGATTTTTCACAGGAGTACGGAGCGGCGTTGGAGCTATCTTACATCGATGACGAGGCAGTTCCTACTAACTTCTAGTCTATTCCTTATTTGAGACATTAGTGGACATTATTTTTACTTTTTTTTATTTTGTGGAGGTTGGACTCCGATCTTGTGAGACTATTTTCATAGCTGTTTGGAGTGAGCATGTTCACCCGGTTATCTTTTGATACGCTTATTTATTATTTGGACTCTATTATCTTCTGTGTTGAGCTGTGATGATATTAGATTATATTATTCTGGCCTGTGATTATTTTATTTACAGCTTATGTGTATATATGAGAATTTCATATATTAGAGTATTCTTCATACATGTGCAGCTGGCATGTTCACGTACTTGGTCCTATATATTTTGGGACTAGGGTGTTACATATTTTTGTGGTGGCCCATGCAGGTCGACGTTTATATTATTGTGTTACATGACTGTGCCCAATAAGCCTGTATATAGGAATAGGAATATCTCATCCAGAACTACTATGCCCTTGACATCCGAAGTTCTTTTCTAAACTTCCTTGATTATTTAAATGACCTCATATCTAATCCTTTCTAATATTAACTTATCTTCCTCGTGCCAATAGTATGCATCTAAGAAGCGGACACACTTCTGCCTTGGCCCTCACATCTGGTGAAGAGGCTACTCCGGATGGACAGAATCCCCGAATGACTCCAGCAACACCATACCAACCAGGACAGTCGCAGCCTACTACGACACCGATGACGGAATACCCAGAGATCGCAGCACCCCCAGAAAGCCAGGCTAGACAGACCACTACCATGCCACCGGAAGGGAATGTACCACTGCCTCCACCACCACCATTCCCTCAGCAGTTTCTACCATAGTCAGGACCTCAGATGCCTCCACCACTGACTGATGGAAGCCCTACTTTCCAATTCATGTACGCCATGATCTAGGCTCAGTGGCAGCAGACTGAGCTGATGAGACAGACGATGATGACAACATTGGCTAGACCTCCACCACCACCTCCAGTACCAGCACCGGCACCGGCTCTACATCCTTATGAAGGCTCTATCAAAAATTTTATGGATATGAACCCCGAGGCCTTTAGAGGAACAAAGAAGCCACTAGAGGTGTCACTGTGGCTTATTAGTACCGAGAAGCTACTGAAGGCATCCCAGTTGCCAGCTCGAGATTGGATGAGAGCAGTGGACCTACTGTTAGAAGATAATGCTCACCACTGGTGGAAGACGGAAGAGAGACGACTAGGCACTAGGATCATCTGGAAGCAGTTCTATGATGTATTTTATGAGAGGTTCTTCCCTATTCTTGTTCGAGATGGTCTTTACGACCAGTTCCTTCATCTGAAGCAAGAAAATATGACATTTGATGAGTATGACTCAGAGTTCAATCGTCTGAGTAGATTTGGTGCGGGATTGATTTCGACAGAGTTAGAAAAGGCGAGGAGATTTCACCAGGGGATTGCACCAGAGCTTAAGTCTTATACGACTACCCAGTCTCGAGTCTCCTATTCAGCTGTCTTGGAAGAAGCTCATGCTCAGGAGATTCTTCGTAAGGAGCAGCAGCAGACATCGAGATGCTATACCAGCCCGAACCACTCAGGAAGGACCTATCAGGAGGCCCACAGGACAGCATCAACAGAGGCCCTCACCTTATCAGAAGCCCATTTGCCATTACTGCGAAAAGCAAGGATATCTCCAGAACGACTGCAGGACTCGCCTTGGATTGTGCTTGAGATGTGGATCCTATCAGCACATGCTCAAGGACTGTCCAGAGCAATATGCGATAGTACATGCTCGGCAGAACTCGAGGCCTATAGTCCCATCTCTACCAGCACCACGGCCCGTAGCAGGAGCACCTCGTCCACCATTGCCTCCCCAAGGCGTACAGTAAAACAAGGCTAGAGCTCAGGGTCCAGGACAGAATTATGGGCATGTATTCTCACTTGCTGTTGAGGATATAGAGTCAGAGGCAGAGGTTATAGCTGGTATGGTTTTAGTTGCATCTTTTCCTGCTATTACATTATTTGATACTGGAGCCACGCATTCATTTATAGCCACTAGTTTTGCCACTAGATACAGTATTTCCATCACACCCTTGGCTAAGAATGTTAGAATCCTCACTGGAGGAGGAGTTGTACCTATTAGTAGTGTTTGTAGACTTTGTCCTGTTGTAATAAGTGGTAGAGAGATGAGGGCACGACTTGTATTTCCTATGCCGACATTCGATGTGGTTTTTGGAATGGACTGGTTGAGCCAGCATTTCACTCTCATAAATTGCCATAGGGGCAGTATTATCTTTAGACCACCGAATACGGAGGAGTTTGAGTTCACCAAAGAAGATGAAGAGAGTTGTGATACACCCGCATCGAGGACTCACATGATGATGCAGGACACCCCTCAGTACCCTATCATCACCGAGTTCGAGGATGTATATCCCGAGGAATTGCCAGGACTGCCACCTGACCGAGATATTGAGTTTACTATTGAACTTATCCCGGAAGCCGAGCCTATTTCATTTTGAGTTTACCGACTAGCGCCCAAAGAGTTGGTAGAGATAAAGGCGCATATTGATGACTTATTGGAGAAGGGCTTTATTCGTGCAGTGCATCACCGTATAAAGCACCCATTCTTTTTGTGCCAAAGAAAGACGGAACAGTGTACATGTGCATCGACTACAGAGCATTGAATGCTGTGACGGTAAAGAACAAGTATCCCTTGCCGTGTATAGACGATCTATTCGATCAACTAAGTGGAGCAAAAGTATTCTCCAAGATTGACTTACGATCAGGCTATCACCAATTGATGGTTCGGAAGGAAGACATTGCAAAGATGGCTTTTCGATCAAGGTATGGACACTACGAGTTCTTGGTCATGTCTTTCGATTTGACCAATGCTCCCGTAGTCTTCATGAATTTAATGAACAAGATCTTTCACCAGTACTTGGACAAATTTGTAGTAGTCTTTATAGATGATATCTTGATTTACTCTCAGAGTCAAGAGGAGCATGAGCAGCATCTACGGATAGTTTTGGGAACGTTATGGAATGAGGGACATTTTGCAAAGCTTAGCAAGTGTGATTTCTTTCTCAAGGAGGTATCATTTCTTGGTCATGTTGTTACGGGTGATGGTATATAAGTGGACCCTGAGAAGATCACAACAGTCAAATCATGGCCCGCTCCCACATCAGCTTCTGAGGCGAGAAGTTTCCTCGGACTTGCGGGTTACTACCGACGGTTCGTAGAAGATTTCTCTCGAATAGCGGGGCCTATGACTCGACTTGCAAGGATCAGGAGTTTGTATGGACAGACGAGTGTCAAGCTACATTTGATGAGTTGAAGAAGCGATTGACCACCGCACCGATCTTGACACTACCATCGGGCCTGGGAGGATTTGTGATCTACAACGACACATCCGGGAAAGGATTAGGATGCGTATTGATGCAGCACGGTCGTGTAGTAGCATATGCATCGTGACAGTTGACAGTGCACGAGAAAAATTATCTGACCCACGATTTAGAGCTCGCAGCGGTTATCTTTGCTTTGAAGCTATGGAGACACTACTTGTACGGTGAGAAGGTTGATATCTACACTGACCATAAGAGCCTCAAGTACGTGTGCACACAAAAAAGAGTTGAATATGCGATAGTGACGTTGGTTGGAGTTGATGAAGGATTACGAGATCGAGCTACATTATCATCCGGGAAAGGCTAATGTCGTGGCAGACGCATTAAGCCGTAAGCCCATGGCACACTTTTTGACTACGCAGAAGGAGTTGATTAGAGACTTGGAGCAGCTTGGTATTGAGGTAGTATTGCCTGGAGCAGATGGCGTATTAGCCAACCTCCAAGCTCAATCATCATTGGTAGAGCGCATCAAGGCAGCATTGCATACTAATGCTAGATTTTGACGGCTCGGAGAGAGGACTGAAGCAGGAGTGCAGACGGGATTGAGGATCTATCCCGATACGACATTGCGATGTGGTGATCGCATTTATGTTCCCAATGGAGAGCTGCGACAGGAGCTAATGGTAGAGGCTCATAGTTCGACTTATTTTATTCATCCCGGAGGAACCAAGATGTACCGCGACTTACGACAGTATTATTGGTGGCACGGAATAAAGCGAGAGATAGCTCGTTTCGTTGCCAAGTGCTTGGTATGTCAACAAGTGAAGACGGAGCACCAAAGGACGGCCGAATTATTGCAGCCGTTACCCATTCCCGAGTGGAAGTAGGAGCACATCACTATGGATTTCGTCACGAGTTTTCCTCGGAGTCCTAGGAGACGTGATGCAGTTTGGGTGATTATGGATAGACTTACAAAGTTAGCCCATTTCTTACCTTTTAGAGTGGGCCAGTCGACAGAGGTATTGGCAGAGATGTATATAGACCAGATTATGAGATTACACGGTGTGCATGTTAGTATTGTGTCGAATCGTGACTCGAGATTTACCTTGCACTTTTGGAGGAGCATGCAAGAGAGTTTGGGCACCCGATTGAAGTTTAGCACGACATACCTTCCACAGACAGACGGCCAGTCGGAGCGTACCATTCAGACACTAGAGGATATGTTGAGAGCGTGCATGCTTGACTTTGGCGGTTCATGGGAGGACCATCTTCATCTTGTTGAGTTTTCCTACAACAATTGCTATCAAGCGTGCATTCAGATGGCTCCATTTGAAGCATTGTATGGTAGAAAGTGTCGGTCTCCTGTTTGTTGGAGCGACATAGGAGAGCGACAGCTATTGGGTCCCGAGCTGGTCTTGAGCACAGTAGAGACAGTGAAGAAAATTCAGGGCCACCTGCGAGCAGCACAGGATCGTCAGAAGCAGTAGGCAGATAATCGTCGCCGACCCTTGGAGTTCAAAGAAGGCGACCATGTGTTCTTGAAGATATCCCCCACTAGAGGCAGGATTCGATTCGGAGGACATTGCAAGTTGAATCCAAGGTACATCGGGCCTTTCGATGTCTTGGAACGTGTTGGAGAGGTCTATAGATTGGCCTTGCCACCGACGCTAGAGGGGGTACAAGATGTATTCCATGTATCTCAGCTGAGAAGGTATGTGGCAGACAACAATCATGTGCTTGATCATTCCGAGATCATAGTTGGACCTAGCTTGTCGTACGAAGAGCAACCAGTAGGCATTCTTGATCGTCGAGTGAAGGTGTTACGAAATTATCACACCCCAGAACCAGAATACCGGAGAGCGGGGGAGTGACTCAGCCAGTTACGTATTACGGGTAGATGAATACCGTATAATACGATCAATGCTGTCTAAAAGACGAGGGGGTGTATACTCTATAAAAGTCTCGCTAGGGTTACTCAATATCTATTGTCTCAATCATTCAAACAAGAAGCAATAATAGAGAACATGTAAGATAAAACAGTAAGGCGTCCCAAACGTTTAGTCAAAATGTTCTTGAGATCTGGCTGTATAAAACATAGCCAGATGGTATAGCAAGGTATACACAATCGTTATCAGCTGCAGTCTGACTTAGTTACAATTATGTAAAAGTAAGTACAAGACAATCCGACTAACATGTCGGTGCCAAGCGATAAAATTTAAAGTAAGTACAAGACAATCCGACTAATATGTCGGTGCCAAGCAGCAAAATGTAAAGTAAGTAGCAAAACGAGCAGGGAAGTAAACAACCCACTCGTGTCCTCCTACGATCATCCCTCTAGTATTGACCATCTTGGAGGTAGAAGTAAGCTGAGTCCTCGGAAACTGGCTCTAAATCTGGCCATGCAAAACCAGAGAGGTTAGACCTCTAATAGCAAGTACCACAAGTAAGCACGACATGAGAACTAAAACCAGTGATAAGAGTTTTAGAATATGATAATAAGTCTCCGCTTGCTACTGTGGTTCACACAACATCACGACACTTCAAACCAACTTCCCAACCAAACAAGGACAAAAGTTGACCCGTCATGTTCTGACATTCTGATCATCTCAGTTAGTTAACGAAGTAAGTATAGTACACAAACAAAGTAATTTAATCGACAATACAACTACTACGGCTTGCTAACTGTAAGTTCCAAGTTACCCTGGAAATATGCAATAAGGATTCCTCAGTTCTTACTATGTACAAGCAAGGCTAGTCTACCCAATAATCAATTACGCCAATCATGAATTAGACGAGTCCCAGCGGGACACCCGTAATCAGTATACAATAAATAAATATAAGCAGATACCGCTCCCTGCCCGTGTGGCAGATTTGCAGTATCTCTGGGAACCAGCCGGCATGTCGGGGCACTAATTGTCCCAAGGATGGCTGCCATGTAAGAACTCGGGAATCCATTCTCTCCATGCAATCGTTATTTTATTTAACTTAGTAGTCCCTATGTTAATTGAAATCCCATGCCATGGACCATGGTCATTCAGAATGAGTACTTTCGTACAAAGTACGATATGCATAACTCTACAACGATGCCCGTACGATTAGGTTGTAGGTCTTACATAGCGTAATGCAACAATCAAACCTAGCCACGGAATAATCATGCCTTGACTGTAAGGTACACATACTGCTTTTATAGAAACAAGTTGAAGTCTGCACGTGTCCATATGCCAATATTCGGGATCGGCTAGTCGATTACAATAATTCTTGGTTAATATGAACGTGTCTCATTCAATTTCAGTAAGACGACTAGCCAGCCTCTTAGTTCCAACTAGGAACGCATGATCAATCATTTAGTCAAGGTAACAATCAATATCAATTCGTGATAAGGCATGAAAGTCAATCTAGCATTTAGCATGGTCGAGTCTATAACTCTCAGGGTTACGTTCCAGTCATTCTGGGCATCCGTAATCCAATCGAGGAACACGCCACATTCTACACAATAATATGTAATAAAATATTAACATATCATGATTTTATCGAGTTTATGCAAAAAGTCGTAAGGATAAATAAGAGATGCCATGTACGCCCAATGAAATACGCGTAAAGGAAAGTTACGCGTGAGGGAAGTTTACGCGTGAAGGAAATTTAGCTTGCGCGTAAAGGAGTACGCTCAATAAAGGAATGAAGTTGCACGTAAAAACACGTCTTACGCCAAGCCAGAGGAGTACGCACAAATAATAAATTTATGCGTAAAACTTGTACGCGTAAAGAGTAACGTTATGCGTAAAACAATGTACGCGTAAAGAATAACGTTACGCGTGAAATCTGTACGCGTAAAGAATACACCAAGCCAGAGTAGACTTGTGTAAACCGAATTCACACTGACACGAATGAACGTGGACGTAGAGCTTAATATTATGCGGGCACGTATAAACGTGTGCGTAGAGCCTGATATTATACGAGCACGTATAAACGTGTACATAGAGCCTGATATTACGTAAGCACGTATAAACGTGTGCGTAGAGCCTGATATTATGCGAGCACGTATAAATGTGTGCGTAGAGCCTGATATTACGCGAGCACGTATAAATGTGTACGTAGAGAACCTCCGGAACTCTAATTCCATGAACTTCAATCTGAGCTAAACATGGAAGTTCCACGGATCGAAAGGGGTTATAACAAAAATCTCAACAGCCTGGAACAATCAAAACTTGAGAATATGGAAGTTTGATATATTAAAACCCCCAAAATCCGAAAATGGCAATTTCTAGATCTACAAAAATAAAACTTTCAAAATACAAAATGTCAAGTTCTAAACTATCTTAGAATCATGAGAGGATGATAAATGAACCATAAAAATAGGTTCTCATATGGAAGCAAGATGTACTTGCCTATGGGTTTGGTAGGTGGAGAGAGTTATGAGGAAGAAGAAGAGTAAATGAGAAAGAAGAAGTAATAAAGAGAGAGAAAGGGGTTGGGGCTTTAAATGGAGATGTGGTAGGTGGTTGGTCGGGTTCATGATGAACCACCAAAATCTGGAAATGAACCAACAAACCCAAGGGCAAAACAAAAGCAAAAAATAAAATACAGAAAAATAATTAGCGTGAAATTAAAGAAATTAAATTCAGAACAATTGTATGATAAATATTAAATAAATACATTCAAGCAGTACACATATTAAAATACGTATTCTGGGAACGGGGAGTGACATCTCTACCCTCCTTAGAAAAATTCCGTCCTCAGAATTTTAAATCCAAGCAGGATAGAAATATCAGGGCCAAACTAATCTAAGTACAGCAATTTTAGCTAGCAAGTAATCATTTTACAATACCAATAGCAAGTAATATATCTATGTTTATCAATCTACGACATCAAGCAATTTCTACTCATAGGGTGATAAGCATGAGGAATCAAGACAATCAAGGTACACAGAAAGAAATATACCTTGTGAGTCAAATAGGTACGGATGCCGTGATCGGATATCATCCTCACGTTCCCACGTTGACTCTCGTAAGGAGTGACGACCCCAAGCAATACGGACAAGGTTAATTGTTTGGTTCTTGAGTATCTTCTCCCTTCGGTCCAAAATGGACACCGGCTGTTCCTCATAAGACAGGTTGGTACCAACAAACAGCTCAGAATGATCGAGGATATGGCTTGGGTCCGATACATACCTACGCAACTGAGATACATGAAACACATCATGCACCTTTCGTAACGAGGGTGGAAGGGACAAACGATACGCAACATCGCCTACCCTATCGAGGATAGCAAATGGGTCCACGTATCGCGGACTCAACTTCCCGCGAACGCCAAATCTAATGACCCCACGAGTAGGTGAGATCCGTAAGAACACGTGGTCCTCAACAGAAAATTCTAGCGGCCTACGATGCTGGTCTGCCCAATGACGATGTCGATCTTACGCAACTCGAAGTCGCTCTCTAATTCTCTTAACCACTTCAACCGTCTGAACAATCATCTCTGGGCCTAACATCTTTCTCTCTCCGATATCATCCCATGCAAGTGGCAACCTGCACTTCTTGTCGTATAGTGCTTCAAATGGCACCATCTGGATACTGGCTTGATAACTGTTATTGTACGAGAATTCGACTAAGTGCATGTGACTCTCCCAAGACCCTCCAAAATCTAGGGTGCAAGCTCGTAACATATCTTCTAAAGTCTGAACTATTCTTTCTGATTGCCCGTCCGTCTGTGGGTGGTAAGCCGTACTAAATCTTAACTTGGTACCCCGACTATGATGTAAACTCTTCCAAAAATGTGATGTAAAACGAGTATCTCTATCTGATACAATACTGATAGGGACCCCATGCTGCCTGACTATCTACTTCAAATACAACTCTGCCAACTTTTCTGTAGATTGCCCTACTCTGAAAGGAAGAAAATATGCCACCTTCGTAAGCTAATCCACTATCACCCAAATAGCATCCTTACCACTTGGTGATCTCGGTAAACCGGTCACAAAGTCCATTGTGATATGCTCACACTTCTATTCCGGGATAGGAAGCGGTTGTAATAATCCAACTGGCCTCTGTTGTTCTGCCTTCACTTGCTGACATATTAAGCAACGAGAAACGAATCTAGCTTTCTCCCTCTTCATTCCGTTCTACCATAAGTGCTGCTTGATATCTTTGTACATTTTGGTCCCTCCAAGGTGTATAGAATACTGAGAACTGTGGGCTTCTGTCATAACCTCCTGTCTATTGTCTCCACTTGGCACACATAGACGTGATCCAAATCTAAGGGTACCATCTACGTGAATTTTTATCTCCTTCATGAGTCCTGACTCACATTCTGTCCTAAGCTTCTGAATCCTTGGGTCTCGTGCCTGGGCTGCCTTGATCCTGTCTACCAAGTCGGATTGAACTCGTAGACTTGCCAGAATTCCCACATCACTAGGAAGTATAATCTCGATGCCCATCTCTTGAAGATCTTCTAAAATATGTTTTTGTGATGTCAACATAAATGCACCGCCTATCCTGCTGAGAGCGTCTGCTACCACATTAGCCTTGCCTGGATGATACTGAAGCTCTACGTCGTAATCCTTGTTCAATTCTAACTATCTTCTCTGCCTCATGTTTAATTCCTTCTGAGTAAAGATGTACTTCAGACTTTTGTGGTCTGTGTACATATCCACTCGATCACCGTACAGGTAATGCCTCCATAGCTTCAAAGCAAATACTACTGCTGCCAACTCCAAGTCATGAGTCGGATAATTCTTCTCGTGGTCTCGAAGTTGCCTAGATGCATATGCTATCACCTTCCCATGTTATATTAGGACACACCCAAGTCCTTTTCCTGACGCATCACAATATACAGTAAAACCTCCGGGTCCAACCAGTAATGTAAGAATAGGTGCCGTGATCAACTTCTGCTTTAAATTCTCAAATAATGCTTGGCACTCTGCCGACCAAAAGAATAGCACATCCTTCCGTGTCAAGCGGGTCATGGGTGCTGAGAGTCTTGCAAAGTCTGATACGAACCTTCTGTAATATCCTGCCAATCCCAAGAAACTATGCATATCTACTACGGTCTTAGGTGTTGGCCAACTCTCTACTGCTTCTACTTTCTTGGGATCCACTGCTACTCCAGCCCCTGATATAATGTGCCCCAAAAATAAAATGCGATTTGTCCAAAACTCATACTTGTCGAGCTTGGCGTACAACTGGTTCTCTCTTAAAACATGTAACACTTTCCTGAGGTGACCTTCATGCTCTTCTTTACTAGCTGAGTATACGAGAATGTCGTCGAGGAATACAATGACAAATTGATCTAAGTACAACATAAAGATGCGGTTCATCAAATCCATAAATATTGCTGGAGCATTGGTCAAACCGAACGACATTACTAAGAATTTATAGTGCCCGTACTTGGACCTGAATGCCGTCTTGGGAATATCCTCTTTCCGAACTCTCACTTGATGATACCCTGATCGAAGATCTATCTTGAAGAAAATCATAGCTCTGCTCAACTGATCAAACAAGTCGTCGATCCTTGGTAGTGCGTACTTGTTCTTTACTGTTGCCGCATTGAGCTTTCTGTAGTCAATGCATAATCTTGATGACCCATCCTTCTTTCCTACAAGTACCACTGGTGCTACCCATGGTGATTCGCTAATTCGAATGAACTTCTTTTCCTTCAGTTCCTTTATGTGCTGATACACCTTGGCCTGCTCTGAATCTGCCATTCTGTAAACTCGATCTGATATCGGTTTAGTTCCAGGTGCCAATTCTATACTGAACTCAATATCCCAAACTGGGGGTAGACCTAGAAGTTCTTCGGGAAATACATCTAGAAACTCTTCCACTACCTTCGGAACTTGAACTTCTTCCATTGCCGCTACTATTCCTTCTTCATGTTGAGTTGCCACTAATCTGACTAAGGTAAATCGCTCCATGCCTGGAATATTAAAAGATACACTCTCTCTACGACAATCTATTGTCGCATGACTGTCTTTCAGCCATTCCATGCCTAAGATAACGTCAAAATTTCTAACAGAAAATTCTATTAATCTGGCGGGTAAGGAACGCCCGCAAACTACAACTCTACACGCTAGAATAACCCTACTAACTCCTACGAGCCCATTACGGGTGAGTATATTAAACCTTCCTGGCAATGCCTCGAATTCTATTCCTAGTCATGTCGTAAATTGTGCAGATATAAACGAGTGTGATGCTCCCGAATCAAACAATGATACTGCGAGATATGAGACGACGAGAATGTTACCTACCACAACATCTCCCGATGCCAATGCCTCTTCCAATGACAGATTGAAAGCCTGCCCTCGGCCTCCTTATTGGTTCCCATGCTGTGGCCTATCCTGGTGTTGCTGCTGGCCCCTGCCTTGGTGATGCTGGGTGGTCTTTGTTATTGCTGCTGCATTGGCGGTCCCTGCTGCCGAAACATTTGAGCCTGTGACATCATCGGGCGTTGTGCCAGCGGTCTCACTACTACCGCTGGTCCTTGATACTGGCCTGCCCCTGGTGCTAGCAGCACAGGGAATTGTTGTACTGGTCCTCCTGACCTTGAACTCATAGGACGGGTGGAAACCCGATGATCTGGACTTCCATATATCAAACAATGTCCATTCAATGTCCGACACACACCTTTAGTGTGCCCTGCCTTCCCACAAAAAGTGCAGCCTATTGGGGGTTGCTGGTTCTTTCTCTGCTGTTGCTGCTGTTGTCTTGTTGGTGGTGCTGGCCCTCGTATTGCCACATCATGAATGCGAATGCCAGGGGATGGTGCAATTATTCGGGGTACTGCTCCCCCTCCTCCTTTAATCTGATTGTGAGATCTCTTCTGACCTCCAGTCCTTGCTGTGATCCTATGGATGGTGATCTCATGCCTCCGGATTGCTGTCAACACCTCATCGAAAGTCTGGTAGTTATGCCCCTCTATCAATTGCAAGAGTTCAAGATGAAACCCTGGCTGAAATCTCATAGACCTCTGGCTCTCTGTTGCCACCATCTCCAGGGCGAACCTACTCAGTCTGCAGAACTCTGCTGCATAAGCATCCACTGTATTGCCTGCCTGCTGAAGGTTGATAAACTTCTGTTGTAGCTCAAACTGTGCCACAACTCCATAGTACTTTGTCTTGAATCTTGCAGTAAAATCGTCCCAAGCAATAGGACGTCTGATGCCCACTTCCTCTGATTTCCACCAATCACTACGAGGTCCTGAAGTAACAGCTTCACTTGATCCACACGTTCTTCTGTCGGTACCTTAGCCGCTATCAAAATAGCCTCGATGTCCTTAAGCCATGCATCTGCTGAAATGGCATCTTCCATGCCCTCGAAACGACGGGGGTTGTACTTGCAAAATTTGGTTGATGCTCCTAAATCTGTCCTCACCCCTCTTTCCAAAGCCGTTTGCAATCCTTGGTTGAGTAATACATTCTGCTCTTGTAGCTGAGTGTGTATGCGTTGCTGGGCCAACATCTGATGTTGTTGAGTGGCCATTATCCCTTTCATGATTTCCAGAAGGGCTGGTGTGTCTACTTCCACGGGGGTAGGTGGAACTGTTGGTGGTGTTGGAACCTCCGGATACTGCGATCTAGCTACTGGTTCCACTATCACCTCTTCTTGGATGGTCTCTTGAGGTAGCACTGGCCCTTGTTGCTGACCAACATAGCCAGGTTGTTCGTGTTGCCCTTGTTGTTGCTGTCCAGCTCTAGCAGATGCGGATGAAGTACCCCTAAGAAGGGACAAGAGAACAATCAAATGACCGGACATGAAGGATCAATGAAGTCAAAGGATACTGGAATGTCAAGCTAGGGTTGCGAACAACGAATCATGAGATCAAGGGAAAACATGTGTGATTTGAGACATCCTATAAATTAAAACACCCCACAAGTCTGAATCAGACCTGCATGGGCCACCACTGAAACGTTATCACGCCCCAGAACCAGAATACCGGAGAGCGGGGGAGTGACTAAGCCAGCTACGTATTACGGGTAGATGAATACCGTATAATACGATCAATGCTGTCTAAAAGACGAGGGGGTGCATACTATATGAAAGTCTCGCTAGGGTTACTCAACATCTATTGTCTCAATCATTCAAACAAGAAGCAATAATAGAAAACATGTAAGATAAAACAGTAAGGCGTCCCAAACGCTTAGTCAAAATGTTCTTGAGATCTGGCTGTATAAAACATAGCCAGATGGTATAGCAAGGTATACAAAATCGTTATCATCTCAGTCTGACTTAGTTATAATTATGTAAAAGTAAGTACAAGATAATCCGACTAACATGTCGGTGCCAAGCGGCAAAATATAAAGTAAGTACAAGACAATCCGACTAACATGTCGGTGCCAAGCGGTAAAATGTAAAGTAAGTAGCAAAACGAGCAGGGAAGTAAAGAACCAACTCGTGTCCTCCTGCGATCATCCCTCTAGTATTGACCATCTTGGAGGTAGAAGTAAGCTGAGTCCTCGAGAACTGGCTCTAAATCTGGCCATGCAAAACCAAAGAGGTTAGACCTCTAATAGCAAGTACCATAAGGAAGCACGATATGAGAACTAAAACCAGTGATAAGAGTTTTAGAATATGATAATAAGTCTCCGCTTGCAACTATGGTTCACACAACATCACGACACTTTAAACCAACTTTCCAACCAAACAAGAACAGAAGTTGACCCGTCATGTCCTGACATTCTAATCATCTCAGTTAGTTAACGAAGTAAGTACAGTACACAAACAAAGCAATTTAATTGGCGATACAACTACTACGGCTTGCTAACTGTAAGTTCCAAGTTACCCTGAAAATATGCAATAAGGATTCCTCAGTTCTTACTATGTACAAGCAAGACTAGTCTACCCAATAATCAATTGCGCCAATCATGAATTAGACGAGTCCTAGCGGGACGCCCGTAATCAGTATACAGTAAATAAATATAAGCAGATACCACTTCCTGCCCGTGTGGCAGATTTACAGTATCTGTGGGAACCAGCCGGCATGTCGGGGCACTAATTGTCCTAAGGATGGCTGCCATGTAAGAACTCGGGAATCCATTCTCTCCATGCAATCGTTATTTTATTTAACTTAGTAGGCCCTATGTTAATTGAAATCCCATGCCGTAGGCTATGGTCATTCAGAATGAGTACTTTCGTACAAAGTACGATATGCACAACTCTATAACGATGCCCGTGCGGTTAGGTTGTAGGTCTTACATAGTGTAATACAACAATCAAACCTAGCCACGGAATAATCATGCCTTGACTGTAAGGTACACATGCTGCTTTTATAGAAACAAGTTGAAGTCTGTACGTGTCCATATGCCAATATTCGGGATCGGCTAGTCGATTGCAATAGTTCATGGTTAATATAAATGTGTCTCATTCAATTTCAATGAGACGACTAGCCAGCCTCTTAGTTCCAACTAGGAACGCATGATCATTCATTTAGTCAAGGTAACAATCAATATCAATTCGCGACAAGGCATGAAAGTCAATCTAGCATTTAGCATGGTCGAGTCTATAACTCTCAGGGTTAAGTTCCAGTCATTCTGGGCATCCATAAACCAATCGAGGCACATGGCACATTCCACACAATAATATGTAATAAAATATTAAGATATCATGATTTTATCGAGTTCATGCAAAAAGGCGTAAGGATAAATAAGAGATGCCATGTACGCCCAATGAAATACGCGTAAATGAAATTTACGCGTGAGGGAAGTTTACTCGTGAAGGAAATTTAGCTTGCGCGTAAAGGAGTACGCTCAATAAAGGAATAAAGTTGCACGTAAAAACTCATCTTACGCCAAGCCAGAGGAGTACGCACAAATAATAAAGTTACGCGTAAAACTTGTACGCATAAAGAGTAACGTTACGCGTAAAACAATGTACGCGTAAAGGAATCATTACGCGTAAAACAATGTATACGTAAAGAATAACGTTACGCGTGAAACCTGTACGCGTAAAGAATACACCAAGCCAGAGTAGACTTGCGTAAACCGAATTCACGCTGACACGAATGAACGTGGGCGTAGAGCTTGATATTACGCGGGCATGTATAAACGTGTGCGTAGAGCCTGATATTATGCGAGCACGTATAAACGTGAGCGTAGAGTCTGATATTCCGCGAGCACGTATAAACGTGTGCATAGAGCCTGATATTACGCGAGCACGTATAAACGTGTGCGTAGAGCCTGATATTACGCGAGCACGTATAAACGTGTGCGTAGAGAACCTCCGGAACTCCAATTCTATGAACTTCAATCTGAGCCAAACATGGGAGTTTCACGGATCGAAAGGGGTTATAACACAAATCTCAACAGCCTAGAACGATCAAAACTTGAGAATATGGAAGTTTGATTGATCAAAATCCCCAAAATCCGAAAATGGCAATTTCTAGATCTATAAAAATAAAACTTTCAAAATGTAAAATGTCAAGTTCTAAACTATCTTAGAATTATGAGAGAAAGATAAATGAACCATAAAAATAGGTTCTCATGTGGAAGCAAGATGTACTTGCCTCTGGGTTTGGTAGGTGGAAAGAGTTATGAGAAAGAAGAAGAGTAAATGAGAAAGAAGAAGTAATGAAGAGAGAGAAAAGGGTTAGGGCTTTAAATGGAGATATGGTAGGTGGTTGGTCGGGTTCATGATGAACCCCCGAAATCCGAAAATGAACCAACTAACCCAAGGGCAAAACAAAAGCAGAAAATAAAATATAGAAAAATAATTAGCGTGAAATTAAAGAAATTAAATACAGAACAATTGCATGATAAATATTAAATAAATACATTCAAGCAGTACACGTATTAAAATACGTATTCTGGGAACGGGGAGTGACAGGAATCAATATATTCTATTGGTTTGCGTGGCTTGGAAGCATCACTCGCCAGGGAATCTACTTGGGAGCGCGAGGACGACATCCAAAATTGTTACCCGTATTTGTTCGACAACCAAGGTATGCCTTGCCCATGTTAGTTCCTTAATAGTTCTTTGCTTGCAATGTATTCGACCCCCTACCTTAATTTAATTTCGAGAACAAAATGTTTTTAAGTTGGGTAGGATGTAAACCCCCTCCCTAAATTTTCTTTCCTTTTAAAGTATACATATATTTTATTTTAATATTTTGTTATTAATTAAATGGCTTTTTAACCAAGTATGGGTATTTTACATATTATGGGTAACAAGCAATGGTTACACATATATAGATAAGATAGGTAATTCATATAAGGTTATTTAGTTGATTGTATTAGAAAAATATTTTTGATTTTTAGGAATTTTTTTTATAATTATTTAGGGCTATATACTTATATATATATATATATATATATATATATATATATATATATATATATATATATATATATATATATATATATATATATATATATATATATATATATATATATATATATTTTATGAAACCATTACCTTTATTGAAAAAAGAGGGTAATGAGTACATCCGACCTCATAGGTAACAAAAATAAAGAAAGGAAAGACAAGTAAAGCACTACTCTAAAGCCCAATGCGGAATAGGCGGAAGATGATGACAACCCGAAAACGACTTCCGAAACTGTCGCTTCACCTCCCGAACCAAGAAAGCAGAACCAGCACTACGCCCCTCGTAGCGATGCTTGTTACGGTTCTTCCAAAGCACCCATATGATCGCACCGGCCAATGATCTCCGATGGTGACTGCCCGGGCCCCGCCACCACCTTTGAAGAAAGGCAAGAAAATCTCTATGCATCCGTGCCTTGAAGAAACCCCTGAAGACAGACCAAACCGCCATAGCAAGATCCCCGTGGAAGAAAATATGTTGAAGGGTCTCCCCGTGCCCAGCCTGACAGCAATGACACCTGGAAGCCAGATGGAAGCCAATCTTTTAAATGTTGTCATCAGTGGGTAGCCGGTTGTGACAGACCCGCCACATCAGAATGCTCCACTTCGCCGGAATACACTTGCCCCATATATTAGAAAATAAAGATGATGTTGGGTGGGAGACCCGGCAACACCTCCATGCTGATGTCAGCGAGAAAGATCCTTTCCGCTCAACCCAGACCAATGAATCAGGAACCGAAGTACAAGTCAGATTTGCCACTCTGAGCCGCCTCGCTGCCACTTCCCCAAACTGCTCCAAGAATATAGGCAAATCCCACCCAGCGGCTGTCCAAAACGATCGGATAGCCGGACCACCATTGTCAGAGTTTCTCGCCCTAGAATCTCGGATCTTCCTTCCCCTGTCCAAAAGATCCCTCACAATCACCGGTCGATGAGGGAGAAGCACCCTCCTCTCAGCCAATCTGGCCGACCTCCGAAGCTCTCCGGTGCCACCATCCAACGGAACCCGCCCCGAAGGGAGCACCTGACGCTGCGAAGCCGTCGAGTCAGCGCTCTTTCCCCAACTCGGTGCCCCATGCTGTCCGCAGAATGGCCCGCCTGGCCGTAGGCAACAGGCGCCATCGCCTGGGCTCGCCGCCGCACTCGAGTCCGTCTCCCCGTTCCGTGCCTGGTCCCAATAGCCACTCCCTCAACCGACGGAATAGCAAGGCTACCCAACCAAGGACCCCCCGGAATCTACGCTTCGCACCTCGCTGAGCCCTCACCATGTCCAAGTCTGAAAAAAATATACGGTTCTGCCAATTTCATCCCCCGTAAAATCTGTCGCCAAATGTGGGAGCACTTAGAAGTCATAAACACATTGCATGGATGACGCTTACAAAAATATTTTGATTTAAGGAGCTCCACCCAAAGGCCCTTCCCATGACGCAACTTCCACCATATTTTCATAGAAAAGGCATCCATAATATCATTCAGACACTTAATCCCAAGGCCTCCTTCGGACTTAGTCCGAGTAACGAACCGCCACGCCAACCAACTCCTCTTAGCAACCCCATCCTTGCTACCCCAAAAGAAAGCTGCAAACATTCTCTCAATCGCCCTGAGAACGGCCCGGGGTGGGCAACATGCTGCCAATGTATACATAGGGATAGAAGAAAGAACATTCTTAATAAGGACCAGTTTACCCCCAGGAGAGAGTATCTTGTTCTGCCATCCCGTCAGCTTCGATCGAATTTTATCAAGCAAATAACTAAACATCCCCGCATTCCGTCTCCCGCACGTTAACGGGCAGCCCAAATAAGAAAACGGCAAAGTACCGGTACAAAATCCAAAAAGAGTAGAAATAGTCCGAGCACGAGCCTCAGCCAATGGGGTCGCAGTATAAAAGGCAGATTTGGAATAATTAATCTTCTGACCAGATACAGCCTCATAACGATGCAATACCTGCTGGAGAGCACGCAAACCAGCAATATCCCCCGAAGTAAATATAAGAACATCATCCGCATAGGCCAAGTGCGAGATACGCGGTCCCCCAATCGGAGTATGAAATGAAGATCTCCGATTTGTGTCTTGAAGAAGCTTGAGGTCCCGAGAAAGCACGTCCGCAGCAATAATGAAGAGAGCCGGGGAGAAAGGGTCCCCCTGACGGATCCCTCTAGACGCCGGGAAAAAGTCAGTAGGAGCGCCATTGAGAAGAACAGCATATCGGGTGTCCGCCAGAAGACGATAAATAAGATCACAGAAAGCCTCATTAAAGCCGAATCTCCGAAGAACACGCAGGAGGAAATGCCAATTAACTCTTCATAGGCCTTCTGCATGTCAAGCTTTATTGCAACGTTACCACCATGATTGGATTCCCTCATAGAGGCCACCATATCCTTAGCAATGATGATATTATCAACAATCTCTCTTCCCTTAACAAAAGTACTTTGCTCCGGAGAAATAATTTTAGGAAGAAATTCTCGCAACCTGCAAGCAATAATCTTGGAAATTATCTTGTTACAGAAATTGCAAAGACTAATAGGACGGAAATCTGAAAGATTCCTCGGGTGCTCGACTTTGGGGATAAGAAATAAAAAAGTATCAGATATGGAGACCGGAAGGCGTGCACCTAAGAAAAAAGAACCAATGTCTTTCTCCACGTCAGCAGCGATAATATCCTAACAATATGAGAAGAATCTCCCAAAAAATCCATCCGGCCCGGCGCCACTAGCCGGGTCCATCCCCCGAAAAATCTCCAACAACTCCGCTCTATCCGGACAACGAACAAGATCAGAATTGTCCTCCATAGAGATGATGCTGGGGATGACATCGAGGAAGGCGTCATCGTCTGAAATAGGCTCAGCCCCGAACAACTTAGAGTAGAATAAAGAAGCCTCCGTCGCCACCTCTGCAAGAGAACCAGTTTCTGAGCCATCAGCCCGAATAATTTTCTGAATACCCTTCTTTCTTTGCCTGCTCCTGGTGCACTCATAGAAAAATCGAGTAGTCTTATCACCTTCCAGGTCCCATTTCAATCTGGCTTTTTGTTTCCAGAAAGACTCCTCAACTTGGACCTTTTGCTTCAATCTGGCTACAGCCTCCATCCAGGAAGCCCTTCCCCTCTTCGAAGGATGAAGATCATAATCCTGCTCCGCCGCCATGGAAACGTCCTCGGCCTGACGGGCCTCCTGAAAAACGTCTCTGAAAGTAGATCTGCTCCAGCCGGCCAGAACATGCCCCGTCGTCCGCAAACGCATGCCCAACCGCTCAAGCGCATCATAATGCCAGCATGATTCCCACGCCCAAAAAACAACCGTCAGGAAGTCAGGATTAGACGTCCAAAAGTCGAGAAAGCGGAAGCCTCGACGCTGAAGGGAAGAAGCTGGCTGGCAGGATATCAATAATGGAGAATGATTAGATTCTTCCCGATTAAGATGCTCGCAGGAGACCTGGACTCCATCCAGCCAACTGCCCGTCGCGAGCACCCTATCAAGGCAGGATCCCTGCCGATCTACCCCCGACTGACCATTCACCCAAGTATAAGTGCTACCTCTGAAGCCAACATCGGAGAGCCCGGCAGCCAACTGAAAGTCGAGGAAGTCCGCGATGGCCCTCGTGTCAGGAGGCCAACCTCCAAATTTCTCATCCGGAGAAGCAATAATATTGAAGTCCCCGCGCACCGCCCAGGGCAAGCCAATGTCCCTGGCTTGGACGTCCAGAAGGTGCCGCCACATACGCCTCCTCCCCTGTCGTGTCCCTGCACCATGAACAACCGACAACCACACCGGATCCGAAAAATAGCTCAGAGAAAGCTGCACCGTGATAGCCTGATCATAAGAATCAATACAGTTGATCCCAAGATCCGACGTGCAGAGAAACCAAATATTGTCCTTATCATTGCAAAAGCTAGCATCAAAACCCAACCTCAGTTGATAAGAAAGAAGCTTAGAGGATATTACCTTGGGCTCAATAATAGCAAGAACCTGAATAGAGTTGGTCCGACACAAGGACCTGAGACGGCATATTGTAGATCTGTTCGTCGTCCCCCGAACATTCCAAATAAGGAATTTAACCATGGACCCTCTGGGGGTCCCGCCTAACCCGGAAAGCATGTGATCGAAGAAGTCGATTCGACTGAGGTACTATCGACTCCCTTCGCTTACCAGTCGCCTTTTTGAATGGTACCATCTGCCAGCCATCTTCTCGACCCTCGAAAAAGGAAGTAGAAGGTTTAGCCTCAGGCAATGAAACCATATCATCTCCCGGAGAGGGGTCATGACCCCAGTCGGAGATAGATCCGGGGGCGGGCTCCTCCCACACCACCAAGCTGCGATCTTCAGTGTAAGACCCCTCCCGGAGAGGGGTCATTATATATATATTGATATAATGAGTTTTCTTGGCCCCCTCCCGATGCTCTCCCGCAGGGGGAGCCCCTAGGCCTCCTTTCCGCCTCTCCCGGCGATCAGCCTCCCCCTCCTCCGCAATGCCCCCTTGGCCGGAGGAGGTCTTAGCTTTGGTCCGCCAAGCCTCCCTTTTCCCTTCCTCCCTCATTCCCCAAGGTGGTCATCTTCCTCCCCAGCCCCTCCATTCTTCCTCCATCTCTCCCCAGGTCAGCCACTCCGGCGCCACTTTCTGCTCTCCACCGCCCCCCGCACAAGACTCCGGCGACTCGCTCTTCTCCCCGCAACCACCCCTTTCTCTTCCCCTCAGCCGAGACCTGTGGTGGACCTACCAGCGCGGACCCCCACATGCCTCGGACGGTGCCTCCGGCTGAAGTCTAGCCGGCTTTCGTTGGTCCGATATTTCTTAGGCTCCCGCCTACAGCTGGCCGCTCAATTTTCAAACTCCCATTGGGAGTGGTGATTCGTTGGACAGGGTACCCCCCTACGGTACAGGTGGTGGGCCCCTAGCCTACTGTTTTCTTGCTTCCCCTGCAGTGCAGGTGGTGGGACCCAAGCCTCGTGGCCTCTTGTTGAGAGTAACCCCCCCTTTTACGCTCACTCTGTGCATAATGATCCACTACTCTTCTCATCAGGAGGTGGGGCCCACACCGTATATTCCAACGAGTTTTACGCTGGGAGAGACAGGGAGCCTAGTTCTTTTTACGCTAGGGAGGGGTCTTATGCTGGACAGGTGGCCGCACCTGCCGCGTATTGGTCTTCCGCCATCTCAGCGTACTCCTTCCCACCCTCCATCCGCAAACTGCCCCGAACCATTTTCTCCAACCGTATTTCCCGCCCTCCCTCACAGCTCCTCCAGCCCCCCCGGCCACCTCCTCCCCAGTTGAGCCCCCGGCCCCCTCTGCCCCCTCTTTCTTTGGGCTCCCGGCTTTCTCCTCTCATGTGGAGCCCCAGGATCCCACCGTCCACTCGAAGGATATTCCGTTGCCCCTTCAGCTTGCAGGGCCAACCCTCTTCCCTACCACTGCTACTCCCATTCACTCCTCTACCCCCAACCGAGCCTTCGGGCCTGGCACCCTCGGTTTCTGCCCCTTCCCCATTCGGCCCTCTCCCGCCTCCGGTGTCCTCCTCGGATTCAGGATCCTGTCTTCCGTGCTCTAGCGGGGAGAAGGCGGTCGCCATCCCCGGCCAATCCCCCCTTCCCCGTCACCAGGTACAGGTCTCCCGGCAGACCCCGTCCCCTCAGCCCCTGGCACCGCTGTGAACTCTCCCCAAAGTGCCCCTTCCGGATCAGCTACGACGTCCTACGCCGCAAAGTTGCGCCCGGACCTGGCTTCAGAACAGTACCGCATTTTACCGGATGTCTGTCTTCCGGACATCGAGTACTCTCGGGACTCTCCAGTGCCGTTAGTGTCGTTCTCCGATTCGGAATTAACCTCTCTGTCATCATCCTTCCCCCACTCCTTTATCCTCAAATTTTCATCTGGTTGTCCCAAGCTCTCCAGGGTGCCGGAGGAGATTGCCAGATGGAAGCTATCAGCTCCATATCGCGTTGCTCCCATTGACCCTTGGCATATTCTCCTCTACTTATCCTCCGACATCGACCACAAGACCGTGTGGTCCAAAGGTACTTACAGGATAGACACCAACCAAATAAAGATCATTAAGTGGTCGACTAGCTTCAGCACCAAAGAAGATTCACCGAAGGTAGCAGCTTGGGTGACCCTGTCTAACCTTCCCCTCATTTGCTTTGTTCTAGCGGCCATTAGGCATATTGCTAACTCCTTTGGCACGTACGTGGCAACGGCGCTAGAAACTAGCAACCACACCAAGGCTCACTACGCCAAAATTTGCGTAGAACTCGACCTGTCCGCAGAACCACCGAATTTTATCACAATAGAGCTGGACAACCCGACCCACACTCAACAAATCCTCTATGATAACTACATTTTGTTCTACAACCACTGCCATCTAAGAGGCCATACCCCAAAACATTGCCACCGCCTCCATCCGAAACTCAAGAAGAAACCAGTCCGGAACGACAAAACGCAAATAGAGGGAAGGATACCCCAGGAGCCCATTCTACCCCTTTCCAATACTCACATCCATTTCAACCCCAGTGACGGCATGACGAACAACAGCCAGATCTCCAACAATGCGTTGATCCCTCGCAACATTCATGCAATCATGCTCTCCAACCAATTCGACGCTCTAGACTCGGAGGAGGCAGCTTCGTCTCCAGAGCCCCTCCAAATCGAGAGCACTATCGCCACAATCTACGGCACGGAGGAGGAAGAGGCGACCATCGTCGCTATCGTCGAGGATCACCAACATATAATCGAAGACCCCATCGAAGCAGCCCTTGCTATTCTAGGCTCGGACCTAGTTCAGAGGGGCCAACAGATTCAAGCAGCAGGCTTTCCTCTCCAGCAATCCTTGCTTCAGATAGGGAGCACCACTGACTCCCTAGTTATCCCCCCAGAGGACCCCACCCTGGACTCTGCCGGGGAATCTATAGGCCCCCCCGAACCAGCACATGGAAGCAACTAGCGACCACCCTACCTCTAAAATAAACGAAAATGGGGTCTCAATAAGGAAAGGACTAGCAGATTCCATTACAATCCTAACTAGATCCACGGCCAAGCAGAAAAAACAATCCTCCAAACCTTCTTAATGATTAACATCCTATCATGGAATGTCCGCGGGCTGGGAAACAAACCCACCCTAAGGAGAATCATTAGCCTGAAGAAAATCCACAAGATAGACATTCTCATTATTATTGAACCCAAAATTCTCCCCAAAAGATTAAAATCCATCCAGCTGCTGCTAGGCCTACCCACGGCCATTGCTGGCAGACACGACATTTTGATCCTTGGTACGAAAGATGTCAAAATAGGGTGTATCCAGGACACCCGGCAAGCCCTCTCCTGCTGGTTAGATTACCTCTTGCTTTTCGAGCGCACCATCATCTCGGTGGTCTACGACAGCTGTGATTTCTTAGAGCAGAAAAACCTCTGGAATGATCTCCTTGACATCCACCTAAATCACAGCAATTCCCCTTAGCTGTGCATAGGAGACTTCAATGCGCTCACCTGTAGAAAGAAGAAAATTGGGGGGCGACCCCCTCCTATCCCAGCTATTCAAGACTTCAACAACTTCATATTCAATGCCAATCTAGCACCGATCCAGTTCACCGGCAACGCCTTCACCTGGTACAATATGCAAGAAGGGAACCGCCGACAGTATTCACGTCTCGACAGAGCCCTCACAAACGTCCTCTGGTACGGAATTGGGATAACCACCAACCTGTCCTACCTCAACTCTTCCGAATCCGACCACGCCCTGCTGCTTGTGGAAGTAAAAAACAATACTAACCCATCCACCAAGAATTTCCAATTCCTCGACCTATGGACCGAGCACCACAATTCTTGGACATCGTTGCAGAGGCATGGAAGAGTGATGAATCACCAAACCCCCTCTCTCGCATGAGCAACAGGCTCAAGGCGACTAGGAAAGCTCTGTCCAAATGGAGCAAACTTGCGTTCGAGGACATCTTCCAAGCCGTTCGGGTGGCCGAGGACGACGTCACCCGCGCTGAAGCCAGGTTTGCATCTGATCAGTCCCCGGCGGCCAGGGCCGCCCTCAACCTCACCAAGGCCATGCTCAAATTTAGGACTAAAGTGGAGACCGACTTCTGGAAGCAAAAAGCTAGATTGAGATGGGATAGCGACGGGAACAAAAACTCGAAATACTTCCACGCCTGCGTCAACGGGCGTAGACAAAAGCTAGCGATCCACCACACCACCGACGAGGGCGGTAACATCATTACCGACCAGAAAGGCATCCAAGATGCTGCTACGGACTTCTATTCTAAATTATTTTCCAAAGGTACAGTTCAGAAAGACAATGCCTTCCTGGATCAGATACCCTCTCTCATAAATGATGCCGACAATGCCCAGCTAGAGCGCACCTCCACCGTCCAGGAAGTGAAAGAGGCAGTTTGGGCACTCAACGAACATAGTGCCCCCGGACCGGACGGATTCTTGGGGACCTTTTTTCGTAACTGCTGGGAAATTATCAAGCAGGACATCACCGAAGCGGCCACTGCATTCTTCGAAGGAGCCGTTTACCCCAAAGCCATCTCTAGCGCCAAACTCATCCTCATCCCGAAAAAGAATAACCCGAAGAATTTTCACGACTTTCGACCCATCAGCCTGTGTACTTTCACCAATAAGATAATATCCAAAATTATTGCTACCAGAATGGCAGAGATCCTCCCCAAGATCATCTCTGAGGAGCAGAGTGGCTTTGTTCGTGGAAGGAACATCCAGGACAATATTATGTTAGCCCAAGAATTAATTACCTGTATGAAGTTTCCAGCGAGAGGGGGAAACATCGCAGTCAAAATCGACATGGAAAAGGCTTTCGATAGACTAGATTGGCAATTTATAATCTGGGTATTCAGGGCTTTCGGCTTCTCCGAGTATTGGAACAACTTAGTTTGGAGGTCTATCAGCAACTCATGGTTTTCCCCGGTCATCAATGGCCAAGCTGCGAGATTTTTCAAATCCAGTCGTGGGGTTAGACAAGGAGACCTACTATCATCCACAATCTTTATCATAGCGGTCGACGCCCTGAGTAGGAAACTCAACAACATGGCCAACACTCCGAACTTCCAGCACTATCACACATCCAGCGGTTGCCCAATAATTACTCACCTGGCCTTTGCTGATGATTTACTCATCTTCTCGTCCGGGGACGAAGGAGCAGTAGCAGCGGTCCGTCACACCCTGCCGAGGTACTCTAACTGTTCAGGTCAGAAGATCAACCCATCCAAGAGCGTCATTTATGCCCATGACAACATAAAAAGAGAGCACGCAATGAGACTCGCCCACCTGACAGGCTTCTCTGTTCATCATCCTCCGTTCAACTATCTGGGATGTTCCCTTCTGTACGTCAAATCCAACGCTGGTATCTTTGAGTTATTGATCGCTCGAATCAGGAATAAACTTGCCGGGTGGCATAATGCTACTTTATCCCCGGCGGGCAAGATTATCCTAATCAAGCACGTGCTCACCTCTATTCCCATCTACACCTTAGCGGCGTGCTCCCCGCCTTTGAAGGTTCTTTCTGAGATCGAGCAGATCTTTTGTAATTTCTTCTGGGGACATTACAATGGCGTTAACAAACATTACTGGGCTAGCTGGGATTCCATGTCTCATCCAACAGAGGAGGGGGGGTTGGGATTCACCAAACTCACTCACATCGTTAAAGCTTTCTCGATGAAACTGTGGTGGAAACTCCGCACGAACGAGAATCTATGGACCAGGTTTATAAAGAACATGTACTTCAAGCATATTCATCCATCAGAGGCCATATCCAACAGCAGATCTTCAGCGGCGTGGCGACGCATCCTTAGTAGGCGGGCCCTGGCCGAACCAGAGATGAGACTTCAATTGGGGGACGGCGAGTCGGACCCATTCCGGGAGAGATGGATTGGGGATAGCTTGATCAGGCGGCTCACGGAGATCCCGACGGACAGCAGAATCAGAGACTTATGGAACAACTTTAGCGAAGACTGGAACTGGGACAAGTTTCGAGAATGGGCCGGAAACGAAACGGTGGAGAACATTCTTACGAGCGGCTTGAAAAATGGTCACGGCGCCGACGCTCTACGATGGACGCATGAGGCCTCCGGAGCTTTCTCGGTGAGGTCGGCGAGAAGCATAGTCCGCGGACCGGGACTGCCTCATCAGCCGATTAATCATTATTGGCACTCATGCATCCCCAAGAAATGGTCCTTCCTCATGTGGAGAGTCATTAGAAAGAAACTGCCGACCGACGATATCCTCAACACCATAGGGATTAGCTTGGCATCCGCTTGCAATTGCTGCCATGATCGTCAGATCGAGACTATCGACCACATCTTCTACCATGGAAGCCTGCCAGACAATGTCTGGAGGGCCCTCAGCCTATCCTACAGAATGGAGCTGAGGGACGGATGCTTCCACGATCTAGTGGTATCTTGGGGTACAGCTTCCCACGGCCACCATATCGTCACAGCGGCCGCCACATGGGCGATTTGGAAGAATCACAACAAGGCTAGATACGAAGATCACCAATACTCTGCTGACCAGCTCATAAGGGAGATCTTCCGCCAATGCCGCAAAAGGAGCACTCTGTGCTCCCACAGCCCGACATCATTTTGGTTTTCCTACGTCTAATCCAAGGCGATCCAGTAGTGTCCCCCTCTTTTCTTCTTTTTTTGGTGGTATACTTGTACAGTTCTGACTTGTATACGCGTTAGGCTTCGGCATTTTGAGCCTTGATCAATAAAGAGAGGGGTTTCTTAAAAAAATAATATATATATATATATATATATATATATATATATATATATATATGCTTATAAAAAAAAGATGGAGTACTGTTCATGTGAACAGTACTCGCACCCGCGCGATTGAGCGGAGCAGAGGAAACTTCAAAGGAAGTTTAAATTCAAATTTCATCATATCTACACCAATTAATTCAAGATTTTTTTTACAAAATCTTAACTAGATTCCCCTCTAACTAATCGACCTAAACCCAGATCGAATCCTAGCACAATACGGTTTTAAAATCCGATTCAAAATAGGAATTTAAACATCCTATATAGCTATTCGGAAATAGGGTTCTTGGGAAAATCACCTGTCGAACTTCATCCCCAACCCGAACATCGACTCCAGGACATCCCCCACACCCCCGTGCTTACCATCGACCGCCTGCTCACCATCGCCGACGACTGGATCGCCGGCCAACCGTGCGGAGCCGAGAGCAAAACAGAGGGCACTCTGTTTTACGAAGAAACAATGTACCCATATTTCGAATTCAAATTCTTTGATTCTGTTCAATGAAAATTAGATCTATCGAATGCTGTGCGTAGACGACATACCCATCTATAAACCCTAGTAATTAGAAAATTTTCTAATACATAGGAAATCCCAAAAAAGTTTCAGAAAATAGGGGAAAATTTCCTCAAAAACAAAACCGAGTAACACACCAAAACCCTGACTTTGGAAGGGTGATTTCGACCCAGATATTTAGAATTTATGGGAATAATTTTAGACAATCCTAGTTAACATATACGAGATGAAAAACCATCAGGCAGAATAAATTTTTATTTATTGTACAGGAAGTTATGGATCGATGAACTTGTGATAAAAACTGCCTTAACAACATTAAAATTTTAGAATTCTGTCCGATACGGCATGCGCTCCGACAAACCGGGCGATGTGGTCGTACGCTCTATGCATCGAAAGGCACGTATGGACGTTGTTAATGTGTGGGAACTGACGGAACTCAGTATCGTCGTGTGTGTGTGACGAAATTAGTCCGTATCCGTCGAGATACCCCCGTATCGCCAATTTGCAAACTTTACCCTAACTTTGTGTACAGTCGTCAAATCGAGACGAAACTTGTGCCAGCAGGTCCGAATGGAAATTCTGGTCCTGTGTGCCAAGTTTGGTTCGATTCTGAGAAGTTCGATCGGAACCCCTTTTTGGCGGGCCTGCGACCCACTCAAACGGGCGATTTTGTACGCGGCTCATCGGAATCCAAAAATGGACATACCGTTGAGTTCTTCTCCTCAAATTGAATCTGTAGATCTGTAGTTTGACGACTTTAGAGACCATAGACTTTGGCACGCATTTCTGTAAAAAGCGGATCCAACGACGGATATCGTTTTGACCCAAAATTATGATTTTGCCCCTGTTTCAGAATTAGACTTTTGGACAGGCGTTTCCTAGGTATATCTTATACACCGAGTATGTTTTTGATGTTTGTTTCAGCATCCAGAGTTGTTTGGAGATTGTGACGTTTCTTGGCTGACATTGCGATTTCCTGGACTTGCCACTTTGCACCATCAGGCAAGATACCTTGTCACCTTACTCTGTGATTATTATATTCTTATTTTCAGCATTTCTTATTTCTTGATATTTTAAAACTACACATCCAAGTCACACTTGGGTGCAAGCGACTCTATCGGTCGTTTTTCTCGCTTTTATTTATTTCTCTTGCATTGACTTAGTATAGTGACCTCCCATTGATGATGAGGTATTGGTATATCTCATACAGCCTTGACACTTGCTTTACCATATGTTGTGAGTCACATGTAGGACACGTACCCATGTAGTTGGCTGGCCACCGATACATATGGAGCGTGCGACGGATAGGAGTAACTGCCAATAGAATTGCATGTTAGAAGACTTGGCGGTGACTAGAGGTTCATATCAGTCATGGAGGTGATGATACTAGGCATTGGGTGGGGAGAACAATACCTGACGTATGGGCTTGTTTGCACTTCCCTGATTACCTGTGCGCTCCTCCAGAGACGCAGGCCCCAAGTTCCCTCTGACGCTTTCCAGAGCATTATGGACGTAGCCCCTTGCACATAATGCCCTCTGACGATCTTCGGACGTTATGGACGTAGGCCCCTGGTGCCCTTTATGGAAACTATGCCGATCCCATTTACAGCCAGGGCTCATGCGTCGAAGGATTGTTTCTCAAAACTGCATATTCACAGTAGATTGGTCAGGGACCCGATTGCATGCATTTTCCTTTTATATTATATTATCACAGTTTATATGGCATGGTGTTTCATTGTATCTTGTTACGTCCCTCTGAGGACCTGGTTATCTCTTCGGGGTTAGACGATTTTCTACAGGAGTACGGAGCGGCGTTGGAGCTATCTTACATCGATAATGAGGTAGTTCCTACTGACTTCTAGTCTATTCCTTATTTGAGACATTAGTGGACATTATTTTTACCTCTCTTTTCTTTCTATTTTGTGGAGGTTGGACTCCGATCTTGTGAGACTTTTTTCATAGCTGTTTGGAGTGAGCATGTTCATCTGGCTATCTTATAATACGCTTATTTATTATTTGGACTCTATTATCTTCTGTGTTGAGCTGTGATGAGATTAGATTATATTATTCTGGTCTGTGATTATTTTATTTACAGCTTATGTGCATATATGTGAATTCCATATATTAGAGTATTCTTCATACATGTGCAGCTGGCATGTTCACGTACTTGGTCCTATGTATTTTGGGACTGGGACGTTACATAATAGTTCTCCTACTGACTGGAGGGAAAATCCTGCAGCCATGACCTCTTGTCCTCAAAGTACCTGTTCTGGTCCCATGATCGCTAGGGCTTCATCGACGATGATCACATCGCTCGAGGGATGACTGACAGAGATCTCGGTTGGGACTGTTATGGTGTCTTGGGAGGATACCGTAACAACATCCAAGGGGATGTCTCTGGATGATACCATCTCTGAACATGGTCCAAGGGGCTCGTAAGAGTCTTCGAGGACAGCGAGCGCCTGGGAGTGCTCAGTGGCTTCCGGGTCCAGGGCATTGAACTGATTGGAGAGGGGGAGGGATGGAGATGTACTATGAGCCATAGCAGGACCAGAGGAGGATACCTTGACTGGCGTGCCTTCACAGTCGTCGAATCTAATGTGGGTGTTCGGAAGCAGAAACAGGGGTTGCGGTTGTTGATTCCTGTGTGGTTGTTTATTCCTATCGGCTTTTGCCGTAGCATCTTTTCGGACTGTATTCCTCTTGAGCTCAGGGTGAAAATGGAAACATTATTCTTCTAGGTATCCTCACAAATGGCAGTGTTTGCAGAAAATGATGTGGTTGTCATAGACTATTCGCTGGACGTGCGTCTGATTGCCTAGCTCAATGAGAATATGATTGGGAGGCTCGTTAGTGAGGTCGAGTTCCACACAGATTTTAGCGTAGTGAGCTTTAGTAAGGTTGCTTGTTTCTTCTGCTGTGGCCACAAACGTCCCGAAAGAGTTGGCGGTCCGTTTAAGGGCCACGGGAACGAAGCAGATGACCGAAAGGTTGGAGAGGGTCACCCAGGCCACAACCGTCGCTGAGTCTTCTTTGAAGTTAAAGTCCGCTGACCACCTGATAATCTTCATTTGGTGGAAGTCACCCTACCGGTGCCTTTGGACCACACAGTACTGTGGTCAAGCTCAGAGGAGAGGTGCTACAAAATATACCTGGGGTCCAGGGGTGCAACCCTGTATTCTGCAGAAAGCCGCCAACTAGTAATAACCTCCTTAACCCTGTCAGGTTTCGGGCATCCGTTTGAAAATTTGAGGACGAAAGTATGGGGGAAGGAGGTAGAAAGAGAGGACAGTTCCTGATCTGAGAATGGGACCATAGGTACAGGAGATTCTGAAGGGTACACAACATCGGGTAATAGGATGTCGGAGAATAGGAAACCCTTCTTGGCTGCACGGTCCGGGCGAAGCTTGTCGGCATAAGAAGGCATCGGGACACCAGACGAAGAGGGGGCAGCCAGGGCATCGCTGATGGAGGGGGGCCACAGAGGAGGTCAGGGAGGGCGAAGCAACAGCCAGCCTGGGAGCCGGGTCCGAGCGGGCGCTTCGAGGCCTCTGGAGAGGTGGGAGAGTGGTAGGAGGGGGACGGGACGGAGGGGAGGATGGGCTCGACACCAAGGGGGTGGGCTCGAACAGGGGGGCCTGGTCCTGCTGGTGTGGCTCATGAGCAAGAAGGTCAGCCAGGAGCTCGCGGCCTGGAACAGTAGGCGATCCAGGATGCGGTAGGCGGGCGCCAGCTGCTTCAACTGGGACGACAGCAGAACAAAGGGACGTGCCCGCCACCCCAGAACCCGGGAGCGATGGAAGGGCGTTCACGGGAGGGAAGGGTGAAGCACCTAAGGGGCCAGCACACGACGATGGGGCAGGAAATATGCCTGCGATGGAGGAGGGCCCAGCGGCCGAAGAGGCGGACAGTAGTCCAACACGAGGAGGCAGCGGGGGCTTCAAAATGGAGTCCAACTCCGGGGGGAGGGGCCATACGCCCACAGCGGGAGGAGTAGGCCATGCGCCCATAACTGTTGGCTGGAGCCATGTGTCCAATTCAAGGGAATGGGGCCATGCGCCCAAAGTAGGATGGAAGAGCCATGCGCCCGAATCCGAAAGGAGTGGTTCAGCGCCTGTAACTTCCAGTTTTCCAAATGAGGGTAATTTTTAAATTTGTGATTATAATAATTTAATAATGACATTTAAATCATATTATGATTTTTAGTGACTTTTAATCAATTCAAAACTATTTAAAATATTGAATTGCGATTTTGATGGTTAACTAGTTAAACCCTAGTTTTGCTAAGCCTAGAGACTAACCATGACCAAGGGAGCCTAGTCATGTGATTAGGATGACTAATTACAAATTTTTAGCCTAGGGATATTTTGGTCATTTTGACAATTTTGTGAAATTATAATTTTGATTAATTAAATATTGTGCTAATCTTTTAGTTAAGCCTTAACCTAGAAGTTAACCTAACCTAGATTAGTCTTGAGGTTAGAATTAAGGTTAGAACATTCCTACTAAGTGCCAAGGTTAGTAATATCTAGATATTATTATGGTAAGATATTTTTCTTAGGATATTTGTGAAAAAGAAAGCCTAGAACCAATAGAAAGGCTCGGAATTGGATGGACAAGCCCTAGCCACTCATCTACATCTGACCCTAACCCTAATTCCCTTAGATGAACAGCCATACAAGACCCCCCTCCTATAAGTATCCAACTTAAGAGCCATTGAATCTTTTTAATACCTAGAAAGAGCCCTACCTTGTTCTTCCCTAAACCTCTCCCAATTAATCCAAATTGAGCCCAAATTGAGTCAAATCAATTGCTTCATCATCCCCAACATTAGAGAAGACTTGTGGATGCTTGCTAGCGAGGTTTGAGGATGGTTGAACCGTAGCAAATCGAGGAAGACGTCAAATCGAGGCTCTTTATATTGAGTTTGAACACTCAATAGGTAAAACCCTACAAACCCTAGTAAATTTTTGATTTCTTTACTTAGATGCATCCATTTAGGGTTCCCCTAGGTATAGCCCAAGTTTGGTAGGAAATCGTGTCCATTTCGTGTCCATATCGGACACGTATCGGTGTATTTAAATGCGTGTTCGATGAAATGTCACATAGAAATGGATTTCGATAATTTTCAAAACTAATTACATGTATATGTAGCCTAATAGGTGTATATTACAACCCTAAATGATTGAGTCGATTTTACGCATGTTTGGACACTGTTTTAGCTCTCAAACATGTAGCACGAGACAGCACTGACGGCACGATACTGATTTATATGACACAAAAATTAATGGACACGAAGGGGCAAACACTGACAGCACGCACACAAAATTTGAGGAGAAACGATCGAGTGGTTAGTGAGAAATCTCACTCGCACTGGTCCTAGCCTGACACGAGCGCGCGCGAGAATCGCGTCTGATACGCATCTCGTACGCACGAAACGCATCATGTAGGCACAAGACAGACATGTAGACATGTTCCCCTAGCCTCGTCGAACACGTGGGCACGAGCACGAGTCGTGTCGTGCCCTCTGTCGCGTGCATGAGGCCGTGTCCTCGCTGCACGAGGCCTGGCTGTGCATATTGTTCGGATACTGGCATTTTTATTCTTTGGACACCTCATGTCCATTTTTTTGGATACGAGACAACCTGGGTGACACCTACGATTGTGCATGAACCCTTACCCACCATTAGTTTTGAATTGTTGTTTGAAATTCGAATTCGATTTGGGTTTTTCCCCAATTAACTGATACGTGTACACTGTTTTGAATTCCTGAATTTAAATGAGTTTCAACCCATTTTTTATGATTTAAATTGACATGTTAGGTTCAATTACATGTGTATTAGGTTACTTTAATGTTGGTTTATGATAGGTGCTAGGATTTGGGTTTGAATTGTGTTGGGATGGATGAGTAACATGTTAATTGGACTGACAGCTAACCGTCAATGCATTGAACTGCCATTGAACTTGGTTTCTTGAGATTAATTCTAGTTTCCTGAGATTTTGCACCACTTTTCTGTTAACACATTGTAATTCCCTGATTTCACAAATTGGTTCAGTCTAGTTGACACAAGCATTAGTTTAGGTAGCAGTTACATCAGTTGGAGTTATTAGTTCATATGTCAGTTATGAGGAATTGGAGAGATGAGTATGAGTGATAGCTTGAGTTTGGTTGTGGGTTTGTTTCAGTCCCTTATAGGTATTGTTCTGTTCGGGTTTTAGTTCAGTTGTGTATTAGAACTTAAGGATAGGTGCGTGTTAGTTAGTTCCTATTCTTTTGTGTATCAGTTAGTTGGGTATCAGGATTAGGAAGAGGGAAAAATAGTGTGGAGTTGTGTGAGAGAGAGAGAGAGGTTAGATATTGAGGCTATGTGTGTGTGTGAGTGTATTAGAAGGATTACATGAGAGTCAAAAGTGATGAGGACAACTTGATACTCATCTGTATCAGATAGAGAGGGAATAGATTGAAGAGGGTAAGTTGTGTATATAATTTGGTATCTATATATATATTGTGAAAAAATATATATATATATATATTGTACCTATGTGTGCCTATACATTAGCATCCTTGAGTATTAGTTAATGTTAAAATGCAATAACTGACATGGTGTTAGAGAAATTGTTAGTACATTAGGTAGTCCTTGTTGTGCCTTAGAAATCCTGTCCTTGCCCTTTGAATACATGCTAGCCCATTTCATAGCCTTAGTTTCTTGCATTCCCTATGTGCAGTCCAGTTTCGATGTTCAGTCCTTGGGTGTGTATGTGGGATTGCATATAGGGGTATTTATGACATAAGGATTATGTGGATGGACGGGATATAGTGGTATGTGGTATAGGTGATGTTGGTATAGTGATTTGAGTGAGAGAAGGGATGTGTTAATATGTATCATGAAGAGGTATCTATATGAGCGTGTCTTAATAATGAGAAGTTAGAAATCAAGTTGCACATATGAATAGATTGGTAGGTATCTTTGTGTGTAATAGAGAGTGCCCATTTGAGTGTCTCTATATGTAAGATATATGTATATATGAATTTAACTTGTTGGCATACAATGTGAGGTTTTCAAATATTATATGGATATATGAGGTAAGGTAGCTTGATACATATAGTGGTTTAAGTAGGAGTCTAATAGGTTGAATTTAGTTTTGATACCAACCCTTGGCCATTTTGGCAAAACCATAGATATGGACCCAATGGTTCATGTTGACTAGAGTTGACCAAAAGTCAACATTAAGCCTAAATGTGACCAATTGACCCTTGCTAGCCTAAGTTTGGCCAGTTGACCAAGATAGCCTTGTTGTTGACCTAGTTTGACTAGATGTTGACTTGGTTTGACCCAGAGTTGATCAAGTTTGACTTTGACCTAGATTGGCTTAGAAATCATGTAGATTGTATCGTAAACTTCATTTACCTTATTTAAACACATTATAACATATACTGCTCTATTTAGGATATTGTGACTCCGGTGCAGACATCTGATATTATATTACTCTTTCAGAGTATCAGACGAGTACATTCTCTGATAGTTCTTTCATTTACTTATCGATTACTGTACTTCAGTTCTAGTTAGTTCTATTTGATTCTCTGTTACAAATACGATTGATATTACTGGATCCATTTATGCGACACTCATTATTCATGTCTGGCCTCTATTTTTGGAATCACTACTGGCATCACCACTGGCATCACCTACTAGAATCACCTACTGGAATTACTCTGGAATCACTTGATGGTATCATTCATGTTCTGGCTGGACTTGTACTCTTTTTATGTCGGGTTATGGATTCACTTGTACTTGTTGGGCGAAGAAATATTGGAGTAGACATGTGAACATTCCTAAATACTGGAACCACTCCCTTGGAATTATACTGTAATGATAGCCATCCCACACTTGGCCGAGTGTACGATGTGCCGTATTACCTACAGCCGTTTACATGTCGATCTCGATATTTTAAAATACACTGTTAGAGTATTGTCTGCAATCACCCTGGAATCATTGATCATTGTCTGGACTCATCTTGTACTGGAATCATCTGGTATTAGATTTACATTGTCTGGACACACACTGGGATTACACTTGACTCATATTATACTGTCTGGACTTATATCATGTTACTCTACTTCAGCTAGATCATATTTTACAGTCTTTATTGCCATACTTCTCCTCTTGTTTAGTTACCTTACTTTTCTTGTACCTTAACTGTTTTTCTATATCATTACTCGTACAAACTGCCATGTTCATCAATACAACTGTCTATAACTGCTTTATAGTTCTCTATTATTTACTTGGGATTTTTTTGATGAATTGTACTCGTTCCTGTCCTGACTGGACCTGTTGAAAATGTTACAGATGATTGCCCTGAGGACATTTGTCCTACTTGCCTTGGAGCAGGAGATGGCTTAGCTACCTATGGCCCTGACACTCAGGAGTGATCGGGAGACTAGCTAGTAGACTTGGTTTAGTTTTTATGTTTTAGAACTTGAATTGTAATAACTTGAGATACGAGTTTGTATTTGAGTTTGTTTGAGATATTATTAATTAGTAGTTTATAATTGTTGTTGTTTAGTTTTTAGTTATAAACTTCTGTATTTTCTTATTGTTCTTGCACTGTGTTTGAGATTTCATTATATCTATACTTGTCCTCCGTTCGGAGTTGAGATTTGACGAGTACATTATATAATTGCGTGAGTTGTTGATTAGATAGTAACCTAGGACAACGTTCTACCGCCGACACTGCGGCGTAGGCTGGACGTACCCACTTCCCGTGCCCCTACACTGGATGCGGGTCGTGACACGTTTTTAGTGGTGGCCCATGCAGGTCGAGTTTATGTAGTGGTATTCGAACTAGAGTATCACTGCAGCCTGCAATAGGATTGAGAGATAGGCTTTAACGGAGAGGTACTCAATTACAGTTAGGACTACTTGAGAAGATTCCTGGGATGATCCTTGAGAATCTCATTATAAACTATCTCAAAATTCGATTCCGAACAGTTTCCGTCTACTTCCTTGTTCATCGTTGAATTTGATTCTTGGTATTCATTATTGACTTGATTTTCTACCAAGATAACATTATGGGCTAGGTTGCCTCAGTCATGGAATCTAGAGTCTTCTACAGCCATATTAGCTGGTTTAGCGATGAGATAGAGTCTAATTTTGGATGTATTTCTCAGGTGTGGGAATTTAAGGTTTTCGCAGCCAAGCTAGCGGCAATACAAAAATTTTAAATACCATGATTCTAGAGGTATGTACCTTAGTCGCGGACTCTATAGATTATTGCTGTAGTACTTACTGGCGTAACGAGGATTCTGGTAACATTATTCTGGATAGACGGGTATGATTATCAGATTTTAGAATAGATACCATATAGATGGTGCCCCAGTATGATGGAATGGAATATTAGTGTGGATGTTACTTGAGTATCATGGATTAAATAGAGGGAGCTAGACCACCTATGGCGCAGTACCGTGCCCGCACCATCAGAGGGATATACCCCAGAGGGGTAGGGCTTTTGTGTTGACAGCCGAGTAGACCGACGCTATGGGTGACGGGTTAGCAGGTCGGTCTTTCTTGTTCTTCTTTTCACCTTCATGTGTGATTCTATTAGTACCTGTCAGGATATGATTGTGATATGTTAGATAGCGTAGTTACCCTGATCGAGACTGTGGAATCACGACCAGTAGGACTGAGTTTGCATGTTATCTTTCGACCTTGTTTGATTGAGGGTTTGACCTAGGAGGAGTACGATCATCTTAATTTCGAGGACGAAATTCTTCTAAGGGGGTAGACTTGTAACACCCAGTTTTCCAAATGAGGATAATTTTTAAATTTGTGATTATAATCATGTAATAATGACATTTAAATCATATTGTGATTTTTTGTGATTTTTAATCAATTTAAAACTATTTAAAATATTGAATTACGATTTTGATGGTTAACTAGTTAAACCCTAGTTTTGCTAAGCCTAGAGACTAACCATGACCAAGGGAGGCTAGTCATGTGATTAGGATAACTAATTACAACTATTTAGCCTAGGGGTATTTTGGTCATTTTGACAATTTTGTGAAATTGTAATTTTGATTAATTAAATATTGTGCTAATATTTTAGTTAAGCCTTAACCTAGAAGTTAACCTAACCTAGATTAGTCTTGAGGTTAGAATCAAGGTTAGAACATTCCTACTAAGTGCCAAGGTTAGTAATATCTAGATATTATTATGGTAAGATATTTTTCTTAGGATATTTGTGAAAAAGAAAGCCTAGAACCAATAGGAAGGCTCGAAATTGGGTGGACAAGCCCTAGCCACTCATTTACATCTAACCCTAACCATAATTTCCTTAGATGAACAGCCATACAAGACCCCCCCTCCTATAAGTATCCTACTTAGGAACCATTGCCTCTTTTTAATACCTAGAAAGAGCCCTACCTTGTTCTTCCCTAAACCTCTCCCAATCAATCCAAATTGAGCCCAAATTGAGTCAAATCAATTGCATCATCATCCCCAACATTAGAGGAGACTTGTGGGTGCTTGCTAGCGAGGTTTGAGGACAGTCGAACCGTAACAAATCGAGGAAGACGTCAAATTGAGGCTTTTTACATTGAGTTTGAACACTCAATAGGTAAAACCCTACAAACCCTAGTAAATTCCTGATTTCTTTACTTAGATGCATCCATTTAGGGTTCCCCTAGGTGTAGCCCATGTTTGGTAGGAAATCGTGTCCATTTCGTGTCCGTATCGGACACGTATCGGTGTATTTAAATACGTGTTCGACGAAATGTCACATAGAAATGGATTTCGATAATTTTCAAAACTAATTACATGTAAATGTAGCCTAATAGGTGTATATTACAACCCTAAATTACTGAGTCGATTTTACGTATGGTTTGACACTGTTTTAGCACTCGAACACGTAGCACGAGACACCGCACGGGGCTCGTACAGTGTCTTGCTGCTCGGGTGTCCTAGCGGATACGATACTGATTTATATGACACAAAAATTAGTGGCCACGAAGGGGCAAACACTGACAGCATGCACACAAAATTTGAGAAGAAACGATCGAGTGGTTAGTGAGAAATCTCACTCGCACTGGTCTTAGCCTGACACGAGCGTGCGCGAGAATCGCGTTTGATACGCATCTCGTACGCATGACACGCATCATGTGGGTACGAGACAGACACGTAGACATGTTCCCCTAGCCTCGACGAACACGTGGGCACGAGCACGAGTCGTTTCGTGTCCTGTGTCACGTGTACGAGGCTGTGTCCTCGCTGTACGAGGCCTGGTTGTGGATATTGTTCGGATACTTGCATTTTTATTCTTTAGACACCTCGTGTCCATTTTTCTGGACATGAGACAACCTGTGTGACACCTACGATCGTTCATGAACCCTTACCCACCATTAGTTTTGAATTTTTGTTTGAAATTCGAATTCGATTTAGGTTTTTCCCCAATTGACTGATACGTGTACACTGTTTTGAATTCCTGAATTTTAAATGAGTTTCAACCCATTTTTTATGATTTAAATTGACATGTTAGGTTCAACTACATGTGTATTAGGTTACTTTAATATTGGTTTATGATAGGTGTTAGGATTTGGGTTCGAATTGTGTTGGGATGGATGAGTAACCTGTTAATTGGACTGACAGCTAACTGTCAATGCATTGAACTGCCAATGAACTTGGTTTCCTGAGATTAATTCCAGTTTCCTGAGATTTTGCACCACTTTACTGTTAACACATTGCAATTCCCTGATTTCACAAATTGGTTCAGTCTAGTTGACACAAGCGTTAGTTTAGGTAGCAGTTACATCAGTTGGAGTGTTAGTTCATATGTCAGTTGTGAGGAATTAGAGAGACGAGTATGAGTGATAGCTCGAGTTTGGTTGTGGGTTTGTTTCAGTCCCTTATAGGTATTGTTCTGTTCGGATTTTAGTTCAGTTGTGTATTAGAACTTAAGGATAGGTGCGTGTTAGTTGGTTCCTATTCTTTTGTGTATCAGTTAGTTGGGTATCAGGATTAGAAAGAGGGAAAAATAGTGTGGAGTTGTGTGTGAAAGAGAGAGGTTAGATATTGAGGCTATGTGTGTGTGTGAGTGTATTAGAAGGATTACATGAGAGTCAAAAGTGATGAGGACAACTTGATACTCATCTGTATCAGATGGAGAGGGAATGGATTGAAGAGGGTAAGTTGTGTATATAAATTGGTATCTATATATATATTGTACCTATGTGTGCCTATACATTAGCATCCTTGAGTATTAGTTAATGTTAAAATGCAATAACTGACATGGTGTTAGAGAAATTGTTAGTACATTAGGTAGTCCTTGTTGTGCCTTAGAAATCCTGTCCTTGCCCTTTGAATACATGCTAGCCCATTTCATAGCCTTAGTTCCCTACATTCCCTATGTGCAGTCCAGTTTTGATGTTCAGTCCTTGGGTGTGTATGTGGGATTGCATATAGGGGTATTTATGACATAAGGATTATGTGGATGGATGGGATAGAGTTGTATATGGTATAGGTGATGTTGGTATAGTGATTTGAGTGAGGGAAGGGATGTGTTAATATGTATCATGAAGAGGTATCTATATGAGTGTGTCTTATTAATGAGGAGTTGGAAATCAAGTTGCACATATGAATAGATTGGTATGTATCTTTGAGTGTAATAGAGAGTACCTATTTGAGTGTCTCTCTATATAAGATATATGAATTTAACTTGTTGGCATACAATATGAGGTTTTCAAATATTATATGGATATATGAGGTAAGGCAGCTTGATACATATAGTGGTTTAAGGAGGAGTCTAATAGGTTGAATTTAGTTTTGATACCAACCCTTGGCCATTTTAGCAAAACCATAGATATGGACCCAATGGTTCATGTTGACTAGAGTTGTCCAAAAGTCAACATTAAGCCTAAATGTGACCAATTGACCCTTGCTAGCCTAAGTTTGACCAGTTGTCCAAGATAGCCTTGTTGTTGACCAAGTTTGACTAGATGTTGACTTGGTTTGACCTAGAGTTGACCATGTTTGACTTTGACCTAGATTGGCTTAGAAATCATGTAGATTGCATCGTAAACTTTATTTACCTTATTTTAAACACATTATAACATGTACTGTTCTATTTAGGACATTGTGACTCCGGTGCATGCATCTGATATTACATTACTCTTTTAGAGTATCAGGCGAGTACATTCTCTGATAGTTCTTTCATTTACTTGTCGATTACTGTCCTTCAGTTCTAGTTAGTTCTATTTGATTCTCTGTTACAAACACGATTGATATTACTGGATCTATTTATGCGACACTCATTATTCATGTCTGGCCTCTATTTCTGGAATCAATACTGGCATCACTACTGGCATCACCTACTGGAATCACCTACTGGAATCACTCTGGAATCAGTTGCTGGTATCATTCATGTTTTTGCTGGACTTATACTATTTTCGTGTTGGGTTATGGATTCACTTGTACTTGTTGGGCGGGAAAATATTGGAGTAGACATGTGAACATTCCCAAATACTGGAACCACTCCCTTGGAATTATACTGTAATGATAGCCATCCCACACTTGGCCGAGTGTGCGATGTGGAGTATTACCTACATCCATTTATATGTCGATCTCGATATTTTAAAACACACTGTTAGAGTATTGTCTGGAATCACCCTGGAATCATTGATCATTGTCTGGACTCATCTTGTACTGGAATCATCTGGTATTAGATTTATATTGTCTGGACTCACACTGGGATTACACTTGACTCATATTATACTGTCTGGACTTATATCATATTACTCTAGTTCAGCTAGAACATATTTTATAGTCTTCATTGCCATGCTTCTCCTGTTGTTTAGTTACCTTATTTTTCTTGTACCTTAACTGTTTCTCTATATCATTACTCGTACAAACTGCCATGTTCATCAATACAACTGTCTATAACTGCTTTATAGTTCTCTGTCATTTACTTGGGATTTCTTGATGAATTGTACTGGTTCCTGTCCTGACTGGACCTGTTGAAAATATTACAGATGATTGCCCTGAGGACATTTGCCCTAATTGCCTTGGAGCAGGAGATGGCTTAGCTACCTATGGCACCGACACTCAGGAGTGATCGGGAGACTAGCTAGTAGACTTGGTTTAGTTTTCATGTTTTAGAACTTGAATTGTAATAACTTGAGATACGAGTTTGTATTTGAGTTTGTTTGAGATATTATTAATTAGTAGTTTATAATTGTTGTTGTTTAGTATTTAGTTATAAATTTCTGTGTTATCTTATCATTCTTAGACTATGATTGAGATTTCATTATATCTATACTTGTCCTCCGTTCGGAGTTGAGATTTGACAAGTACATTATATAATTGCGTGAGTTGTTGATTAGATAGTAACCTAGGATAGCGTTCTACCGCCGACACTGCGGCTGTTTACCATTGATTATAAAAGAACAGAACAATTTTATGGGAGGACTGAACTTTTAATTCACAATTATAAACTCGCTCGTACAAAGAGAGCCTAGGAACAAAACCTAGGAAAAGCAATCTAAGTACAATTATTTAGTTTTTGATTCTGGGGGGTGACGGTAGAGGCTCGGGAAAGTGATATCAACTCTGCCTTACTCCTTGGATGATCGGACGCAACCTTGGCTTTGGCGAAGAAATGCTCTCTATGTCTCTCGGCTGCTCTGTGTGTGTGCAAAGGAATAATCCTATGCTATTTATAGGAATTTGTGATGAGTGGGGTGTTCAGCAACTGCGCCTTAAAAAGTAGGCAGTTGAGGATTGGTTAAGATTAACTTTGATCTGTTTGTTGGAAATCAATCTGGGCTGTTGCGTTGGTTGTAATAAATCTGCATTGTTATGATTTATTGGTAGCAATGAAACCGGGTGGATAAGTCTTAGTCAATCTTCTGCCACGTGTCCTAACTGCCATTATGCTGCGAGCCGCATGAACGAGGCGTCCTGGCAAAGCCGCATGAGTGTGGTCTGGTAATTGAGCCGCATAAGGGTGGCCTTACAACCGAGCCGCATGAGGATAGCCTCACAACTGAGCCGCATGAGGAATGCCTCATAACCGAGCCGCATTAGGGTGGCCTCACAACCGAGCCGCATGAGGATGTCCTCACAACCGAGCCGCATGGGGGTGGCCCCCACAACCGAGCAACATGAGGATGGCCTCCTGTCACGACCCGATCCCAAGCTAATGGGTCGAACCGGACCATGCCCAGCCTGCACCGTGGTGAGACGGCGGCAGTAAGCTCTTCCATTGCAGGTATTCACAACAACACAAGTACATTTGTCACAACTGTTTTATTCGGAATTTAAAACTTTATTAAACTTTTACAATGGAATGAAAAATACAACTTAAACCATTTTCTACATACATCAAGAAGAAAAGAAAACTCTAGGCAAACAGCTCATCAGTCTCGAAATCCTCGTCTTGGACTCGCGGAACAAAGCCTCATCAGTGATACCTAAAATGTTGGGTCTCCAGTCAGGAGGGAGCAAAGTACAATTCATGCTAATTTAACAATTGAAATAATAATAGAATCATGCACTTTTAAACAGTTTTGAAAATCAACTAAGCAGTTACAGTTTTAAAACAGTTACAGTTTCTGTGATGTGAGTAGGTAATGAATATGACCGGCTTGGGTTGTACAGTTGTATCATATTGATACGATATGGCTTATCCCCGTGTGTATGAGGGGTAAGCTAACACAGTCAGTATACAGTTTTGGATGTGGTCATACTCATTACACTACTCCCCCAGTCCCCAATAGTTACAGTAGTTACAGTCAGTGCTCTCAGAGAGAGTTTCGTGTTGCATCGTGGTTTAAACTTGCATTAAAACGATTACTAAATAATTGTAAACTAACACAAAATGTACTTGCCTTGTATTAGATGACTGGAAAGACGAGTTGATACCGAGGAGGAACGTCAGGTGTATCTTCGAGTTCCTACAGTTGAGAACTCGACTTAGATCCTTGAATAACCAGACTAAGTGTGCTAGTTGCAATCTCTTGTAGTAAGTCCTAGTCAGGTTTTAAGTTGTATTAAGTTACAGCTAACGATTACGTCGCAAGCTACGTGCGTTGATTACACCGGTTAATTTGATTATTTGGAAATATTAACAAGAATCAATTATCTTTGGAAAACTTTGTGCTTTGTAATATATCTATAAAATATAGTTTCCTCCAGTGACAAATCATGAACTAGTTATCCTACTAATATTTTATCCATTTATTTAATTCTTAATTAATTATAAACGAGAAATGATTACGCTCTAACTACGGTTATACATCCAATCCAAAACCACCCAAGATCAACATCAACCACCCAGAAAAGAAAGTAAAAATCTACGCTATGCAATACAGGGGCACAGCTAATCATCCTAGAGTTATGGGCTTATGCCCTGTACAATTCTTTTACATAAAATAAGAGAAAAATTGTTTAATTCCTAAATAAAATGTGTAGTAAATAATTATCTATAATAAATAACTTAATCATTAAATAAAATAATTTTAGATCAAAAGTTTGGAGTCTCAGACTCGGTCCATCATCAAATCTAGCTAATACCTCAACGCTCGATCGGACCGGTGCGTTTGCATTTCGCTAGGGCCCACAGACCGGTACGGTCGTCGCCCAAAAATCAGTTTTAAATTCATTTTCCGAAAACCAATTTGAAATCCAAATAAATAAAGTTTTGTAAAAATTTGGGCAGCATTTCCTCTATTTCGGGACAAACCTAAAACTGGGAAATGCGCCACAAAACCTGCAATTGTTCCAACCAAATAATAATCCCGAAAATATATCCACCGAAATAATTTTCCAAACCACCAGAACCTTCCCGAAATACCCAGGAAATCCGAAATCCACCAACCACATACAAAACCCAGCAAACAAAATCACAGAATATGCTAACGCATCTAACCGAATCTACTACGTAGCTAACCGGATTTCCCAAAGGGAAACCGGGGACCGATTATCATCACAGACTCGACACGGGAGGGACGAACTACTCTGATTATCAAAAAATTTACCGAGAGGCTCGATGACAGAGTCCGAAGGGTGGCCTCGGACTCGGGACGCGCCGTCATGGACTCGAGAGTCTCCGAACAGCGTTACAATGCGCTGCGAACGTACGGGGAAGCTCAGACAGGAGGATCAACGCACGGGCAACATGCGGACAGCGGGTCAGGGAGCCGACGAGCCGCGGGAAGCCGGTACAGCGGGTCTACGGCTAGGAACGGGCCGGACAACAGAACATCGGGCCGGAGAGGGTCCGCGAGGTGAGGGGCGCACAGCCGGGGGTCGCCGGAGCAGAAATCGTGCGGGGGTTCCGGCGGCGGATGGTCGACCAGAAAGGGTGCGGAGTGGTCGCGCTCGGCTCGGCTGGCTGGCGGGGAGGGTCGCGCGCGGGGCGCCGCACGGATCTTGGGCGGCGGACGGGTACGCCGCCGGCGGGAGGGGAGCCGACACGGATCTAGGGCTCGGCCGGCGAGGAGGAGGGGCCGCGGACGCTGGGCGCGGACGGCCGGAAGGGGTCGCGCGGTGGGGAGGTGTCGGCCTCGGGGAGATCGCACGCGCGCCGGAGGGGAGCTCGTCCGCGGTCGGGGTTTTGGGGGTTTAGGGCTCGGGTGGGGAGATGGTTTTTTTTTCCTCTGATCCAGAGAGAAAATGGGAGAGAGAGGGATATAGTGAGGAAAAATAATGAGAGTAAAGAGGGAGGGAGAGAGGGATGAGAGAGTTAATAATAAAGAGTTACTACTCTTCTGGTGAAGAATGAAACGTGGGAGAGAGGTGGGGAGTTGATGGGTTGGGAGTTATAAGGAGTTGAAAAATAAATGCTGGAGTGATTGCTCTTGAGTGGAGGAGAGTAATAGTAGAGAGAATAGAAATGGTTTGAAAGAGTTGGGTCATACGTGAGTTGCTGGTCCTTCGGGACCAGCTCAAACAATTATATTTTTTTTAATTAATAACCAAGTCAAATCTGGGTTTAAGAAAAGAATGGATTTGGGCTCAGGCCTGGGTCTGGGTCTGAAATCCAAAAGTCCATGTTATTATTATTTTCAAAATCATTTGCACTCCAAAAATATTTAATAATAATAATAATAATAATTTTAAAAATACTAATAATAACACTAAAATACTACTTAATAATTAATTACGAGAATATGGGTTTCACAATCTTCCCTCCTTAGAAAATTTCGTCCTCGAAATTTAAAGGCAGGGTAGAAGATTCAAACAGCTACGGGTACTACACCCGTAACTCAGATTCAACTATAATAATTTTCAAGGCAGTCGTGGATGAGACGGTTTAGGGACAAGTTTCATTTATGATATCATCCATGCAGAAAAATACAAAAGCGAACCAAAGTACACGAGGTTGATCAGACCATCATGCACCGGTCCTGATTAGACAATATATTAGTGGGTGCACCCAATAAAATATCGTCATGATCAAGCTTGATTTAAAGCGATAGCTTGCAAAACTAGGCTAACTTAGCAGCATTAGTCAAATTTAGAACGGGAAAAAGAAAAGATAAGGAATAGGAGTTTAAGTGATGGCTCAAATTCTGATTTTCTTCTCATCTCTTACTAGGCTTGCAACTGGTTTCTCTGGCACTGAAAAGGTTGATTCCCATCTTCAGCTCTGAATTATCCAAAATGTGACTCGGATCCGAAATGTAACGTCTGGCCTCAATTTCTAGCTCCGTCAAAACTGATTGTTCCTCTGGTAGGAGAAACTTCACCAAATGCAATTTGGTCTTCCCAAGACCTACCAAATTCCGAGACGCAAAATCTCAATACATCTTCAAGCGTCTGGATTGACCTCTCTGATTGCTCGTCCCGCGGTACTCCATGAATCCGGTAGATGTGCCTCTCGTACAATGTTGCCAACTTCTTAGTGGATAACCAACTTTGAAGGTGTGCTGACTTAGTCAGTCGGTTTACTATAATCCAGTTGGTGCCCTTCCCTCCTTGGGAATAAGGCAATCCTTACTCAAAGTTCATTGTTATATGCTTCTACTTCCACTCCGAATTGTCCAGCGGCTCCAACAAGCTTGTTGTCCTCTTGCTAAATTCCTCATGTTGACAAATTCACATCTAATCCCATACCTGGAATTGTCCTTCTTTATTCCATAACACCAATCAATGGAGGCATATTCCGATACATCTTATTATCTCCTGAATTTATGGAATACTGCGACTGGTGCATTTCTTTCATCAACTCGCTCCTCCGTTTGTCAGCCGATACGCAAAGTCTCGTACCATTCTTCAGAGTTCCAATGCTGATCAATTTAGAAACCCTCAAGTGTTCCTGCCAACACTTGATCTCTAAGCCTGCAAAGTGCCTCGTTTTGAAACTACGATCTCTTGATTTTGTCCCTCAGCCTCGAACTTCATCAATACTGAATCAGCATCCAGCTCCGTCCGTCTATCTCCAGGTAGTATAACCTCCAGTCCAAACTTTTCGATGTCTTCTAGCAGGTGCTAGTCTTTGGTTAAGAACTTCGCCATCAGTATCGACCAAGTGCATCAGCGACCACATTAGCCTTACCTGAAAGGTACTGCAGGTTGATGTCGAAATTCTTCATCTGCTTCAGCCAGCTTCTTAGTCTAACATTTAGCCCTTTCTGAGTGAAGACATATTTCAGACTTTTGTAGTCCGTATAACTTTTCACTCCCTTTCCATAAAAATCATGCTTCTATAGCTTCAAAGTAAAGATAATTGCAGCAATTCAAATTAGGCGTGGGATGATTCTTCTCATGAGTCTGTAGTTGCCTATATGTGTAAACAATTACTTTTCCATGTCGTTGAAGAACGCAGCCCAGTCCTCTTCCAGAGGCATTACTGTAAATTGAGAACCCACCGGTTCCTGCGGGTAGCGCAAGGATTGGTGTAATGGTAAGTCTCTTCTTCAGCTCCTCAATGCCGTCTGGCAAACTTTCGTTCAGATGAACTCTTCATTCTTCCAAGTGTGCTTCGTCATTGGCTCAGCGATCTTGGCAAAATCCTTCACGAACTTCTGATAGTAGCCGGCCAAGTTCAAGAATCTTCCGAATTGAACTTGGGGTGTACCACTTTTCAACAACAGCTATCTTCCATCGAAATTTCTTCTCTTGACAATATAGCCAAAAGTCCACCTTTGTCAAAAATCTACGTTCAGATAACTTACCATAAAACTTCTTTTTCTTCAAAGTTTCCAGAACTTTCCTCAAACGTTCTTCATGCTCTTCTTCAGTCTTCAAATATATCAGAATGTTATCAATGGAGAAGATAAACTGATTCAAATACTCATGAAAATCTCTGTTCATGAGATTCATGAACACAGCAGGAGCATTTGTCAGTCTAACGTCCTGACCAAAGAAAACTTTCTGTACTTGGTGTTTGAACGCCGTCTTGGAAATGTCCTCTTTCCTGACTTTGATTTGATGGTAGTCAAATCTTAAGTCAAACTTCGAAAGACCCTAACTCCACACAACCAGATCAAACAGATCCTCGATCCGGACAGAAAGTACTTGTTCTTTAGTGTTTGGTAATCAATGCACATCCGTTGTTCCATCCTTCTGGAGCACCAACAAGATAGGTACTCCCTAAGATAAAGTTCCACTCTGAATAAATCCTAGAGCCTTCATTGATCTGGTCCTTCATATTCTTGGTCACCTTCGGGTTGACTCTGTAACATCCTTTAGAATATAGGGAAAGAGCCGGGGACTAGGTCAGGGGTGAATCTTATGTCTAGATCTGGGATAATCCGGGGAGACTATCAGGGAAAACATCTGCCATAAGGGTGTAACTAAAAACTTCTATTCATGTGGAGAATTACAGCAAAAACTCTTATGCCTGGTCTAAGGACATTCTGTTACAACTTCCAAAAGATGATGCTATTCAGCGGTTCTAGGTACTATTCTTCATGGTCCTGGCTCTTGCATGAGCAGTCTCCAACTGCTTCCTTTTCTATGAACCCCGAGTATGCATCATGCCTTATTATAGGAGGCAAGGTCTGCTGGATAGGAAGAGAGTCCCTAGGTTGTGGCCTAACAGGTGTTGCTGGGTTATGGGCTCTGGTTTGAGAGAAAAAAAATAAGGGGCAGTCCTTTACCCGATATTCAGCAGATCCACATGCCAAACATTGTCCCAATCTCTTACGGCAACTAACAGCCTGACGACCAGGCCTCTTGCAATAGTTACAAGCCCATAGCTTCTTACGACAAGGCTGCCGGAAAGTAGAGTACTTGATAGGGCCCAAATATCTTCTAGATTCAGGGGTATCCTTCCTAGGACAAAAGTTCTGCTCTAACTTGGTTGGAGATAACTAAGGCTACATCATTGACGTTTTTCATGTCTTCTCTCGTGATATTCATCTATTCCTGCTGGGCTTCATCTTGAGCTTTCTGGAACTCCAGGATTTCTTGAAATAGGGCAACCATTTGGAAGATGTTTGTTGGTACTGGTGGAGCAACAAAAATGAATACTCCACCAATGAAATACAACTTAGTTGAGATGAGGTAGGAATCGCCAGTGTAGCAAAAACTTCACTGGATGCATTATGAGGACGGTCAAACAGCCGCGAGGGAAAAGACCCTGGGCTTGGTTGAGGAGATGGGGTATGATCCGAAGATGACACCTCATCGCCAGCAGGATTTGGTCTTGTCAATGGTCATTCTCTGGAAGGTTTAGGACGCACACATAAGCAAGGTATCCTACCAGTCTATAATCAAACCAAAAATATTTATTTATAATATATTTCGGTCCTATGTTGTGACAAATTGATGTTCTAATGTTCTAATTGTTTCTAAATATGTTTTCCTAAGTTGTTGTTCTGATTGACCTGCATGGGCCACCACTTAAAATATGTCACGACCCGATCCCAAGTTAATGGGTCGAACCGGACCATGCCCAGCCTGCACCGTGGTGAGACGGCGGCAGTAAGCTGTTCCATTGCAGGTATTAACAACAACACAAGTACATTTGTCACAACTGTTTTATTCGGAATTTAAAACTTTATTAAACTTTTATAATGGAATGAAAAATATAACTTAAACCATTTTTTACATACATCAAGAAGAAAAGAAAACTCTAGGCAAACAGCTCATCAGTCTCGAAATCCTCGTCTTGGAATCACGGAATAAAGCCTCATCAGTGATACCTAAAATATTGGGTCTCCAGTCAGGAGGGAGCAAAGTACAATTCATGCTAATTTAACAATTGAAATAATAATAGAATCATGCACTTTTAAACAGTTTTGAAAATCAACTAAGCAGTTACAGTTTTAAAACAGTTACAGTTTCTGTGATGTGAGTAGGCAATAAATATGACCGGCTTGGGTTGTACAGTTGTATCATATTGATACGATATGGCTTATCCCCGTGTGCATGAGGGGTAAGCTAACACAGTCAGTATACAGTTTTGGATGTGGTCATACTCATTACACTACTCCCCCAGTCCCCAATAGTTACAGTAGTTACAGTCAGTGCTCTCAGAGAGAGTTCCGTGTTGCATCGTGGTTTAAACTTGCATTAAAACGATTACTAAATAATTGTAAACTAACACAAAATGTACTTGCCTTGTATTAGATGACTGGAAAGACGAGTTGATACCGAGGAGGAACGTCAGGTGTATCTTCGAGTTCCTACAGTTGAGAACTCGACTTAGATCCTTGAATAACCAGACTAAGTGTGCTAGTTGCAATCTCTAGTAGTAAGTCCTAGTCAGGTTTTAAGTTGTATTAAGTTACAGCTAACGATTACGTCGCAAGCTACGTGCGTTGATTACACCGGTTAATTTGATTATTTGGAAATATTAACAAGAATCAATTATCTTTGGAAAACTTTGTGCTTTGTAATATATCTATAAAATATAGTTTCTTCCAGTGACAAATCATGAACTAGTTATCCTACTAATATTTTATCCATTTATTTAATTCTTAATTAATTATAAACGAGAAATGATTACGCTCTAACTACGGTTATACATCCAATCCAAAACCACCCAAGATCAACATCAACCACCCAGAAAAGAAAGTAAAAATCTACGCTATGCAATACAGGGGCACAGCTAATCATCCTAGAGTTATGGGCTTATGCCCTGTACAATTCTTTTACATAAAATAAGAGAAAAATTGTTTAATTCCTAAATAAAATGTGTAGTAAATAATTATCTATAATGAATAACTTAATCATTAAATAAAATAATTTTAAATCAAAAGTTTGGAGTCTCAGACTTGGTCCATCATCAAATCTAGCTAATACCTCAACGTCCGGTCGGACCGGTGCGTTTGCATTTCGCTAGGGCCCACAGACCGGTACGGTCGTCGCCCAAAAATCAGTTTTAAATTTATTTTCCGAAAACCAATTTGAAATCCAAATAAATAAAGTTTTGTAAAAATTTGGGCAGCATTTCCTCTATATCGGGACAAACCCAAAACTGGGAAATGCGCCACAAAACCTGTAATTGTTCCAACCAAATAATAATCCCGAAAATATATCCACCAAAATAATTTTCCAAACCACCAGAACCTTCCCGAAATACCCGGGAAATCCGAAATCCACCAACCACATACAAAATCCAGCAGACAAAATCACAGAATATGCTAACGCAGCTAACCGGATTTCCCAAAGGGAAACCGGGGACCGATTATCATCACAGACTCGACACGGGAGGGACGAACTACTCTGATTATCAAAAAATTTACCGAGAGGCTCGATGACGGAGTCTGAAGGGTGGCCTCGGACTCGGGACGTGCCGTCATGGACTCGAGAGTCTCCGAACAGCGTTACGATGCGCTGCGAACGTACGGGAAAGCCCAGACAGGAGGATCAACGCACGGGCAACATGCGGACAGCAGGTCAGGGAGCCGACGAGCCACGGGAAGCGGGGACAGCGGGTCTACGACTAGGAATGGGCCGGACAACAGAACATCGGGCCGTAGAGGGTCCGCGAGGAGAGGGGCGCACAGCAGGGGGTCGCCGGAGCAGAAACCGCGTGGGGGTTTCGGCGGCGGATGGTCGACCAGAAAGGGCGCGGAGTGGTCGCGCTCGGCTCGGCTGGCTGGCGGGGAGGGTCGCGCGCGGGGCGCCGTACGGATCTGGGGCGGCGGGCGGGTACGCCGCCGGCGGGAGGGGAGCCGACGCGGATCTAGGGCTCGGCCGGCGGGGAGGAGGGGCCGCGGACGCTGGGCGCGGACGGCCGGAAGGGGTCGCGCGGTGGGAAGGTGTCGGCCTCGGGGAGATCGCACGCGCGCCGGAGGGGAGCTCGTCCGCGGTCGGGGATTTGGGGGTTTAGGGCTCGGGTGGGAAGATGGTTTTTTTTTCCTCTGATCCAGAGAGAAAATGGAAGAGAGAGGGATATAGTGAGGAAAAATAATGAGAGTAAAGAGGGAGGGAGAGAGGGATGAGAGAGTTAATAATAAAGAGTTACTACTCTTCTGGTGAAGAATGAAACGTGGGAGAGAGGTGGGGAGTTGATGGGTTGGGAGTTATAAGGAGTTGAAAAATGAATGCTGGAGTGATTGCTCTTGAGTGGAGGAGAGTAATAGTAGAGAGAATAGAAATGGTTTGAAAGAGTTGGGTCATACGTGAGTTGCTGGTCCTTCGGGACCAGCTCAAACAATTATATATTTTTTTTAATTAATAACCAAGTCAAATCTGGGTTTAAGAAAAGAATGGATTTGGGCTCAGGCCTGGGTCTGGGTTCGGACTCGGGTCTGGGTCTGAAATCCAAAAGTCCATGTTATTATTATTTTCAAAATCATTTGCACTCCAAAAATATTTAATAATAATAATAATAATAATTTTAAAAATACAAATAATAACACTAAAATATTATTTAATAATTAATTACGAGAATATGGGTTTCACACCTCCCAACTGAACCGCATAAGGGTGGCCCCCACAACCGAGCCGCATGGGGGTGGCCCCCACAACCGAGCCGCATGAGGATGGCCTCCCAACTGAACCGCATAAGGGTGGTCCCCACAACCGAGCCGCATGGGGGTGGCCCCCACAACCGAGCCGCATGAGGATGGCCTCCCAACTGAACCGCATAAGGGTGGCCCCCACAACCGAGCTGCATGGGGGTGGCCCCCACAACCGAGCCGCATGAGGGTCACATAGACGGTCCGCATAGAGAATTTCCTTGGAATTTATGAATTGTGCCAGATATCTCATAGATTTTCTCGTCTTTTGATGAGGATGATGCGTCTCTTCATTATGTCAGAGCCCTCAGAACTGTCACTTTGTGTCAGAGCTTTTAATGGCCTGCTGCAGTCGTTATGGCCAGCTGTATTTGGCCTTCTTCGAGCCGCATGAGGCCGCGTGGCTCTTTCTGAGCCGTATGCGGCTCTCTGGGACTTTCCGAGCCGCATAAAGCTCTTCAAGCTTTTGAGCCGCATGCTGAATCTGGGCCGCATATGAATTACTACTCTTTTTCATGCTTCTAGAAGACCCGCTTCAAAGTTTTCAATTTGTAAAAATTGAAATACTTTGAATAAGAAGCATATCCACGTAAGCTCCTCATGCCGCATAGACTTCTCTGGTCGCATAAGACTTTCTAGCCGCATAGGCTGCTCTGGCCGCATGGACTGCTCTGTTCGTTTAGACTTTTTAGCCGCATAGACTGCTCTGGCCGTATACTGTCCTTCATGCCACGTAGGCGTCTCATTAGTTGCTCTTGATTTGTTTTGATTTAAAGCCGTCTTTTGGATAAGATCCCAAGAGTCGGCATTAAATATTTGGATTTGCTTTGATGATTCTGAGCATTCTTTTTTGCATGAGGGGATAAAATCCCAAGAGTCGGTCTCATCTTCTAGGCAGCACATGATTCGAAGCGTCCATCGGTCTATGTGCCCCCCTGTCCGACTATAAATATGAGTAATTTTTAGAGAAAGACTCTTTACTCTCTTCTCTTGTTCAAGTCTTTCTCGCCCTAGTTGCCGTCTTCTTCTCTTTCGATCTTTCATGGCTCCCAAGACTTCCTCCAACGCTGCGGCGAAGGGTAAAGGAGCGTCTTCCTCGTCGACTGTGGCGCCCATAGTTCATTCTGACGTTCACCCCGCCAATGATGGTAAGAATGTTGGGAGAAACTCTATGAACTCAAAACCCTAACCATCATGGCTACGCCACATGTTTTATGCGCGGGCCTTCTTCGTCTTCATTGAACTGTTCAAGTTTATTGTGATGAATCCGCATACTGTGCTGTATGTGCTGCATGTATATCTCATGTCTGAGCTGCATGGGGGTGTCCCCCATGTCCGAGCCGCATGAGAGTCGTCTTGTGGCCGCATAAGCACGTTACAAACTGGGCCGCATGATGACCCATCGAACAGTGCCGTATAAGCTTCCTCGAACTGTGCCGCATGAGACCCCACCAAATCAGAGCCGCATAAGCTTCCTTTGGACTGAGCCGCATGAAGCCCCATCAAACAGGGCCGCATAAGCTCCTTTAAACTGGGCCGCATGAGCACCCGCTATACAGAGCCGCATAAGCTCACTTGAACTGGGCCGCATGAGGCCCCGCTAAACAGAGCCACATAAGCTCACTTTATTTGGGCCACATGAGGCACCATCAAACCAGAGCCACATAAGCTCTTCTAAACTGTGCCGCATAAGCACCCGTGTAATAGAGCTGCATAAGCTCACTTTAACTGGACCGCATAAGCACCACCAAAATAGAGCCGCATAAGCTCCTTTAAATTGTGCCGCATAAGGACCCGCCTAATTAGAGCCGCATAAGCTCGAAAACATTAAGCAGTTTTCCCTGGCCATCTTCTAACTTGTTTCTTTTGTCCTCTTTTTTTCAGTAAATCTGCCAGTCAGTCCCGCGGGAGAGCCCTTGGTAGGTCGTGACCAATCTGCTATGGGCGTTAGGTTCGACCACATAGTCGAGTATGTGGTGAACCAGCTTCCCAAAGACGAACCTGTGGAGAGGCTAAAAGACATTAAAAACCAGTCCTTCTTTTTTATCTCGGGGATGATGAACTCAGGGCTGCTGGAGGGCAAATACTTGAAGCATGCATTCCTCTTCGGGGATGCCCTGACTGTGAAGAACTTCCAAGTTCTGGACGTACCTAAGAGTTGGAGTTTTACTTCTGATGGGATGGCTATCCACATCCCTCAGATGGAACGTCACTTCCCACTGTCGTGGTTCAACATGTTGCCCATGGACAGGAAGATGGAGGATTCCTTGACTCCGAGTCGGTCTGGGATGTTTGTGGGCAACATTCACTATAACAACAACTTGGGGTTAGTGTACACGGGCAAGGTACCGGTGAGCCGCTACGTGATGGGGTTGGCCCCGGGCAATTTTTTGAATGTACAGGGTCCCAATTTTAAGTTTTCTCAAGCTGACACGTTCCTGAACCAGCTTGTTCGGAAGGGGTCCTATCCCGTTGGCCGGCTGTCACTGCTGAATTGGATACACCCCCTCCCTTCGTGGACCAACCTGTCTACGGGGATCGCACGAAAATACGAGACTTTCCTGCGCGAGATTGGACTCTACCATGCTATTCAGGGCTCCTGTTACGGCTTGCCCATAAATAAGAAATTGTTCATGGCTCTGCTGGAGATGTACAACTGTCGTACGGGGACCTTCTTTACACCCGTAGGGGAGATGGGGCTTGCTCTCCACGAGATACATGACGTCTCCAAGCTACCTTGGGGAAATTAAGTTTTTAAAGTGTATACCCCGACGAACGAAGAGTTCGAGGATTTGGAGGAGAGGTTCCCGGGCTTCGTTGCCGTCTACCAGGAATTGTTGTGTCATCACAGCACATGCCAACAGATGTCCAAGAAGAAGGACAACAGCTCGGAAGGAAACCTTCCTCACACTAAGACTTGGCTGACTTATCTCTTTACGCTAAGCGCTGCTGGCCGGGTTTCTCTCCGAAGTCCTCAAACCCGGGAGGCAGTACCGGTCCAGGTGTCGACCTCTAAGAGGGTGAGGACCACCAGCGACAGATTTGGGAGTCAAACTGACCCCCTTACTTATTTCTATCAAGATACTCAACAGCTGTCAGAGAAGGCACTCCTGGCAGGGTTCCTGATGGTATGGTTGCGGAACTGCGTGGTCTCAGGAGGGGCTGGTTCTATTGAGAGGATCAGCCGTAACTTTATCCTCCCTGCTGTGAAGCTGGTGTTTGGGGTTAGACTAGCTCTTCTCCCGGCCATGGTGTGCAACATACATCGTGGCCTTCGCGTTTTCTCGTCCAAGGTCATCGCCCGTGACAAGACGAAGGACTTTGAGCACATTGAACTGCCCTATCATTATCTGATGGGGTGGTTGCTGATGCATTGCCTGTCTTTGATGAGGCCTGGTCCCGAAGATGACGTAACTGCTGATTATGCTTTCATCTTCCAGTATCGCTGTATGCCTTGGGATTGTAAGACTATGCGCGCCTATCGGATGGCACTGGCGAGAGTTGACAGATACGCTTTTTTCATATCTGTTCCTCAATTTACTGCTGAGGAAGTGAGGGCCGTACATCTTGATGGTATTGGGCCTCCCCACTTCTTATCTGACAAGATGCTCCTTTGGCTGCACAACATTCATCCTTCCCACCTGGTATACCGCAACCGCAATACTGTCTACTTGGAGCCTTACTTATCCAGTAGGTTCTCTCGACAGTTTGGGTATAGTCAGCTATTCTTGGATAGTTCCAGCTCTTGCCTGGGTTTTGAAGGTAGCGTCCTTGACGGTATCAGGGCCTGGCACTATTATAACACGGTTCACACCCGTACCAGCTTCTTAGTTCCTGATGCTGGGGAGTCAGGGGAGATCTTGTATTTGGCGGCTCTATACCATGTCATGGCAAACAAGCCTCATGTTGATTTTGACCCGAGTACCAGCTTTATTGTTGGTACCGGCTTGGAGGAGAAGCCCAAGAGGTCCAAGGCGAGGAAGAAGAGGAAGAACACGGTTGTTGTGTCGGACTCGGGGTCTACTAACGCGGACGAAGAGGATGACGAGCATGATCCCGATAACTCTCTTCCTCCCGTAGAAGATGTGGTGGCAGATCAGCCGCCTGTCGTGCCTGGTTCTTCGCGCAAGCGAAGCAGGCGTGAGCCCGCCGTTGGCGGGATAACTTACTCCGTGAAACAGGCTGCGGTTAAGCCTCGCAGGCTGCTCATTAGGGAGAGACGCGAGGATGTTGACGCCGTTTCGGAGGTGAATTGAATTACAACCATATTCTTCTTTAGCTCTTTTTTTCCTGGACAATGACCTAATTATTTATCTTTTTTCTGTAGGCGTCAGGAGAAGGATACTTTCTAGAGCCGGCTGCTGCCTCTGCGGTCGATCCGGCTCTAATAACTCTAATTAGAGATATGAGTGTCGAGATTCTTGCCGCCGGGATTCTTCCAGTGACGGCTGAGGTTCCTTCAGTTGTTGACGTCCCAACCCAGGGCGACGTGGGCACTGCTGAACCCATCTCCGAGACTGCTGAATTTCAGTCGGGTGACGCTGATCCAGTTGTATCTTCTTCCGGGGCGGCTGGGGCAGAGGAACCAGCTATATTCGACTCGAATGTCGCTGGTGAAGGGGCTACGGCGGCTGTGAGCGAACCTCAGCCTCAGCAACTCCCCCTGGTAAGATAAGCCAAGTCTTGACTAGTGAGGAGGTTTATTTGCTCTGTCATCACATCCTTCGGGTTAAGCTGATTGATGGTTGCTTTAGATATACAGGTCCTGCTCCTTCACTACCAACGACAGACATTATCAGGGGAGAGTTTGCCAGAGAGCATCTGGTGGAAGAGAGTGTGCCTCCTCCCCCTCCAGCTTACATTGAGGGGCCTCCTGCTAGATCGAGTTCAGGAGAGCAAGCGGCGGAACGGCCGGAGCGGGAAGAACTGGTCCCTGCACCCTCCTCTGTTCATGTGGCTCTGGAGGTCGACCTTTCCGCCCTGCCGAGTCTCCAGATCCTTCGGGCTGTGGAGGAGGAATTGGCCGCTATTCAAGCATCCTTTCGCTCGGAACTTATTTCCCTTGTGGCAGGGGCATCAAGTTCCGGTGCATCTTCTTCAACCCTGCCAGCTACCCTTCCTTTGACGCAGTCTTCTTCGGAAGTTCTGGATGAATCGTCAAAGGATGTAGTTGACAGTTTTTACCGTCACCTGAGGCGAGGGGTTGATGCTGCCGTGGAGAGGGGGACCTCTTTTGCCTTGGTCCGTCAATGCGCTCGTGGCCAGATTGAACTCCTTAGAACCCTCCCCGGTAGGGCAGGGATAGTTGAGCTTCTGAAGCCCAAATTGCTAGAGACGGATCAACTTGTGGCCCAGTTTCATGTACTGCGGCAAGTCGACCTGTCTTCAGCAGTAGATCAGGAGCGTGCCTTCCTCATCACTGTTATGGAGAAGGTAAGGGCTGCACGAGATGCGTCCAAGCCGATTATAATGAAGGACCTCCACGATCTGTCTCTACAATATGATCAGCTAAGTCGCAGGGGAGAGGATTGCATTGCTCGGGAAGCGGCAGCCTCTCGCGGGATAATCGACACGTGGGAGCAGATCTTCGAGCTCCAGAGGAAATTGGCTTTCTTAGAACAACTCAGAGGTAATATGGACGTGGAAGTTCTACGTGAGGGGTGGTTTGTTTTTTGATGGGAGTGAAACAACTCAGAGGTGACATCGACGTGGTTGTTTCGGGAAATTTATGGATCGGTTACCCTTTTTATGTACTGAAAATGCAGGTAATAGATCATGAGAAAGATGCTCTTTTAGGAAGGAAGTTCAGAGGTATGATCATACATGACTTACTACCCAGCAGATGTGACATAGATTCATTTGGAGTGACCAGAGTGTAAGTTCAGCGGTACCTGGGGGCACATAACTTAACAGTTCGGTTGATTTGGAGGATGTCATTTAGACATAATACTTCTTGAGGAACTTGCCGTTGACAGGCAACATGAGCAAGTCTCCGTTTTGTTTTGCGAGGCGATAAGCACCATTGGAGAATACAGCCTCGATGACAAATGGACCTTTCCACTTTGGCTGGAATTTGCCGACGGTTTTGTGAGTCATAACCATCGGCCTCCGAACTGCCAGAAAGAGATCGCCCACTTGGAATGTTCTGAGTTTAACCTTCTTGTTGAAGGCTCCGAAGATTCGGGCTTGATACAGCTCGATTCGTTGTTGAGCTAACAGGCACTTCTCATCTAAGGCCTCCAACTCTTGTAGCCGGCGACGATAATTATCATCCGTCGTCAATCGATAGGTGAGGGCGACGCAGAGCGAGGGGATTTGAGTCTCCAGTGGGAGAACTGCCTCACTCCCATACACCAAAGAGAATGGTGTGTTCCCGGTGGCCGTCCGGACTGTAGTACGGTACGCCCATAAGCATTCGCCAAGCTTTTCATTCCAGTTGCGTTTGTTGGAAGACACAAACTTCTTGAGCAGCTTGATTATAGTTTTGTTGAATACTTCTGCCAACCCATTTGCCGCCGGATTGTACGGTGTTGAAGCAACATTCTGGATCCGATGTTTGTCGTAAAACTGATAGAAGGCGTGGCTTGCGAACTGCGGACCATTGTCGTGGATGATCCTTCGAGGCAGTCCGAAGCGATAGATGACGTGATGCCTGAGGAAGCTGATCACGTTAGATGTCTTCACTTCTGCAAGCGGAACAGCTTCCGCCCATTTGGAGAAGTAATCTGTAATTGCCAGTATGAAGCGGTACCCTCTGGATGAAGGTGGGGTGATAGGACCAATGATTTCCATTCCCCATGCCTCAAATGGCCAGGACGCCACCGTCGGGTGTAGGAATTCAGATGGTTGATGTATGAAATATGCGTGGACCTGACACGCTTTGCACTTTCTTGTATAGTCTATCGCATCTGCCACCATCGTAGGCCAGTAATAGCCCATCCGGCGAAGGCGGTCTTGCAGCTTCGGGCCAGGTTGATGGGCCCCACAGACGCCATCATGTGCTTTACATACCGCTTCTTTGGCTTCTGTATTGGACAGACACCGAAGCAGTAATCCATCGTATGACCGCCGATACAACATCTTTGTTTCTGTATCATAGAAGAATCCGAGAGAACGTCTTCTGATAGAGGTAGCTTCTCTCGGGTTCTCCGGCAAGATACACTAAACTGCGAAGTCGATAAATAGGAGCCTCCAATCCGGTGTCTCGTCGACCGTCAGGGCAGAATAGCTCTCAGCAAATTAGACGTTGTTCTTGGGACAGACCAACTCAAGGCCTATTACGTCCACAAAATGATGAGTATATTTTGGGACCGTCAGGGAAGCGGCCAGTCCTGCTAAGGCGTCGGCTTCAATGTTCCGGAGTCTCGGAACATGTTCTAAGAAGAACCCTTTCAGAGACGTAATGATGGCGATCACTACCTGATGATAAGGGATCATGTCTTCATGACGAACTTCATATGAACCCCGGATCTGATTGACGATTAACTGTGAATCGCCAAATGCCTCTAGGTACTCTACCCCCAGTTCTTTTACGAGTCGAAGGCCGATAACCAAGGCATTGTACTCGGCCATGTTGTTAGAGCAGGGTTCTGTAAGGGAATATGCCCTGTTGATCACCAAGCCAGAGGAAGAAATCAGTACCACTCCGACCCCAACGACAATATTGCCCTTGGGCCCGGTTCTTGAAGCACCGTCGAAGAACATTCGCCAGACGGAATCATCAGAAGCCATGTTTGAATTGGCAACCTCGTCTGGAATCTCTTTATATATTCTGGTTAACTTCGAACTTAGATGGGCTGCTAAAAAGTCCGCCAGAGCTTGACCTTTAACAGCTTTTTGTGGAACGAAGATCATGTGGTAGGAAGACAGTAATATCGCCCAGGTAGCAAGACGAGAGCTGAGCGCACCTGGCTTGGTCATGAGAACCCTGGGGGGTTAACTCGAGATATGACATGGATGGTTTGTCCTGTAACATAGTATCGCGTCTTCTGGATAGCGAACACCAGAGCAAGACATTCCTTCTCCACGTCGGTGTATCTATGCTCAGGCCCAATCATCATTTGACTGAGGTAATAGATAGCTTGTTCATGCCCCGCATCATTATTTTGTGCTACTAGAGCACCGAGGGAATGCTTCATCGTTCGTACGTAAAGCAAGAACGACTTTACAGCAACCGGGGCTACCAGAACTGGAGGATTTGACAGATATTCTTTGATGTTGTCGACCGCGCGTTGGCACTCTTCATCCCATACGAATGAGACGCCCTTCTTCATGAGGTGGGTGAATGGTTGACATCGCCCGGAGAGGTTAGAGATGAACCTCCTGATGTAAGCTAGCCTCCCTTGAAGGCCTCGGAGTTCATGGAGATTTCTCGGGGGATCCATCTCTATGATTGCCTTCGTCTTCTCCGGATCTATATGAATTCCCTGGACGGTAATGATAAAACCTAGGAATTTTCTACTAGATACGCCCAAGAAGGATTTGGTAGGATTCATCTTCAAGTTGTGCGCTCGCATCAGGTCGAATACCGTCCTCAGATCCTGCAGATGGTCTCCCTTAGAGCGGATTTTGACAGTAATGTCATCAACATAACACTCCACGGTCTTACACAGGTGATCTCTGAAGATGACACTCATGGCTCTTTGATATGTGGCACCGACATTCTTTAAACCTGTCACGACATGCACCCGCTTTTCAGATGCGTGAGCGTGAGCAAGCCAACTACGTATCGAGCGGACTCCAGCCCGACTCGAATACGTAAACGCTGTCACTGCTATGGCAATGGGCCTATTCAAGGCAAGGCAAAACTATATCTTAATCCGCAATAAGAATAATAAACAAGAATGAACAAGTATGGGTCATGGTCTGCAGCCCACTAGCATGCATATCCGATTAGACTCCAAAAATAACATGAGTCTATAAACTGAATTATTAAATACGTTATATCATGATGATGAAAGAAAAATACGAGCTGGATGAACTGGATAATAAATATGGTATTAATACCTGAATCTCGCAAGCAATATCATCACATCCGGACCCCATAAGTGTCATAATCATCCGCCATCCAGAGCTGCTAACTAACTCCACGCAATAACTAACCTGAAGAGATCATCAGGTCCTCAGGGGACATAGTAAGATACACAAAAACATGCCTATCTAGCAGTTTATCATGCAATAAAGAAAATATAGAAAATAAATAGGAAAAGACCAATCAGCACGAAAACACGACTATACACAATTGGAAGAACCACTACGCCCAAACGAATTGCGGGAGATGAACAAGAGAACACGATATCACGATGTCAATGGATAACCAATCGAATACTCAAACCCTCGCCCTAGTGTGGACTCGCAGGTTTGAACAACTACTAGCCCTCGCCCATAGTGTGGACTCGTAGGCTAGCATTACCCTCATCCCTAGTGTGGACTCGCAGGTGTGAAACATATACTACTAACCCTCGTCCCTGGTGTGGACTCGCAGGCTAGCATCACCCTCATCCCTAGTGTGGACTCGCAGGTGTGGACATATAACTACTAACCCTCGCCCCTAATATGGACTCGCAGGTTAGCTTAACTACTAACCCTCGTCCCTAGTGTGGGCTCGCAGGTTAGCTTAACTACTAACCCTCGCCCCTAGTGTGGGCTTACAGGTTAGCTTCAAGAATTTCAAGGTACAGCAGTTCTGATATGACTTATTCATCCTATGACACGATGCGACTCAGTCCAAGTACAAGTGATGACACGACAAGACCCAATCACGATACACGAGAAAACCAATCCAATATGAACTACAAAGCTAATTATAAACAAGGCTATATATACTAGCAGGCATGATATACAAATCACATATAAATAATCAACTAGTAAAACTGTATAATAATATAAATATACATGTAAGTAAACTGTAGAGGGAAGCAAGGTATCTTGCCTAGAGGTTGCACGCAGATCCAATAACAATCTAGTCCACTTCTAAGCCATAAAGTCCAAATCGTCACAACTATCTCCGAAAGATGAAACAGACAATGCCAACAGTCTCAGAATAGTCAAATTAGCTGGGATTGCCTGTCCTTAAGTCCAATTCTGAACACAGGGGCAAAACGGTAATTTCGGGCAAAAATAATATCTGCCGTTGGACCCGCTTTGCACCGAAAAGTGTGCTAGAGTCAATGGTCTATAAAGTCATCAAACTATATGTTAACAAGTCCCGTTTTCTGATACGAACCCAACCGTATGTCCGAAGTTGGATTTCGGTGGGCCGTGCACAAAATCACCCATTGAGTCGGACCGTAGGGCCCGCAGAACGGCGATCCGATCCACTGTCTCATAACTGGACCAAACTTGACATACAGGACCAGAAAAATGATACGGTCCTGTTGGCATAAGTTTCGTCTCGATCTGACGATCGTGCACAAAGTAATTGAGAAATTTGTACAAAGGCCGATATGGTAAATTTCGACGGATACGGATCAAATTCGTCGCGCACACACAACCAATTTGAATTTCGTCAAAGCCCACACGACCATGAAGCCGTTACGCACCTTTTGATGCCTTCGATTAGCGACCACGTCGCCTGGATTGGCGGGACGCACGTCGTATCGGACAAATTTCTATATTTCTAAACTGTTTTTGCCAAGTTTTTCTTGGTTTTCAAACTGATTTCATTCACTGGATAGGTAACTACAATTTAAAGTAATGATGGGGTTTCGATCCTGGTTATGCCATCTACAGACCTGTTTAATTAGATTTCTAAAACTGTTGTCGAAACGGCAAGAAATTGCCTTTCTAACCTAGGGTTTTGAACTGAAACTTCGTTCTGTTTTGGTGGTTATTCGTCGATTTTTGAATCAATTAACCACAGAGATTGTCGTGTTCCAAGTAAATATAATTACTGAGTCTAGAAGAGGTATAGGTTGTCTATCCATAGAAGCTGACGGATCGAAAATCGCATAACCGTAGGGGAAGAGATACGATTTCGAACTCAGTACCTGGGTCAGGTTGCTGCTGATGTTGCTGTCGTATGCGTACGCGCGGCCAACGTTTGGCCGACCTTGGGGCGGCGCTCCGGCGTCGTCCGGTGTCGTGTCGGCGCGCCAGGTGACTGGGGGAGGTCGCGCGGAGGCGGGGCTGCTTGTGCCGTGTTTGCAAGGGTAGGGTTTGTTGTGTATGGAATCCTGCTCGGCTCTCTCTATACAGTTATATACAACCGCTGTCCTGGGTCGGGTTACGGTGCTGAGTTTAGGGATTTGCTCGGGCCTGTGGGAATTGGTGTTGGGCTCTGGGGTTGGCTCGCTGTGGGCCGGGCTGAGGGGAAGGCTTTAGTTAGCTAGGCCGGTTGCAGGTAGGGGTGTTGCTACTAGCTTAGTTATAGTTGTTTTATTAATAATTGCTTTCCTTTCCTTTTTATCTACTCTATTATTTACTAAAGCCTAGTATATACATATATACATAAATAGATATGTTCACATTTTTATACATATACATACATATGTACTTTTATATATACACACATATAAATATATTTATAACATATATATTTATATATAAATACACATATACACATATACAATATATATATGTATATACATACACATACACACATATTCCTATATATTGTACATACACATATATTATATATATATATATATATATATATATATATATATATATATATATATATATATATATATATATATAATATACATTTATATATTCATACACACATTTAATATATATATCTATATTTACACACATCCATATACATATATACCTCATATATTTATATACCAATAAATACTCAATTAACAAATAATAATATCTAATAGCAATAATATATTTATTTAATCACCACAAAATAATAAAATAATACTAAAATAAATAAATGGTGGTTTGTTGAATCTATACTACTCACCTTTGTCTGGGTCCAGAAAATTGTACAAACATTGTAAAACAATATTTAATAATAAAATACCAGTTTTGTATAAATATTCAAATGGTTAAAAATGTACCTCAATACCTAAAATAATTTAGGGAATATTTGTACACACACAAATATGACTACATGGCCGTCCTTGGTCTCACTGCATGCCCACATAGGCTTGGATTCAGATCGGCTCAGCTCGGGCTAAATCGACACAAACGGGTCTCCTACAAGTCAATAAATATAATAATAATTAATTAAACTTATTTATAATGGTCATGCTATAACTTGGTCTGGTTTTCCTAGTTAGGACACTCCTATGGCTCGGCATTCCCCAACCATGGCTAAACACTAGTCAAAGCACGCCACTGTACTATCCGTACCATGATTCCTAGTCGTCTGGTACTTCAAAACTCAACCATGGCTAAAATCGTCTACCGTAAAAACTAACTAAATAATTATTTATAAAAATTCTAAAATCACTATTTAAATCAAATAAATAATAAAAATATTTCAAAAAAAAAAATTCGGGAAGGGAGGCTACAAATCTACCCACCTTAAAATAATTTCGTCCTCGAAATTCTAATTCATAACTATTTCTTAAAATTTTAAAGTCCACTATTACCTTAATCTCCTCAATTTAATTCCTCAAAAATATTTTATAACCTTCTCTAGTCATTTCGTAACTACGAAACTTCGAGGACTTCTACCCACATTTGGTCACACTACTCCTCAAAATATGGTCACTAAAATCTTATAATCTTCTAACTAGTGGCTAATAGTTCTACCAAAATACCTAGAACATATGGTATCTTTAATCCCTCATATCTATAAACAACCAAAGAATTCAATAATCAGACAATATTATACCATAACTTAAGAATTTCTGATAAATCCCAGACAGCACGATTGTTTGCCACTTCAAAATAAAAGGGACGAGAATTCAATGATACGGAAAGCAAGGAAGTATAATTGAGAGCTAATATGGAGTTTTCAAGGACGTAGGGAATTTTTAGGAGAATTTTCAAGGCAGTGTGGATTGAGATTTCTAAGGTTTAGTCATAGTCGCAGGCTCGTACCGGTAAAGTTACGTAACCGATACGATATGCTCTGACCTGCATGGGCCACCAAAAAAACTTGTCACGACCCGCACCCGCTTTTCGGACGCGAGAGCGTGAGCAAGCCAGCTACGTATCGAACGGACTCCAGCCCTACTCGAATACGTAAACGCTGTTACTGCTATGGCAATGGGCCTAATCAAGGCAAGGCAAAACTATATCTCAATCCACAATAAGAATAATAAACAATAATGAACATGTATGGGTCGTGGTCTGCAGCCTACTAGCATGCATGTCCGATTAGACTCTAAAAATAACATGAGTCTATAAACTGAATCATTAAATACGTTATATCATGATGATGAAAGGAAAACACGAGATGGATGAACTAGATAATAAATATGGTATTAATACCTGAATCCCGCAAGCAATATCATCACATCCGGACCCCACAAGTGTCATTATCATTCGCCATCCAGAGCTGCTAACTAACTCCACGCAATAACTAACCTGAAGAGATCATCGGGTCCTCAGGGGACATAGCAAGATACATAAAAATATGCCTATCTAGCAGTTTATTATACAATAAAGAAAATACAGAAAATAAACGGAAAAAGACCAATCAGCACGAAAATACGACTATACACGACTGGAAGAACCACTACGCCTAAACGAACTGCAGGAGAAGAACAAACGAACACGATATCACGATGTCAATGGATAACCAATTGAATACTCAAACCCTCGCCCCTAGTGTGGACTCGCAGGTTTGAATAACTACTAGCCCTCCCCCCTAGTATGGACTCGCAGGCTAGCATCACCCTCGTCCCTAGTGTGGACTCGCAGGTGTGAACCATAAACTACTAACCCTCGTCCCTGGTGTGGACTCGCAGGCTAGCATCACCCTCGTCCCTAGTATGGACTCGCAGGTGTAGACATATAACTACTAACCCTGGCCCCTAATGTGGGCTCGCAGGTTAGCTTAACTACTAACCCTCTCCCCTAGTGTGGGCTCGCAGGTTAGCTTAACTACTAACCCTCGCCCCTAGTGTGGGCTTGCAGGTTAGCTTCAAGAATTTCAAGGTACAGCAGTTCCGATATGACTTATTCATCCTATGACACGATGCGACTCAGTCCAAGTACAAGTGATGACACTACAAGACCCAATCACGATACACAAGAAAACCAATCCAATATGAACTACAAAGCTAATTATAAACAAGGCTATATATACTAGCAGGCATGATATACAAATCACATATAAATAATCAACAAGTGAAACTGTATAATAATATAAATATGCATGTAAATAAACTGTAGAGGGAGGCAAGATATCTTGCCTGGAGGTTGCACGCAAATCCAATAACAATCTAGTCCACTGCTAAGCCATAAAGTTCAAATCATCACAACTGTCTCCGAAAGATGAAACAGATAATGCCAACAGTCTCAGAATAGTCAAATTAGCTAGGATTACCTATCCTTAAGTCCAATTCTGAACACAGGGGCAAAACGGTAATTTCGAACAAAAACGATGTCCGCCGTTGGACCCGCTTTGTACCGAAAAGCGTGCCAGAGTCAGTGGTCTCTAAAGTCGTCAAACTATATGTCAAAATTTTTGGTTTTCCGATACGAACCCAACTGTATGTTCGAAGTTGGATTCCGGTGGGCCGTGCACAAAATTACCCGCTGAGTCGGACTGTGGGGCCCGCAGAACGGCGATCCGATCTACTGTCTCAGAACTGGACCAAAATTGGCATACAGGACCAGAAAAATGATACGGTCCTGTTGGCACAAGTTTCATCTCGATCTGACGATCGTGCACAAAGTAATTGTAAAATTTGCACAGAGGCCGATACGGTAAATTTTGACGGATACGGATCAAATTCGTCGTGCACACAACCAATTTGAATTCCGTCAAAGCCCACACGACCACGAAGCCGTTACGCACATTTTGATGCCTTCGATTCGCGACTACGTCGCCCGGATTGGCGGGGCGCACACAACCAATTTGAATTCCGTCTAAACTGTTTTTGCCAAGTTTTTCTTGGTTTTCAAACTGATTTCATTCACTGGATAGGTAACTACAATTTAAAGTAATGATGGGGTTTCGATCCTGGTTATGCCATCTATAGACCTGTTTAATTAGATTTTTAAAATTGTTGTTTAAACGGCAAGAAATTGCCTTTCTAATCTAGGGTTTCGAACTAAAACTTCGTTCTGTTTTGGTGGTTATTCGTCGATTTTTGAATCAATTAATCACAGATATTGTCGTGTTCTAAGTAAATATCATTACTGAGTCTAGAGGAGGTATAGGTTGTCTATCCATAGAAGCTGACGGATCAAAAATCGCATAACCGTAGGGGAAGAGATACAATTTCGAACTCAGTACCTGGGTCAGGTTGCTGCTGATGTTGCTGTCGTATGCGTGCGCACGGACAACGTTTGGCCGACCTTGGGACGGTGCTCCGGCGTCGTTCGGTGTCGAATCGGCGCGCCAGGTGACTGGGGGAGGTCGCGCGGAGGCGGAGCTGCTTGTGCCGTGTTTGCAAGGGTAGGGTTTGTTGTGTATGGAATCCTGCTCGGCTCTCTCTATACAGTTATATACAACCGCTATCCTGGGTCGGGTTACAGTGCTGAGTTCAGGGATTTGCTCGGGCCTGTGGGAATTGGTGTTGGGCTCTCGGGTTGGCTCGATGTGGGCCGGGCTGAGGGGAAGGCTTTAGTTAGCTAGGCCGGTTGCAGGTAGGGGTGTTGCTACTAGCTTAGTTATAGTTGTTTTATTAATAATTGCTTTCCTTTCCTTTTTTATCTACTCTATTATTTACTAAAGCCTAGTATATACATATATACATATATTGATATGTTCACATATTTATATATATACATACATATGTACTTTTATATATACACACCTATACATATATTTATAATATATATATTTATTTATAAATACACATATACAATATATATATGTATATACATACACATACACACATATTCCTATATATTATACATACATATATATATATATATATATATATATATATATTTTTTTTTTTTTTTTTTTTTTTTTTTTTTTTTTTCTTATATATATATATATATATATATATATATATATATATATATATATATATATATATATATATATAAAATATATAAAATATAAAAAATATATATAAAAAAATATATATATATATATATAAAATATATAAAATATATATATATAATATATATATATATATTATATATATATATAATATATATAAAAAAAAGAAAAAAGAAAAAAAAAGAATATATATATATATATATATATATATATATATATATATATATATATATATATATATATATATATATATATATATATATATATATATATATATACAAATATACATATGTAATATACATTTATATATTCATACACACATTTAATATATATCTATATTTACACACATCCATATACATATATACCTCATATATTTATATACCAATAAATACTCAATTAACAAATAATAATATCTAATAGCAATAATATATTTATTTAATCACCACAGAATAATAAAATAATACTAAAATAATTAAATGGTGGTTTGGTGAATCTATACTACTCACCTTTGTCTGGGTCCAGAAAATTGTACAAACATTGTAAAACAATATTTAATAATAAAATACCAGTTTTGTACAAATATTCAAATGGTTAAAATGTACCTCAATACCTAAAATAATTTAGGGAATATTTGTACACACACAAATATAACTACATGGTCGTCCCTGGTCTCACTGCATGCCTACATAGGCTTGGATTCAGATCGGCTAAGCTCGGGCTAAATCGACACAAACGGGTCTCCTACAAGTCAATAAATATAATAATAATTAATTAAACTTATTTATAATGGTCATGCTATAACTTGGTATGATTTTCCTAGTTAGGACACTCCTATGACTCGGTATTTCCCTACCATGGCTAAACACTAGTCAAAGCACGCCACTGCACTATCCGTACCATGATTCCTGGTCGTCTGCTACTTCAAAACTCAACCATGGCTAAAATCATCTACCGTAAAAACTAACTAAATAATTATTTATAAAAATTCTAAAATTACTATTTAAATCAAATAAATAATTAAAATATTTCAAAAAAAAATTTGGGAAGGGAGGCTACAAAACCGAAGGGCATGACTGTGTAACAGTACACGCCAATTGGTGTTCGGAATAATGTATGCTTTTCGTCGTCAGGAAACATCTTGATTTGGTTGTATCCTGAGAAGCCATCCATGAATGACATGCGCTCAAAGCCACATGTGTTGTTGATCATGATGTCCGTGATGGGAAGAGGGAACTCGTCTTTAGGACATGCTTCGTTTAGATTTCGGAAGTCGATACAAATTCGAATCTTCCTATTCTTCTTGAGGACTGGTACTATGTCGGCGATCCAGTCTGGATGTTGCTCTTCCTGGATGAAGCTGCTGGCTATCAGTTTGTTGACCTCAGCTTCAATAGAATTCATGATGTCCGGGCAGAAACGACTTTGCTGTTGCTTGACCGGCTTTGCGTCTGGATGAATATTGAGTTTATGAAGTACAACCTCGGGGTTTAGCCCTGGCATGTCTTCATAGCTCCAGGCGAACACGTTAATATACTCTCTGACGAGTTGCAAAAGCGCCTCCCGCTCTTCATCTGTCAGGCTTTTGCTGATGAAGATTGGCTTTGGAGAGGACTCATCGCCCAGGTCAACTTGTATAACCTCATCTTCAGTGGGAGGTTCACGAAGTTCGAAGCATTTCTCCCATTGTGCATCTACTTGCTGGACCCAAGGTTCTAACTCGAAAAGTTCGGGTACATCTTCGTCTTCTTCGTAGGCATCAGCAAATACCATATTGACAGACAGAGCTTGCCTGAATACGTCCCCGATGCTGACATCCGAATCAGAAGTTGGTGATCCGGTTGAGTACGAATGCCAGTCACATTCCTCATCTGAGCTTTCAGTAGTTGTTGCAGGTATAACATAACCTAGCCCACATCTGGTCTTGTTGTAATAATCTCGTGGTTTCCCAGCTGGGACTGGCAACTACAAAGGTAATCGCCGTCCGGTGCTGTAATTCAAGCCAGGTGTAGTCTCCAGATCATACCCCTGTTTTTGCATGAGGTATTTAGACCGGAAGCTATACAGATAGAGGGGCAGTCTCCCGGTGTCGGGTTCGAGATCAATTTCTTCTATCCTGATGGGCTGTCACGTCCCAGAACCAGAATACTGGAGAGCGGGGGCAGACATAGCCAGCTACGTATATTGAAATGGATTCCATCTCGCTATACGGTCACGGCTGTCTAGATACATGAGGGTTTATCTACAAGCCAACAGTCTCTTAAGGTCATGAACAAGCCTAGTGTCTCAATCACAAGCAAGTAAGTAAAAGGTTACAAGAAGTATGATCATTAAATATACAATAGTAAGGCGTCCCAAATATTACATATTCAGCTGATCATGAAGCTAGTCGTTACAAAATGTTAGGACTAGCAAGAGTTTAGTCATACATGATCAACCCTAGGATCTGTCAATCATGTTACAGCCCGTAGGTAGACAGTAAGTAAGTGCAATCGAGCTAAACAGGTGCTCGTCGGCTAAACGCCTCAAAAGAATATTTTTACAATAGAGTGGGAGAGCCAAAAATAACCCACTCGTTGCCAGGGTTCCGTCTAGTGGCCATCATCTGGCTGGAAGGTCGGTAGATCCTCTGGAGCTGCTCCGAAATCTGGCCACACAAAACCAGCTGGATCAGACCCCAGAAAGAGCAAGTACCACAAAGGAAGCTTCACTTAGGAACTAAAACCGGCAATCAGCACAAGAGTATAAATAAAGTAATAACTGGAAATAAAGAAAATACATCAGGATGATATACGACGAGATAACCATGGAACTACTCAGACAACCAGGTTACAACCCGTAAACCAAACAAGGACCGGGGTTGTAACCCTTCGTCTGAACAGAACTTGGAATTCTCATTTATCGGTAAAATACAAGCATTCTGGTCATGCAGTAATCAGGATCAGGACAAGACTAGACTGGTTAGACTCCATCCAATCATTTTACGGCCAAGCAAGAATTACGGCTGGATACTTTAACTAACTAGGGTTGTCACAAGCCTAATTACTAACAAGATGCAGTGAGATTATTCCACAGCCACAAGCCCTGCAGTCCATCCAGGTTACCCGGGTTAAAAGATTAGAGTTGAATTCAGGTGGGTACATCGTCCAGGAAACGAATGTACCCTTAGGTAGCTTGAAGGGTGCAACACATGACAGTGTGCTGGAAATATGCCCTACTCGACGGCAGGCTACAGATCCCAAGGCGTGCCCAGGTAACGAGATTACCTGTAGCTGGGAAACCTCGTCATGACTAATGTATTAATCTAGTTGTTAGCCTTAGTCCATTTTAGTAGGTACTCCTGACCGTGGTACTCAGGAGTCCCCTCCTAGACATGATGCAAGACAGGACTGGATTATTTGCACAAGCACAATCGCCCACGGTGTCTGTATTTATTGTACAGGTCATGTCATATCAGGTAGCCGTCACAACAGCTGTTCAAGATAATTCATGTCCGGTTATCATGTCCGGTTATCATGTCCAGTATACTGGTCAGGAGTGCGCCACGACGGGCCACTATCAGGTCATGTCAGGTTAGTCATGTCAGGAGTGTACCACTACGGGTCATTGTCATGTCAGGCTCAATTATCATGTCCAAACATATCAAGTAAATTCGAGATTATCAAGTTCAGGACAAAAGGCGTAAGAATATAAAATGAACGTAAAATATCTAATAAAATATCAATATACAGGGCGATAGAAGAGCCATGCGGCTAAGGCATATACGGCCAGGAATGATCTCATGCGGCTAGAAGAGAACAGCCCATTTGGCTGAATCAATACGGTTCCATGCGGCCAAGGGTTTGGGTTCAATATGGAGCAGGCGTGCGGCTTCATGCGGCTAGAAGGAAGCCCAAGGCGTATGCGGCTCAGGGTTGCTGGAAGTCCATACGGCCAGGAAATGACTGAGCCTCGTGCGACTGAGGGGAGAGAAATCCATACGGCTCGATATAGCGGGCACACATGCGGCTACATAAGCAAGGGCGCATGCGGCTAGGTTCAGTCAAGGGCGCATACGGCTCACAGGAGAGGGTTCTCATGCGGCTGGAGGCGACTTGGGTTCATGCGGCTCGCGGAGCAAGATCCATGCGGCTAGGTCAATGCGATTGCTTATGCGGCTGGGGGGATGACAGTTGCATATGCAGTTTAAATAGTTGCTTCCAGTAATGCGGCTAAGTCCATATAGACTCATGCGGCTGATGAGAAATGAGCCCATACGGCTAAGAATGGGACTCAGCCTCATGCGGCTGGGATTAAGTTTCATGCGGCTTAGAAGTACAAGGGTTTCATGCGGCTGGGGGCGACTTGCCGTATGAATACTCATGCGGTCAAGTACAGCCATGCGCCAGGGAACTGTTCTTCTTCTCCAAATTTCCGAGGAGAAAAACACTATGAGCCCATGCCTTCCAAGCTTCATAAAACCTTCATCCGTAGCCCAAATCCGAACTTCTATAGGTCAAAATGGGGTAGAACGCAATGCTCTTCAACATGGAACCATTAAAACTCAGAAGTAACAAGGTTAAGTAGATCAAAACCCAAGAAATCCGAAAATAATGTAAATATAGATCTACAAGAATCTAGCTATGGAAAGTGAAAATACCAAGTTCTAAAGTAAGTTAAAATGCTGTAAAGAAGAGAATGGAGCAGTAAAATTAGAGTTCCTCCATGAAGCAAGTTGCACTTGCCTAGACCTCTCTCTCCTCTCTCTGGTAGGTAAGAAGTAAATGAGAAAGAAGAAGATGAGATTAATGAAGAGAGAGAAAGAGAATGGGTTAATAAATATGAGTGGTGGTGGTAGGTAGGGGGTTCACCTTGGTTCATAATGAACCAAAATAATCCCAACCGAACCAAGCCATCCCGGGCCAAGAACAAACCAAGCCAATCCATGAAGAAAACTAAACAAGGAATCAAACAATACAAGATAAAATATGTACACGTATTCCAAATACGTAATACGAACCACAGGCATTACAACTCTATCCACCTTAAAAGAATTTCGTCCTCGAAATTTAATTAAGAGGCTAGAGAGACAAGGACAAGCTATATTAATCACAGGCAAGCTATAACCAGGCATGCAATCAGACAATCATACATGCAAGCAAGGGATGGAAAACATAAGGCATGAGGAAGACATTATACCTTACGAGTCAAACAGGTAGGAATATCGCGATCGGATATCATCCTCACGCTCCCACGTTGACTCACCTAGAGAGTGATGACCCCAAGCAACACGGACTAAACTAATAGTCTTGTTCTTGAGTATCTTCTCTCTCCGGTCCAATATAGACACGGGCCTCTCCTCATACAAAGGTTGGTACCAACAACCAGTTTCGAATGATCTAGGATGTGGCTAGGGTCCGGGACGTACCGTCGCAATTGGGACATATGGAATACATCATGCACCTCACTTAGCGACGGCAGAAGAGCAAGACGATAGGATACATCTCCTACTCGCTCCAGGATATCGAACGGCCCTATATACCTAGGACTAAGCTTTCCCCACATGCCAAAGCGAATGACGCCGCGGTTAGGCGAGATCCTAAGGAATACATGGTCACCGATAGCAAACTCCAAGGGACGTCGATGAGCATCGGCCCAATGTCGCTGGCGATCTTGGGCAACTCGAAGACGATCTCTGATCCTTCTGACCACTTTAACTGTCCGGGCAATCATCTCTGGACCAAGCATCTGCCTCTCTCTGACATCACCCCATGCTAGCAGGGATCTGCACTTTCTACCATACAGAGCCTCGAACGGAGCCATCTGGATACTGGCCTAGAAACTATTATTGTACGAGAATTCTGCAAGATGCAGGTGATCTTCCTACGAACCATCGAAGTCGAGCGTACAAGATCTCAGCATGTCTTCAAGAGTCTGGATTGTGCGTTCTGACTGACCATCTGTCTGCGGATGATATGCTGAACTGAACTGGAGACGAGTTCCCAAACTCTCTTGCAAGCTACGCCAAAAGTGTGATGTAAACCTTAAATCTCGGTCCGAGGTGATACTGACGGGCACACCGTGAAGCCTGACAATCTGCCTGACGTACATCTCTGCCAACTGAGCCGTAGACTGACCAACTCTAAATGGAAGAAAATGAGCCACCTTCGTGAGCCGGTCAACTATAATCCAAATAGCATCTCGACCAGCTGGGGATCTAGGCAATCCAGTCACAAAATCCATGGTCACATGCTTCCACTTCCATTCTGGAATCGGCAAGGGCTGAAGAAGTCCAGCGGGCCTCTGATGTTCAGCTTTAACCTGCTGGCAAACCAAACACCGAGAGACAAACCGGGCTATCTCCCTCTTCATGCCATTCTACCAGAAGTGCTGACGGATATCACGGTACATCTTCATGCCACCGGGATGAATAGAATACTGCGAACTGTGAGCTTCTGCCATGACTTCCTGTCTGATATCTCCACTAGGTACACAAAGACGAGAGCCGTATCGAAGTGTACCGTCTTCATGGATACATAACTCTGGTCTTCTTCCTGCCTCACATTCTACTCTGACTCGCTGAAGCTTGGAATCTGTTGACTGCGCCATCCGGATCCTCTCGACTATAGTGGACTGAACTTGCATACTGGCCATAAATGCTACACTGGAAGGAAGAACGACTTCGATACCCATCTTCTGAAGATCTGCTAACAGCTCTGGTTGCGCTGTTAGGAAATAAACTCTGGCTCTCCTGCTCAATGCATCTGCAACAATGTTGGCCTTCCCGGGATGATACTGCAAGCTGACATCATAATCCACAAGTAGCTCCAGCTACCTCCTCTGACGCATGTTAAGATCCTTCTGAGTGAAAACATACTTCAAGCTCTTGTGGTCGGTGAAAATCTCCATCCTATCTCCGTACAAGTAGTGCCTCCACAACTTAAGTACAAACACTACTGCTGTCAGCTCCAAGTCATGGATTGGGTAATTTCTTTCATGATCACGAAGTTGTCGTGATGCATAAGCTATTACCTTTCCATGCTGTATTAGAACACATCCTAAACCTCTGCCCGAAGCATCATAATACACTGAGAATCCTCCGGTTCCATCTGGAAGCGTGAGAATGGGTGCCGTTATCAGGCCCGGCTTTAACTGCTCAAAAGAACTCTGACACTCTGCTGTCCAAGCAAACTGCGCATCCTTACGGGTCAATTGGGTCAATGGCGCTGATATCCGAGCAAAATCTGAAACAAATTACCGGTAATAGCCGGCCAATCTAAGGAAACTACGAACTTCTGCAACGGTGCTAGGCACTGGCCATGACTCAATAGCCACAATCTTCTGGGGATCTACTTCTACTCCTCCTCTGGTGATGATATGACCCAAGTACGAAATGCGATCGAGCCAGAACTCGTATTTACTGAACTTGGCATACAACTGGTGCTCTCTGAGAATCTGAAGAACTATACGGAGATGCTGCTCATGCTCCGTCTCACTCTTGCTGTAAACCAGGATGTTGTCTTGGAATACAATCATGAACTGATCCAAATAAGGCATGAAGACGCGATTCATGAGGTCCATGAATACTGCCGGCGCATTGGTCGCTCCAAATGGCATCACTAGGAACTCCCAATGTCCATACATCGATCTAAACGCTGTCTTCGGGATATCCTACTCTCTGACTCTGATCTGGTGGTATCCTGATCGCAAGTCTATCTTCGAGAACACTGAAGCCCCTTTAAGTTGATCAAACAAGTCATCTATCCTCGGGAGAGGGTTTCTGTTCTTGATTGTCACTGAGTTCAAGGTACGATAATCTATACATAACCTGGACGTACCATCCTTCTTTTTTACTAGAAGCATCGGGTCTCCCTAAGGCGATCCACTTGCACGAATGAATCCCTTGGTCCTGAGTTCTTCAATCATCTTGTACAAAATAACCAACTCTGAAGGCGCCATCCTATAGACTCGCTCTGATACTGATGCTGTTCCGGGGATCAAGTCTATAGTGAACTCGATCTCCCGCTCTAGCGGCATCCCTGGAAGCTCTTCTGGGAAAACATCTGGGAACTCATCCACTATCCTAGGCAACTGAACTGCTGCTACTGCCATCCGCAATACTGGAGGAGAAGACTCAACTTCGCCTCGGGAGAAGAAAAACTCTGGCTCGCCTGGAATGCTAAAAACAACCCTACCAATATGGCAGTCTATTCTAGCATACTGGTTCCTCAACCAATCCATCCCTAGGACCATATCATAATCGGCCATCGGAAACTCTATCAATCTAGCGGGGAACTCTCTACCGCTAACTATGATCCGACACGAGGAAAACACTCTATCGACTCCCACAAGTCCGTTACCAGTAAGTATATTGAGCCTTACTGATAACGACTCGGGCTTCAATCCTATCCGTATCACGAATCGTGCAGACATAAAAGAATACAATGCACCAGAATCAAATAAAGCTGAAGCTGGAAATGAGTTGACGAGAATAGTACCTGCCACTACCTCTTCTGGTCCCAATCCTTCCTCTGCAGTCATCACCATAGCCTGACCATGCCCTCGGGGTGTTGGTCCCCTCTGCTGAAATCCTCGCTCCCTGCTTTGACTCTGGGCTTGGGCTTGTGCATACTGCTGGGGGTTCTGCTGCTGGAATACTTGGGTCTGAGGCGGCAATGGCCTCGGCAATGGATACTGCTGCTGCTGCTGGACTGGAACTGGGGCTGGTCCCCTCACCGAAGAGCTAGAAAGGTTGGACGATGATGAACCACCCCTATTCAGGCAGGATCCAACCCTATGGTCTGGTGCTCCACAAGCCAGACACAATCCCTGTGCCCTGCGATATTCTGCCACTACATGGCCTGGCTTCCCACAATGAGAACAACCCACTGCGGAAGATTGCTTCTGCTTCTACTGCTGCTGCTGAGGGTACGTCGGGGTTGAATGCTGAACCGACGTTACTGAGGCCACCCGTCTTGGAGCTCCAATAGTCAAAGCCCTGGCTGCCGGGGCTGGTGCTGAAGACTGATTCATCTGGCCATGGGATCTCTTTCGACCTCCGGCCCTATCCACAATCCTCTGGGAGGTATACTCATGCCTCCTAGCTGCTCTCAAGACTGCATCAAAAGTCTGATGCTCAAACTGCTCGACTGCCAACAAGATCTCTAGGTGAAGTCCCTGCTGGAACCGCTGGGCTCTATCATACTCGGTTGCTACCAAGGTAGGAGCAAACAGACTGAGTCTGGAAAACTCGGTCGCATATCCGTCGACCGTCCTGCCTCCTTGCTTCAGATTGGTAAACCTCGTCTGCAGATCATATCGAGCCACGGCATCAAAATACTTGGTCTGAAATCTCTCTCTGAATACTGCCCAAGCAATGGGTGCCGCTAATCCAACAGTCTGCGCTGCCCACCAGCTGCGGGCAAGATCTAACAACTGCAGGCGCACAACGGCCACCTTCTCGTTCTCTGGGGTCCTGGCTGCTTCTAGAATCACCTCTGTGTCCTGAAGCCATGCATCTGCGGCGATAGCATCTTCACTACCGTCAAAGAACGGAGGGTTCAAGCGCTTGAAGCTGTTGGCCGCGCTGTTACCCTGATGACCTCCTCTGGTCAGAGCATCCGCCACTGCCTGTTGCAAGGCATCTCCACGACGATCTTGAGAAGCTATCAAGGTCCTGACGAGTCCTACTAAAGTGCCATCATCAGGTTCTACAGGTTGAACTAGCTGAACTGGAGGCTCTTCTCCAATAGGCTCGACTCTGGAGGCTACTCCGGAGTGCTGGGCTTGATCTCCAGGTTGCTTCTGGTCTACGGAAGGTGCTCCGCCTTGCTGACCGGCAGGTCCAGGAATAATACCGCTGAAGAAGACGACATAGGAAACAATAGGAAAGGACCAGGACAGATCAACGATACAAGCATATGATCAGGACAAGAATCCAGGAATTCAGAAGATATGAGCAGAGATTAAGGACGAATACTGATTGAGACATCTATTCGGTAAACCCTCACATATCTTGATTTACAAGACCTGCATGGGCTACCACTTAAACCATGTCACGCCCCAGAACCAGAATACTGGAGAGCGGGGGCAGACATAGCCAGCTACGTATATTGAAATAGATTCCATCTCGCTATACGGTCACGGCTGTCTAGATACATGAGGGTTTATCTACAACCCAACAGTCTCTTAAGGTCATGAACAAGCCTAGTGTCTCAATCACAAGCAAGTAAGTAAAAGGTTACAAGACGTATGATCATTAAATATACAATAGTAAGGCGTCCCAAACATTACATATTCAGCTGATCATGAAGCTAGTCGTTACAAAATGTTAGGACTAGCAAGAGTTTAGTCATACATGATCAACCCTAGGATCTGTCAATCATGTTACAGCCCGTAGATAGACAGTAAATAAGTACAATCGAGCTAAACAGGTGCTTGTCGGCTAAACGCCTCAAAAAATACTTTTACAATAGAGTGGAAGAGCCAAAAATAACCCACTCGTTGCCAGGGTTTCGTCTAGTGGCCATCATCTGGCTGGAAGGTCGGTAGATTCTCTGGAGCTGCTCCGAAATCTGGCCACACAATACCAGCTGGGTCAGATCCCAGAAAGAGCAAGTGCCACAAAGGAAGCTTCACTTAGGAACTAAAACCGACAATCAGCATAAGAGTATAAATAAAGTAAGAACTGGAAATAAAGAAAATACATCAGGATGATATATGACGAGATAACCATGGAACTATTCAGACAACCAGGTTACAACCCGTAAACCAAACAAGGACCGGGGATGTAACCCTTCGTCTGAACAGAACTTGGAATTCTTATTTATCGGTAAAATACAAGCATTCTGGTCATGCAGTAATCAGGATCAGGGCAAGACTAGACTGGCTAGACTCCATACAATCATTTTACGGCCAAGCAAGAATTATGGCTGGATACTTTAACTAACTAGGGTTGTCACAAGCCTAATTACTAACAAGATGCAGTGAGATTATTCCACAACCACAAGCCCTCCAGTCCATCCAGGTTACCCGGGCTAAAAGATTAGAGTTGAATTCAGGTGGGTACATCGTCCAGGAAACGAATGTACCCTTAGGTAGCTTGAAGGGTGTAACACATGACAGTGTGCTGGAAATGTGCCCTACTCGACGGCAGGCTACAGATCCCAAGGCGTGCCCAGGTAACGGGATTGCCTGTAGCTAGGAAATCTCGTCATGACTAATGTATTAATCTAGTTGTTAGCCTTAGTCCATTTTAGTAGGTACTCCTGACCGTGGTACTCAGGAGTCCCCGCCTAGACATGATGCAAGACAGGACTGGATTATTTGCACAAGCACAATTGCCCACGGTGTCTGGATTTATTATACAGGTCATGTCATGTCAGGTAGCCGTCGCAACAGCTGTTCAAGATAATTCATGTCCGGTTATCATGTCCGATTATCATGTCCAGTTTACTGGTCAGGAGTGCACCGCGACGGGCCACTATCAGGTCATGTCAGGTTAGTCATGTCAGGAGTGCACCACTACGGGTCACTGTCATGTCAGGCTCAATTATTATGTCCTAACATATCAAGTAAATTCGAGATTATCAAGTTCAGGACAAAAGGCGTAAGAATATAAAATAGACGTAAAATATCTAATAAAATATCAATATACAGGACGATAGAAGAGCCATGCGGCTAAGGCATATGCGGCCAGGAATTATCTCATGCGGCTAGAAGAGAACAGCCCATGCGGCTGAATCAATACGGTTCCATGCGGCCAAGGGTTTGGGTTCAATATGGAGCAGGCGCGCGGCTTCATGCGGCTAGAAGGAAGCCCAAGGCGTATGCGACTCAGGGTTGCTGGAAGTCCATGCGGCCAGGAAATGACTGAGCCTCATGCGGCTGAGGGGAGGGAAATCCATGCGGCTCGATATAGCGGGCACACATGCGGCTACATAAGCAAGGGCGCATGCGGCTAGGTTCAGTCAAGGGCGCATACGGCTCAAAGGAGAGGGTTCTCATGCGGCTGGAGGCAACTTGGGTTCATGCGGCTCGCGGAGCAAGATCCATACGGCTAGGTCAATGCGATTGCTTATGCGGCTGGGGGGGTGACAGTTGCATATGCGGTTTAAATAGTTGCTCCCAGTAATGCGGCTAAGTCCATATAGACTCATGCGGCTGATGAGAAATGAGCCCATGCGGCTAAGAATGGGACTCAGCCTCATGCGGCTGGGATTAAGTTTCATGCGGCTTAGAAGTACAAGGGTTTCATGCGGCTGGGAACTGTTCTTCTTCTCCAAATTTCTGAGAAGAAGAACACTATGAGCCCATGCCTTCCAAGCTTCATAAAACCTTCATCCGTAGCCCAAATCCGAACTTCCATAGGTCAAAATAGGGTAGAACGAAATGCTCTTCAACATGGAACCATCAAAACTCAGAAGTAACAAGGTTAAGTAGATCAAAACCCAAGAAATCTGAAAATAATGTAAATATAGATCTACAAGAATCTAGCCATGGAAAGTAAAAATGCCAAGTTCTAAAGTAAGTTAAAATACTGTAAAGAAGAGAATAGAGCAGTAAATTGGACTTCCTCCATGAAGTAAGTTGCACTTGCCTAGACCTCTCTCCTCTCTCTGGTAGGTAAGAAGTAAATGAGGAAGAAGAAGATGAGATTAATGACGAGAGAGAAAGAGAATGGGTTAATAAATATGAGTGGTGGTGGTAGGTAGGGGGTTCACCTTGGTTCATAATGAACCAAAATAATCCCAACCGAACCAAGCCATCCCGGGCCAATAATAAACCAAGCCAAGCCATGAAGAAAACTAAACAAGGAATCAAACAATACAAGATAAAATATGTACACGTATTCTAAATACGTAATACGAACCACATGTATTACAAGGGTTGTGGGTCATTCTTCCGGCCGAAGATGATTGGATGATCCTCTCCCTCGACTATGAAGCAAGCGTCTTCTACGGGAGTAAATTGGTTTGCGGTGTAGACATTTGTCACCTGTGTGTGTAGGTTGGTGCCTATACCGTGTTCCATAATATTGTACAAAGCTTATTAAGCTCGAGGTAGTTCAAAGATAGCCCTTTATTGATGAAGTAAGGTATCTTTTTCGGTGGAATTACATCATCTGCGGACGGAACATCAGTGTGAGCAGCCACATACTTGGCCAGCTCTAATTCTTCTTCGGCCACCTCCTGTGTCATTGAAGACTGGAAGGACGACCTGGGCAGCTTAATCATCAGTGGCTCCACTGGTGGAGCAGAACGTGGAGTCGTTGGCGTACTAGCGACCCCCTGTTTAGTGCTTGGTGTGAGGTGGGGAGTTGTTGGCTCGCTAGCAGTCCCCGGCTTAGCGCTCGGCTGTCGACTCATTCTGGGAAGACGAATCGTTATTGGCTTGACAGAGGGATTGAGCTCCTCTGTTTGTTGCTGGCTGTCTCTTGGCAGCCTGATTGTCAGTGGCTCCATAGTAGATCTCGGCCCTTGGCTAGACCTTGGCAGTCGGATTATCATATGATCCTTTTGTGCAGTGAGCACCGGAAGACTCATTGTTTCTCTACGCAAAGTGGCTGTGAGAGGTGCCGTCCTACCTGGTTTGTAGGATTGGAGATGGATCCTCAAAGGTTCCTCCGGCTCCACAATGGCCTCCATCTGCTCTTGAACATCTTCGTTGATCAGGTGCCTCTTGGATTTCTCGTACAAGCAAGAATCCGAATAATAAGATTCGACCCCTTTGAAGGGATCGATATGGGCAAATTACATCTTCAAGAAGTCGTACTTGTCGATGTACTTGAAGTACTGGTACAATATGGAAGGCACGATCATATAATCGTGTATCCACGAACACCCCAGAAGAATATTGTAGGAGGTGTCTGTGTCGATGACATAGCAGGTTACTTCCGACTGAAGGTCGCCAATTTGGCACTTCAGACGAATCTTTCCGATGGGATAGCTTCTTCCGGAATTGAAACCGCTGATGGCGGTACTGGTAAGAGTCAGCCGATGCATAGGGATGCGCAGATGATGAAGCAAGCTCTTGGGGATAATGCTTATCGAAGAACCGGGATAAATGTGCATCCGATCCACCTTGACGTCACCGACCTATCCAGTATAATACAGAGGGCGATCGTGTAGCTTGGTTTTGATAAGCATGTCCTGCGGAGTGAACCTAATATTGGACATGGCCCCTGTGCAAGCGCTGTCTTGGAGATCTGCCGACGAGCTCTTCCCAGTGAGATTGACCTGATCTAGATATGCGTCGACATTCTGGAGTGCCTCGCTCAGTACGATGCGAACATCTTTGGAGAGTCTCAGGAGCTCATATAATGAGAATTTGGCCGGTGTGTTGGCCAGTTGTGACAAAATGTCAAAATTGTAGGGCTTCTTCAGCCCGTAAGGAGTGTCTTTTCGGAGCGGCTTGTCAAAGCGAGTCTCCTTTGGCTTCGGCTTCTCGGCCGGCGGAGGCTGAGAAGGTCCTGGAGCGTCAGCAGCGGCCGGCTGGCGTTCATCAGCTGAGTTACCCGGTGTAGGTTGGGATTGTGTACCAGACCGGGTGACGACAGTCGTAGCTTCTTCGACATCTGCCGAGATTGTTCGGCAGGACTTGACTTTCCTACCCTTCTTCTTACCGATGGAGGGTATGGCGGGCTGAGTCACTTCAGGTACCAGGTTCGGATGGACCCACATGACCTCCCTTCGTGATGTGGTGAGGGACACTAGACCAGCAGCCTGGTCTCGGGTAGGTAGAAGATTAGCGACCTCCATCTTTGCCCGAGGGACGGGTACTACTTCATCTTAAGTCTTTGTCAGAGGGAAGCTGCCGAATTAGACTGACACCATGTTGGCAGCGACCGTCACCTCCTCAAAATCAATGGCCAGGGCCTTGGAATCGATGAGGTTTTGGATGTACCGCTTCAGTTGAAAGCAGTCTTGAGTGGCATGGTGGACGTAGCGATGGTAGTGGCAGTACTTGGGGCTCTCCATCTCTTCAGGACGAGGTTCACGCCTTGGAGGAGGGAGCTGAATTTGATCTCCTTGTATAAGCATGTCAAGGATGGGCTTGACATGGCTGTCTTCGAAGGAGTAAGTCATCTGCGGCCACTGCTTCTCTGCCGGCTTCGGTTCAGTCTTCTGGGATGTGTCGGCCACCATAGCCTGTTTGCCCTTGTTGCCTCGGTTGTTGGAGGAATTACCGCCGTTGTTGTTGTTAGCGTTAGGGCGTTTGCCCTTGTCCTCTCCTTCCGAGATGTGCAATCCCAGTTGGCGAGCTTTCTTCAACTTGTCTTCTGCGCTAGTGGCGCTAATGATGAAAGTCTTCTAGTCCTTAAACTGACTTTCGCCTATCCAGAGGCTGATTGTGGGGAGCAGCCTCTTTTGGCAAATTTCAATCAAGGAAGAGTTCGAATTACCGGAGGGCAACTTCATCGCGGTTTGGCAAAACCGCTCAATATAGTTCCTTGTCAGCTCCTTCTCGCCTTGAACAACGTCCATGAGAGTTGACATTGTGACATCCTGTCCTTCTTCATAGAACCTCTCCAAGAACATACGTTGAAGCCGACGAAGGAATGGATGCAGTTGTTCGGCAAGTTACAGTACCAATCGAATACGACCCCTTCTAGTAGGTCACGTATCGACTTGCAGAGGTCTTGCCATCTTATGGATTAATGTTGAATGGCTTGTACCGTGGAGGGAAGGGGACATCTCTCCATGCAGCAGGATACGGTTGTCGTATCCTGAGGTCATGATAGTTTTCTCGGGTGTCAAACATTGCCCGAAGCTCCTGGACCTCTCTTCTTGCCTCCCTAGCCTCGTCTACAGCAGTGGGAGCCGACATCCCCGGTAGATTGTCGCCCGGGGTTGGTGTAGTTGTGTTTGAGTCTGCATTAATTGCGGGACCCATGCTTGTCTGGCCAGGCGTCCTTCCTTGGAGAGTCAGCAGGGCTGCCTTAATCTAATCTACTGACTTGACCAGGGTATGAAGTATGACCTCAAGAGTGTCGAGGCACTGTCAATCGCTGGGACCATCCTGGTCATTCTCAGTCATAAATACTGTTCTTACACGGGGAACAGTGGAAGGAACTGTGGAGGAGGTGCTCTCCGAATCATATCCCCAAATGGAGAAGTCATCGGGATATGTAGGAATGTTCTCCTCCGGTTCGGACTCGGTGGAAGTGCTACCCCCTGCATAGGAGGTTGCTTCATCTTGGCACCCATGGACGTTTCCAGGGGTGTCTGGTTCTGTTGTATCTGTTGGGAGAACTGTCTCCCTTGGTTCATCTTCTTGGAACACCAAATTGTCGTGGATGTTCCGGGGAGTGCTACCCCCAGCTTCGGCTACCCCCAGGGATGTAGATGACGAATCTCCAAGTGTTGAAAATTTTGTCTTAGAGCGGGTGCCTTGATAAACTCCTCCTGTGGTGGTTGTGGACAACCGCTTGGATGAGAGTTTATTAGCCGCGCCAGTTGAGATCATCGGGCTAGAGACTTTCTTCCCTTCCTTGCTGGTAGGGACTTTTCGGGTAGAAGTGCAAGAGGCGAAAGGAAGCATCTCGTATCTCGAACCTTGTTCTAGGACCACTGGCCGCTGCAGTCGTTGGAAGACGGACTGCCGGTCCTCTTGTACTGCTGTTTTGTTGCAGCAGAAGTTGACAATGACTTGAGTGCAGTGATGTCCATGGAAGGACTCTCTGTACACCAAGCTTTCTTCTATTTTCTTGCGCTTGTAAAAGATCACATCACGCAAGTCACGTGCTTCTCGAGCAACCTTCACACTCGTTTTGTGGGCCTGGGGATCCCGAGCACACGAGTGTGTTGGTATCATGTTTGCTCCCTGACGTGGGGCTAGTAAAAGTACTTGCCCCTGATCATTGCTGGGAGACTCTTGACCACCATGTCCGATGGCCGCCGGGGGCTGGACACGGGTAGTTTTTTACAACTTTTCATCAGAGGCCCGCGTAACAGTTAGCAGTACTCCCTGATGGTCAGAAGTTGGGATAGCTGACTGAGCTCGATGAGCCCGCGCTGTCCTAGACTTCTTTGCTCTAGCCCCCGATGGTGCATAGTAGAAGGAGTCCAAATTGTGCCGCACAGAGTCTGGCACACCCTCATGAGAGCTTCTGAGGTCAGGACCGCATGAGAGCCGGTCAAAGACTGAACCTGAGCCGTATAGGGTGGATGGCCTGTGGCTGGGATTGAATGTCGCATAAGCCATCTCCATGCGGTTGGGCTTGGTGGCCGCATAATCATCCTACATGAGGCTGGAAATTGTGGGGGCCACATGAGCCTTCTGTATGCAGCTGGAATTTGTGGCCGCATGATGCTTTTGTATGCGGCTGGAGCTTGTGGCCGCATGAACCTTCTCCATGCGTCTGGAGTTTATGGCCGCATGAACTTTTTCCATGCGGCTAAGATTGGTGGCCGCATGAGCCTTCATGCGGCGGGCGCCCTTATGCGGCTTTCGCACAGAGTTGCCCCTTGCTTTCGCAAGTCCAACATCGTAGTACTTTTCTCTGTCGGACTTGGGGACAGCAGGGTCCTCTGTGGCCTGAAGTGGGGCCGCATGTGAGTCTTCTCCGCTGTCTTGGTCAGCAGAGAACACTTCTTCCAGGGCTTGGGGAGGAGCAGCAGTCTTGGGCCTCCACTCACTGTGGGCCTTCTTCGTGCCGGCTCGCTTCTGGACCGGGCTAGCGCTCCCATCGGAGAGCATCTCTTCAAACTCTTGCTGGTCGAAGCGAACAACCAGCATCTATTACGTGGAGCCGAGCTTGGCTGCGTCTGATTGCGTCACCAACTTCTCAGCAGTGGAAAAGTTACTCCCCAGCAGAGTCGCCATCGTATTTGCCATTGATTATAAAAGAACAGAACAATTTTATGGGAGGACGGAACTTTTAATTCACAATTACAAACTCGCTCGTACAAAGAGAGCCTAGGAACAAAACCTAGAAAAAGTAATCTAAGTACAATTGTTTAGTTTTTGATTTTGGGGGGGGTGACGGTAGAGGCTCGGGAAAGTGATATCAACTCTGCCTTACTCCTTGGACGATCGGACACAACCATGACTTTGGCGAAGAAATGCTCTCTGTCTCTTGGCTGCTCTGTGTGTGTACAAAGGAATAATCCCATGCTATTTATAGAAATTTGTGATGAGTGGGGTGTGCAGCAACTGCACCTTAAAAAGTGGACGGTTGGGGATTGGTTAAGATTAACTTTGATCTGTTTGTTGGGAATCAATCTGGACTGTTGCGTTGGTTGTAATAAATCTGTATTGTTATGATTTGTTGGTAGCAATAAATCCGAGTGGATAAGTCTTAGTCAATCTTCTGCCACGTATCCTAACTGCCATTATGCTGCGAGCCGCATGAAAGGCGTCCTGGCAGAGCCGCATAAGTGTGGTCTGGTAATTGAGCCGCATAAGGGTGGCCTTACAACTGAGCCGCATGAGGATGGCCTCACAACTGAGCCGCATGAGGATGGCCTAACAACCGAGCCGCATAAGGGTGGCCTCACAACCGAGCCGCATGAGGATGTCCTCACAACCGAGCCGTATGGGGGTGGCCCCCACAACCGAGCCGTATGAGGATGGCCTCCCAACTGAACCGTATAAGGGTGGCCCCCACAACCGAGCCGCATGGGGGTAGCCCACACAACCGAGCCGCATGAGGATGGCCTCCTAACTGAACCGCATAAGGGTGGTCCCCAAAATCGAGCCTCATGGGGGTGGCCCCCACAACTGAGCCGCATGAGGATGGCCTCCCAACTGAACCGCATAAGGGTGGCCCCCACAACCGAGCCGAATGAGGGTCACATAGGCGGTCCGCATAGAGAATTTCCTTAGAATTTATGAATTGTGCCAGATATCTCAGAGATTTTCTCGTCTTTTGATGAGCATGACGCGTCTCTTCATTATGTCAGAGCCGTCAGAACTGTCACTTTGTGTCAGAGCTATTAATGGCCTGCTACAGTCATTATGGCCAGCTGTATTTGGACTTCTTCGAGCCGCATGAGGCCACGTGGCTCTTCCTGAGCCGCATAAGATTTCTGAGCCGTATGCGGCTCTCTGGGACTTTCTGAGCCGCATAAAGCTCTTCAAGCTTTTGAGCCGTATGCTGAATCTGGACCGCATATGAATTACTATTCTTTTTCATACTTTTACAGCGGCGTAGGCTGGATGTACCCACTTCTTGTGCCCCTACACTGGGTGCGGGTCGTGACAGCGCCTGAAGCCGAAGGGGGCCATGCGCCGAGCTGGGGAGGGGGCCATGCGGCTAACTGAGGAGATGGGCCATGCGCCCAAAGCGGCTCCTCCCTTATAGAGCACTGGGCTCGAGGCGAAGGGCTTGAAATTTGAAACCTGAGGGCAGGAAACCGGCATTCCCATGAGCGACTCCGACGAGGAGGCCGGAGCGCCTGCGCCGCGCCAGATCCACGAGGGATGATGGTCGGCCTCAAGGTCGGGGGAGGAGAAGGGGGATCCAGCGGGGTCGGGGAGCATAGGGCCTCGCCAGGCCGCCGGGGAGAGAAAGACTGCAGGAGGATGGGGGAGGATGAAGGAGGAGGTGGATGGAAAGGAGGGGGATGGGAGGGGTGGAAGACCGGCGGAGGAGAGTACGCGGAGGTGGGGGAACAGGCGGGCCGCGAGGGGGGCGCCGTTGATGACCGCCCGGAGAACGCGTGGAGGTCAGGGGGAGAGCCATGGGAGCTGAGGAAAGGAGAAAGGGAAGGAGGGAGCCTCCGACCGCAGGCTAGCGGCGGTGAGGGGAATCCCGCTGGGGAGAGCTCGGGGAAAGGAGGAGCAGAGCCGTTATATATATATATATATATATATATATATATATATATATATATATATATATATATATATATATATATATATATATATATATATATATACAATAGTTTACAACTATTGTACCAGTTGCATTTGTACATCGGTTTCATTCAATGTACCAGTATACAACTTTGAAGATAACTGATGACTGGTTTGCTTTTTGTGATACCCATTCCCTCAAACAGGAGTATATGTATGTGAATGCAGTAAACAGGGCATTGGGGTTTAGTAGATAGGTGAGTATCAATCTTAACAATAGGAAATCGAGGAATGGGGTTATAGAGTATATAGCAGTATAGGTAGTGCCTACCTATATCTAAACTAGCCTAAACTTAGGTAATAGGTAGGCAGCTCTGCTACCAAAACAATAGCATTATTAGGCAATAGATGGACTGTGTGGTCGAGTAAGTGAAGTCTATTAACCTACAATCTATAGTGTCAGTAACAAGGGATGTAGAGTGTTAATAAACAGGTAAGGAGTTTATGTACGCCTATATAGAAGAGGTTTAGGGGTATACTATGGTGTTGATAACTTAGTCAAAATAGTACAATAACATAGTAACAGAGGTAGGTTCGACCTCGAAAATAGTATACCCATATATATATATATATATATATATATATATATATATATATAACATAGTAACAGAGGTAGGTCCGACCTCGAAAATAGTACCCATATATATATATATATATATATATATATATATATATATATATATATATATATATATATATATATATATATATATATATATATATATATATGGGTACTATTTTCGAGGTCGGACCTACCTCTGTTACTATGTTATATATATATATATATATATATATATATATATATATATATATATATATATATATATATATATATATATATATATATATATATATATATATATATATATATTAGACTGACATATCCAGTAGGGGCATAGAACCAAAGTCAACCTAGTAAATTGGGAAAAACCAAATCGATTGAGTCAAAGACTTAAAAGACCAAGTAAAATAGATCATTCTTGATTTCAAATTATCTATTAACATTGTAATTCATAAAATAGGTCATTTGGCCTCGAGCTTGGCACCAGACCCGTATCATCATCTCAGGAAACTAGGCGAGTATGTTTGCTGTTTGTTTTCGATATTGTTAATTACTATATTTCATTGTTAGTTATTTAATATTTGATTTTCGACACGCTCGTCACGCGGATAATATGTCATGTATCTCCTTTCATATCTTGCCATGCTTCTTGTCTGTCATGTCAGGAAGAAGAAGTACCAAGTAGATGTGTGATCAGACCAGTAGATCGTGATTATTTTATCTTGCTATTAGACCGTTATTATTTAGACCGTGTTTATTTTATTGCTATTAGTCTATGGGGATGCAAATCCCAAGTAGACCATGGGGTGTCATGCCCCAGCCGATCACACATTGAAAGGAGTAATTCAACACACTTAGATAGCTATGTTTTCTTATTTCACCCTTGATATATTTTTATATATTTTTCTGTCTCTTGTTCATTGTATTACCATGCTATATTAGATTTTCTCACATCGAAACGAGTATAGTTCCAATATATTAGATTTTTTTATTTCACCCTTGATATATTTTCATATATTTTATGGCTAACCTCTGTTTTGTAGTCATTACCATATATTGGAACTGCACTCAATGAATTGTACTCGTTCCATCCTGACTGGATAAACATTTTAGGTGATTGTGATGAGGACGTGTGCCCTAACCAGTATGGTCCATACATGGGAGACATAGTCGAGGCAGATTTTGCTTTCAGGAGAAGTTTGCAGCATCTGACCCTGCTGCACATGCTTAGATATATTTAGTTAGCATTGAGACATGTAGTGGATATTAACATTTGACTTTGAGACATGTACTTTGAGATTTTGTTTGTCTTCTGGATTTCCTATATTTCATATTCTGAGACTTTATATAATTTTCTCTATTTCATTTAGAGCTGAGTTGTGTGGTCTTGTGTTGTTGTCTTCCAAGTGGAGTATATTAATACTGCATGGTGGTTCATCGTAATTTGATTACAGCATCCTACCGTCGACACCGTTGCGTAGGATGAGCATGCGCACGATTCAAGCCCAAAAACTGGGCGCAGGTCGTGATACTATTAGTTCAAAGTGAAATCTATTGGACATCTTACTTGTATTCAAGGAAGGATCATTGACTAGAAAATATAAGGTACAGATTTAGTCCTTGGAACATTGTTAGGATTCCATCCCAAAACCTCTGTGATCTACTATTTTCTCTTTAGATAGAGCAAGTCCTGTGATAGAATGACTTTAAGCCTTAATGAGTTCTTGAGTATTTGGAATGCTCGATGTGCTTTATAGGAAGTACGGCTAGCTCAGCACTACAAAGGGACAAGTACCCCATGCTACAGTGGTGTGACACCATATGAGATGGGACCTCGACATTGGGACGTGTCATAGCAGTGTAGCACCGCATAAATGTAGATAGCCGACTGTTCAAAGATAAAGAGTTGTAGTTCAGCACTACAAAGAGGCTGTGACCTCATGCTACCGTGTTATGATACCACGAGAAGGTTGGACCTCGATTTTGGGTCATGTCATAGCTATGTAACACCATAAGGAACTGAAAGACTTCATGATGGGAAAAGTTAAACTCTCTAAACAACTCACCTAGGTGTATGAACAGAGATGTAGGCCATCTCTTGAGTGTAAAAACTGTAGCACCCAAAATACGTACACAGATACTACTTCAGCACATGGCCTTATTTAATGTGTGACCATAGGCACAGTTTAGGAAGGATAACAGCTATGATTTTAAATTCAAGGCATATTCGAATGGGTATCTTCTTGTTGTTTGTCCCATGCGAGAAGATTCAAGTCGTAAACGACATTTATCCCAATGCATGATGTATAATCATAGTGGAAAATGCTAATCCCATATACTGAAATATGCAAGGAGAATGTTGGGGTTTTCTATCTTGAACTCTAGAAAATAGTCCCATATTTATGTGACATATCTATGTGTGTATTTCAATACAAGATTCTTTTTTTATTAGCTTGTGCATATAGGAGTGTTACCCATGTGGTTGAGGTAGTGGGATATTTTTCTAGTGGGCAAAGATCAAGACCTCCAAGAATATTTATATTTTATGTCACTCATTCTTTTGGATTTCCTTAGAAGCTAGGCCTCAAATGGGCTTAGCGACTCGGACTTGGACAAAGGGCGAAGGGCCAAAGTTGCGCTTTAATGACGCACTATGCACGTACGCATTGGGTATGAGATGGCACTTCGTTGCGTTCATTTCCCGAGCTCGCGCTAAGTAGAGAGCTAAGCTCCACAGAAGTGCAGGAGCGCAGGAGTAAGGATGCAACGGGCTCCTATATAGAGCTGTTGCTTCCATCGAATTGCTGCTTCTTGCAAGCATGTTGCTTCTTGCGAAACAGTTATTCGTGTACTTCGTGGGCGTAACTGTCCACTTAGTGGGATTACTGTTGTAACATTCCACTTAATGGGGGTGCTAATCTCTGAATTTACTGTCCATGATGGGTAGTGGGCAGTTAGGGGACTTAGCTCCCCATATAATATCAAGTGCTTCTTTTTTGGGAAACAAACAATGTTTTCGTTTAATTAAAGTTAGCTAATTTTATTGCCACGAGATATATTTTTATTAGTTATTTTTGGTTCTACTTCTACAGAAAAAGAATTCGTTTTTTTGGGACAAATTACTTAATGACATCTTATATTGTTATATTTTGGCACCACAAATTTATAACTTATTTTTTTGAAATATCTTTCATTAATTTTGAAACACATTGTGGACCACTTCAAAAGAATATAATATAAGTATTCAAATTGTGCTTTTATAGTACAAAATATAGTTTTTAGGATTTGTTTGGTTAATCGAGAGTCCAACGCAACATCAAAAATGCAAACTCGCTATATAGTAACAGTAATGTATAATTTATGAATTCAAACCCAAATCAGTGTAAAGCAGTCTTTTAAAAATTGGACCGGACATGCCGGTTCAACAGGTTGAATTGTGAACCAATAGTTTTTTTTGGGACGCATCAGAGTTGACTGACTATTTTTTTTCAAAAATTAAATGTAAATAATTATTTTGTAAAAATAAGTGTCTAGAAGTAATTGAACTTGAACCACTTAAATTAATTTAGTGCTTGAATCACTGATTGAACCGAACTGATTGAACCGATTTGATCGAATCTAGTACATTATCCGGATCAATTTCTAATCCAGTTTTTAAAACTTTGGTATAAAGGCCACTATGAACTCCCATCAAATCGGTGTCAATCGCATTGAATTACACAAGTTAATAAAAATTTATAAGATTCATTGATACATTTGACATCAACAATCTGACAATTCAACTTTGGATATTTTTCAGAAATTAACGTTTGACTATTAGAGAATGGACGCATAAAACCAAACCAGCTTGCATAAGTAATCAATTAAGTTGTTGACCAGTGCACATTTTGACCTTCGTCTCTACTTTTCTCTTCTTTTAGTGTATAAGATTTAATTTGTCCCATTCATATATACTGTGTTGGACCCATTCATATTATTTACAATTTGACTTTTGTAATAGAAACATTATATCGCACAAAATGTTGGGGAATTGAATTAGCCATACTCTCTCTCTCTCTCTCTCTCTCTCTCTCTCTCAAGTGATTGTATGACCGCGTCTTGTTAAGATATTACGTGTTTAATTCCATTCTTGTATTATGAAAACTAGCATATGTGCACGTGCCTTGCACGTATTTTAATATTTTTTAATTAGTTTAGAAAATATTTTTAGGAAGACCAAAGGATAGTCTTCCTAATTACTAAGTTGTCCTTATTAAAATTAATGAACTATTTTTAATTAGTATAAGTATGTAAGGGTATTTTCGGAATTCAAAAGTTTTACCATCTAAGTTTTCCTATTATATAGTAGAATAGATATTATGGAGACTAGCATATGTGCACGTGCCTTGCACGTATTTTAATATAACTCTTTAGGAATACCAAAGGGTAGTCTTTCTAATTACTAAATTGTCCTTATTAAAATTAATGAACTATTTTTAATTAGTATTATGTAAGGGTACTTTTGGAATTCAAAAGTTTCACCATCTAAATTTTCCTATTATATATACTAGCATATGTGCACGTGCCTTGCACGTATTTTAACATTTCTTAATTAGTTTAGGAAGACTCTTTAGGAAGACTCCTTATTAACTTTAATGAACTATTTTTAATTAGTATAAGTATGTAAGGGTATTTTCGAAATTCAAAAGTTTCACCAACTAAGTTTTCCTATTATATATATATATATATATATATATATATATATTTTTTTTTTTTTTTCTATTATATATATATATATATATATATATATATATATATATATATATATATATATATATATATATATATATATATATGCACGTGCCTTGCACGTATTTTAACATTTTTTAATTAGTTTAGGAAAACTTTTTAGGAAGATCAAAGGATAGTATTCCTAATTACTAAGCTGTCCTTATTAAAATTAATAAACTATTTTTAATTAATATAAATATGTAAGAATATTTTTGGAATTCAAAAGTTTCACCATATAAGTTTTCCTATTATATAGTAGAATAGATTATAAAAATAAACTAAAAGAAATTAATATTTCTTGCAATTTGATTTCAATCACTCTAAAAGAGTCCAACTTTAACAGTAGATATCATCGGTAAACATTCTCTTTACCAAAATTAAAATATATAATAGAAAAAGTTATTAGGGTCCCGCCTCGATTCGAGGTACGCTAAAAAACAATTCGGACATCGTGAAACGTCGACGTAAGTTGCAACGAAGGCAATGACGGATCGATGGTTGAATTGTTGGATTGTATCTCGTTTCTGGTTGAGCACTCAAAAAGGGGGTGACAATCGAGTTGATAATTTAGTCCCACATCAGGTAGACGATGGGATCATGAGGTGTAGATAATTAGAATTGGTTCGGACCTTATATGAGATTTCTCTTCTAAGGCATATGGACCCAATTCAATATCGCACCTCATGTGCGAACTCCGGTTCGGGTGACACTGCCTTTTCAACAAGTTGTATCAGAGCTTATGGTTACGGGGCTGGTTTGGATGACTCTAATTAGTTCGAGACAGATGGTGCTGAACGTTCATGCGTATACGTGGATATACCAACTACACGGATTGGCTTGCACCAAAGGTGGAGCAAGACGTTAAACCGAGAACCGTATTAGAAAAAATCGATCCGAACCAAACCAATTTCGATCGGTTCGATTCTCGGTTGGTTTCGGTTCAATGGGCCGAAGTGGGTCGGGCCTTATAAAACCAAATGTAGTTCGAAAATAACAGTGACAAAAATTAAATGGCTAGAGCATATTCTCAGCTTGTGAGTATCCTGTTCATGTGCTTTATAACTTATACAAGTTCCACTTGATTAATAAAAATAAATAAGTTCCACTTGAAGCTTCATATGCCATCTTGGGATATGCCGAAACCTGTCTAGTGTCGGAACAACATTTTATGTTTGCGAGAAGCTGATGTTAGTCCAATTTTTTTGGTTCTGAATGCTGCAAGCTGCATGAAAGTCTTAGGTGACATATGAAAGTGGGTTGAGGGGTTAAAGACCCTGGAGTCCTACTTTCTTGAAAAATGCATGCCTAGTTAAACCATGTTGGTAACATAGGATGTCTCAAAGAAGGTTTAGTCCCCCTGGAGCCTTGCTATCTTGTAGCTATATGGAACTAAGCTGTAAAAATCTCACTATCCGTGTTCAAATTTAGCCTTCTTTTTGTTTATGTTTTAATTTGAAATACGTCACACTTTGATTATAATCTCAGATTCTTTATCTTCACTCAACTGTTTTACTTTTCCAACACATTTTTTCTATGTCGTAGGAGGAGATGCTGAAGAATCAATGCGGAATGATAAATGCGGGTGCAAGCAGGAACATCTATAAATTGGTTTAGGGCAGTTAATGTGCCTTCGTATTGAGATTGTGAGTAAAAACTTTAGTCTCAACGGCTGATGCATTATATGGTCAGAGCTAAGATGCATTATGACAAATGCAAACTCACATTGTATATAAGTTGTATATTATTCAATCATCGTTTTAGTTGCAAGGGTTCTTTCATCCATCCAGCTCATAGCAAGGATATATATATATATATCAGTGATAATTGTGTAGATACATCTTTATGATATCATCAGCATGGGGAAATCATATCACAAAAAAATTCAAACAATTTTTTACATATAATATGTCGTTGTTTACTCTTCCTCATACAACACTCGAAGAGATGATCAGTTGGTACAAACTAGTCGAGACCACAATACATAAGTTATACACTTGATACAAAAGATTAGGACTAAATACTTCACACGACTTGCTTCTACACATCTCCTGCAAACCGGCATCGGTTAGTTGTTATGTTACCTACCTGTCGATGGGCCAGTGTTCCAGAAACGGGTCTTTGAGCTAATGGCAGGTGCGTCCGGTCCGGATGGGATGAACGGCTACCCAAATGGCTAGTGCATTGTGTTTCTGCTCTATACGGAGGCCACATGAAACACGATGGACTAACCAAAACAGCGCCTAATAACTTGTACAATGCAACTTTCAATCATTGTACTGTCACATGTTGTTGGTGCATATATCCCTCAATTACTTTCTTTCTTATTCCTTTTATATGAAGTTTTTTGCCTCATTTTATTTCTCATCTCGAGGGAGCAAGCTTGGTAATCTTTGTCTTGAAATATAGTTAGGAAAGGTTGTAACAAAGAACTGATTGTATACATCCAACACTGGATCTGTTTGATTTAGTTATATGTTCTATAACACACACAACATTCTCGTATCTTACCTTTATTTGCATTTGTTTCTTTTCTTAGACGAGGTATGTTTACTATCAAGATGCATCTTTTTTTTTATACTCCTTTGAGGCATTCTATAGGATATCTTCTGGAGTTGAATGCCCCTCTTCTATGCTTTGCTCATTATTAGCATTCATTTCTTATATAGATCTGTCTATTTTCTGCTTGTTGAGGCGTTCTATCAGTATTCCACTCAAGTAGAAATCTCTTATGCTTTCTCTCATAAAAACAACTCTATTACATACATGATGTACCTATGAAAATTGTGTCTGCTTGACCTTTCTTTACCTTCAATAAAAAGAGATTGTTGAGTAATATTTGTAGATATGCTCAATTTTTAAATTGTGAATATGAGGATACTTGGAAATTTACAAAAGTAGTGTTTTTTTCTTTCATGTATCTCTGCATATGGCATCACACATGACGTGATTCCCAGACGGCCTGGATTACCATTTTGAATGTCTTTTCTAGTCAAATTTGCGTGTAACAGATATTGCTTGGCATTCTTTCTAACATCAAGTTTGCTTCATTGTTAACTATTGGTGACTTGGTTACAGGTTTTTGCTATCAATGCGGGACGAAATATCAGAAATATCTCTGAGACATTTACAACCAAATGATTACATATATGTTAGTGGTCCCTTAGGTTTATATGAAAAGGTGGATCTTAGTGGAAAGCGTAAAGTCTTTTACAAGGTTAATATCCGTTAACCTTCTAAAACCATCCCTTTTGTGTTTTCGTTTTTCTCGCTTTAGCTTTCTCTGAGGATGTGTATTACACTTATAATATGCATAAGATATAATATTTAGATATGCTCAGATATAATAAACTAGCTAGGCTCATTCTTAATTGTCATTAGTTGATCATTGTTGCTACGTATGGTCTACTTTTGCTCTTATAAATCCTGGTGCTTCGTTCTTACTTTCTCCCAAAAAAAACCCTCTAGGATGCTAAAAATTAATTGGCATGAAATAGTTATCTGGATAGATAGTCAATGCTTCAGAAGCAAAACAAATTTGTAATCTATTGAGGCCAATACACAGCCACAAGAGTAGATAAGCAGGAAGTTGACATTGATGGCTTATAGATACCATAGTTATATTGGTTTTGTTGCTAATTAAGGATCCAACATATATTTTTTCCTACTGTGTTTTGAATTTTTGTTATGGCATGAATTGCTTTTATCTAGTAGAGGATTTTTTCTTCAGATTTTACTTTGGAGCTTATTTAGAGTTTTCACACTTGATATCTATGATTGGATAACAGTAATAGATTTTTTTTTTTTGCACTTCTCAATACAAGTTTCCTCTCCAACACTTCTATATTTGCATGACATTTCCATATTTGCTTGACTATAATATGATACAAGAATCGTCAAATGTTACAAGCTGAAGTAGGGTGCTCATATTTGAGTCTCAACTGGGGGTAAATTCTAATGCAAATGTTACAAATTGAAGTGTAGTATGATTGTGCAGACATAATACCATTTTAGTAGTTTAAGTTCCACTATTTTCTTATTATGTTATGTAAACCAATAATTATTTTTTTGGTTGATAATGAAGGTTTTCTTGCTAAGCACAACATATGGGCAACAACTTCACTCGAGAAAATCTAGTATCACCGGAAAGCAACAAACCTTAGGAGAAAATGACTTCAACCGACATGGAAAAGCAATTGGGAAGATAGCACCTCACTTTATGTACCGTGTTGGCGAGAATGTGAAGTCACATGCGTCCATCAAGTATATATAATGCCAGTTGCCGCTAGCATTGTTCAAATCTCCATTATTTTGTTGGAAAAAAAACTTTTGGGATTATCTAAATTTTATAAACAGATATTTTTGTCGAGCTAGATTTTAGATAGTATTTGTAACTTACATTATATATACCCTTGATGGTGTTTTATAAAGATTTAACTTTTAGGATATGTTATTGGTTGTTTAATTTATATTAAGTTGATAGCTTTGGTTAATTTAATGGCTCTTTTGGATGTTGATTGAGGCAATGTATAAAAATATGGCACCATTTATTATGTGTTTTATGTTCAATTTGTGAATTATATTTGTGGTTCAAAATAAAAATTGGCTATAAAATAGAAATTAGAAAAATACACTGAAACGTTAATAAAACGTTTCAAATTTAGCCACAAGAATAATGTAAAAAATATTGCAAATTATATATTGGAACGGATGCAAAATGTTTCAGAATGACATTTAGAAATGTTTTAAAGACGTCCCAAGAAACACCTTAGAACGTATTGTATATGTTTCAAAAGAGAATTTAGAAACACTTGGTAGACGTCACAAATATATTTTAGGAACACATTATATGTGTTCCAAAATATACTTTAGGAATGCCTTCTAAACGTTCCAAACTAACATTTGCAACGCTTTATAACTGTTCCTAATATTGCAACGCCACTTTTAGGAACGGTATTTATATGTTCCTAAAAATATTAGGTACGTTAAAAAATTATTCCTAAATGCCTTTTTTGGTGTAGTATCGTGGGTCATCAGCTTTTCCATCAATGTCTCCATAGACATTGTAGTGAGATCATTGCCTTCTATGATAGCAGTTACCTTAGGGTTCCAAATCTTCGGTAGCCCCCTAAGTAACTTGTGGATCTTCTCATGATTTGTATATTGTTTGCCAAGAGATGACAAGGGGTTGATGATGTCAAAAAACCTTGTAAACATTTGGGTGATCGTCTCATTAGGCTTCATCTTGAACGCCTCGTATTCTTGAGTGAGACGACTGATTTTTGACTCATTGACTTGGGTGGTTCCTTCATGCGTCACTTCTAGAAGTTTTCATACTTCGTACGAGGTGGTGCATGTTGAAACCATGTTGAACTCATTCATGTCTATTGTACAAAATAAAGCATTAATAGCTCTCGCGTCTAGACTTGCCTGTTTCTTTTCCTCGTCGGAATATTTGTCGTTGGGTTTCTCGACAAGATCTCCATTGACAACTATTCTGACGGGCTTTTTGTAACCATCAGTGACAATGGTCCACAGGTCGAAGTCTAGAGACTTGAGATAAAAACTCATCCTTGTTTTCCAATAGGTATAGTTTGTTCCATCAAATAGGGGTGGCCTATGAGTGGACTGCCCTTCACCATGATTGGAAAACATAAGTTGTGTGGTTGCCAGGGATCAGCTCTAGGATGTTAGTCCTTGTTGAGAGAACATAGCTCTGATACCAACTGAAGAACAAGTTGGCAACTCTAGAGGGGGGTGAATAGAGTTTATGACAATAATAGCCAATTAAAAAATTAAACTCTTTCACCAACAGTAAATAATCAGAGTAAATGCAAAAATTATAAAGTGCAAGAAAGTATACGCAGACAGCCGATTTTAACCTGGTTTCCCTCGTGGAGGACTAATCCAGGCCTGAGAACTCTAGCTCAGGATTAAATCTACTATTTGTGAAATAGTAGTTACATCCCGTGCCTTTTCTTCAGAAGAGCACGTCAACTTCTTACAGATATCGCAGTGGCGATGCTTGGAATTTTCCAAGCGACTTTCTTCACTCTTGCACAAACTCCTAACTGAAGAGCACTGAGCATTTTGAGGCTTAGGGAGCTTGTGGCTAGTAGATGAGAAGGGTAAGGCTTGTATAAGGCTTTTGAGAGAAGAGAAGAGAAGATTGGATGAATGAAAATGAGAGAATTCAAGGCCTATTTATAGGGTTCTAGCTAGGCAGAATTCGGCCAAAATTCTGTGTCAAGAATTCAAACTTTTGGTCGTTGGACAACTAGCATACAGCAAACCCTAAAAATTAGGGTCCTGTAATTTAGGGAACAGAATTCGGCCCGAACTCTGTGTGGAGGCAGAGTTCGGCCCGAACTCTGTCTCCAGCAGACAGAATTGCTCAAATGGGCTATGTGGGCTAGTTTGTTTTGGTGGAGCTTTTGGTTTGTGGTTTGGATATAGGTATAGGCCCAAACTACTCAGTGCGACTCAGTTTACATTTATCTATACTCAAGAAAAGTAAAAATACAGACTCAAAACTGAGTATGCTGCAGGTACGAGCCGACGTCCGTCTTGCACTGAGTTCTGTCTTGATGTGTCATATTGAATTATGACAAGTATCATATTGTCAATTTTATCAATATTTGGTTGACTGTGATTTTATGTCAATAATGTAGCCTTTTTTGTTTTTAACCTTTTTAGCAAAAATTTTAAAAACAGAAATCGCATCGCTTTTGTTTGAAAGAAAGAAAACCAAGTAAATATAGAAAAATCATCTACTATAAGAAAAGCATAGAGTTTTCCACCAAGACTGGCTACTCTACTTGGACCAAATAAGTCCATGTGCAGTAATTGCAAGGGTCTAGTAGTACTTACAGTGTTTATGGAATGAAATGAAGATTTGGTTATCTTATTCAGTTCACATTCGACACATACCATGTCCTTCTTGAATGTGATGTCGGGCAAACCTCTTACTAGCTTCTTTGTCGATAGCCTGGATATAGTATCTATATTTGCATGACCCAGACGCTGGTGCCACAACAGTCTCTCATCCTTGTGGGCGTAGAGGCATCTTTCTGTACTGTTAGTATTTCTAGATAGATAGAAAATATAGATGTTATCTTCTCTTATCCCTTCAAAAGTAATGTCTCCCGTTGACCTATCATAAATATAGCATTTACTTTGTCCAAAGTTAATATCATATCCATGATCAGTAAGGTGACTTACGCTGAGCAGGTTATGCTTTAACTCGGTCACTAGGCAGACATCCTTTATTACAGAAGAAGGAGGATAACCAATAGTACCATTACCTATGATGTAGTACTTTAAATTATTATCGAAGGATACATACCCTTCCCTCTTCATCGATAGTTATGCGAAAAGATTTGCGTCTTCCGTCATATGTCGCGAGCATCCACTATCGAGAATCTACTTACTTTTAGTTGAAGGAGGAAGGTCCACCTACATTACGAGTAGATATGACCTTTGGTATCCAAGTTCTTGTGGGTCCTAAAATGTTAGTCTTCGGTACCCATGCATATAGATTGATATCAACTAATTTCCTAATTCTACACTGTGGTGAGTTATGACCATGTAATCCACAGTATGTGTAAGTAGCATGCCTATTTGTGTTGGGAGTAGGTTGATAGTGATGTCTATATGCAGCATGGTGATAGTTGTGTGGAACAGCAGGATAGTGACTATATGTAGCAGCAAGATGATGGTTATGTCTATGTGTATCATGGTGACAGTTAGCAGGATAGTGACTATGTGTAGCAGCAGAATGATAGTTATGAGAATAATGTCTATGTGCATGTGGTTTATATGCTGCATGGGGGTATGTGTACATGTAAGCATATTTGTGTGCTACATATGGGTGACGTGTTTTACTATTAGTAGTGGTCTTGTGTTTTGTGTGTATTTTGTGTGATTGGGTTTGAGGTTGAGCAACCTATTTTCCCAATCTAATCTCTAATTTCTTAGAGGCAGCATGCAATTCATTACACTTAGCATTTAAACCATCCATCTTAGCAATAGAGATCTTGTGTTTGTTCTTTTCTTCAGCAAGCTCATTGTTGAGTGCTGTGATATCTCGTGTTTGCTTTTCAATAAGTGCTTCGACATCATGTCGGCTTAACTTAAGCTTGGACACCTCATTAGTGACTATCGTAGGTGGAGTGTCTCTAACATTATCAAGCAAAGAAGAAGGATTTTGAATCTCTATTTCATAGCTTTTGATTTTCTCCTTGGCATGCTTATATTTACTAATGACTTTCTTGTGGTCATTTAGTAAATCATTAAACACATTGCCAAGTTCGTCAAAAGTAAAGTCATCGAGAGTTTCGCTAGTTACCTTTTCGGATGTCGCCATTAGGCAGACATTAGCGGTATCTTGAGGAGAGTCCTTTTCCTCCTCGGAATCACTTGCTTCACTTTCATGCCAAATGCTAGTGTTGGCATACTTTCTTGAGGAAGGCTTCTTGTAGGGCTTCTCATATCTGTTGCCTTTCTTTGCGAAGGGACAGTCTTTTCGAACGTGTCCAGTATTCTTGCAGCCGTAGCACGTTGGTTCTTCCTCGTCGTCTTCTTGTTGTTCCTTCTTTCTTCGATTGAAATGAAGGAACTTGCGGATCTTCTCATGATTTAAAGGAACTTCTTGAAGTTGCAGACTAGAAGAGCTTGGTCATCACCTTCAGAATTGTCGTCGTCAGTATCTTCAGGATTAGCTGTGGCATCCGCCACCCGATTATAATTTAGTGATATTTTTTTATTTTTTAATTGAATAGTTTATATTTAATTTTCTAGGAATTTTTAGGGATTTTTTGGAATTATTTTGATTATTAAATATTGGAAAAACCTATTTTCTAGGACTTCTGGAATTTATTGTGGTAGCCTAAGAGCAAGTATTGACCCCAAATATTTTTCTAGGGTTTATTATGCTATTTTATATTTTCTAGAATTTTTCCATAATTTTTGGCAATGTTTGAGTATTTATTTATTAGGGTTTATATATTTTTAAGGGCTTCCAATATTTATTATGAGGTCATTTGGGACTAATATGAGACTAAGTATTTTTATTTTGACTCTAGGAGGTTAATTATAATTTCTATAATTTTCTACAATTTTTCTAGAATTATTAGGTATTTAATTGGAGTTATTTGGAGTTAATTGGATTTATAAAACAGTTTTCAGTAATTAAATACACAGTCAGCGCTTAGGGGGCCCACGCGTCAGCCACTTGGGCCAACTGAGTGGGGCCCGCCTGTCAGTCAGCCATGTGCTGACTATGTAATCTATTTATGGAGCCGGCTCCTTAACCGACTCCAAGTCGGCTTGGCCAAGCAGCAAGGCCATCCAGCCGTCCAATCATTTGAGCGGGCGCAACAGGATGCTGCCATGTGTCTAGTCGCCCACAGACCCTAGCTGAGCCGCCGTCTATAAATATATATATTCTTTTCGGATTTCGAGAAAACTCTAGATTAATTGTTGGCCGACTTTGTGGTTTTGATCCCGGTGATCCCCCGACTTTCCGAGGTGATTCCCGCCAACCCCGGCCTCCTTTTGGCGTGCCATTTTTTTGTTGGATTCGTATTGAGGTTGACAGCTTCTAGATCGGCATCCTCTCATCCTCGTCTTGTGACTACGGTTTGTGCAAGGATTCAGGTGAGGGAGAGTATCTCTAGCACTTCATGTTATGGACCAGCAGTGGGTAGTGTTGACTTTGTTGGTACCGAGACTCAGGAGCCATGGATGATCTCTGGAGGGATCTAGATTTACATTTATGCATGTCTTAGTTTATTTCTTAGATGGATCAGATTTGTTCATGGATGGACGATATTTTACTGTTCTGGATTTCAGTCTCTTTGTCATTAGACTTGGATATTATTATTTTATTATCTATCGTACTCTTATTCTCCTTGGTTTGTGTCACTGCTGAGTACGATTTGTATTTGTATTCTATTGTATCTGTGGAGGATGTTATTGTGTGTACTAGACAGCATTCTACTGTCGATACCGCGGCGTAGGCTGGGCTTGGACACGAACTCGTACTCGGTTATCCGGGAGCGGGTCGTGACAAGTTTTTATGGTGGCCCATGCAGGTCTGTTTTTGCAAAGACTGCGAACTCGTGGTAGTACTTAAGTTAGTCGTACTACTGCGGGCCTGCGAAAAGGATTAGATTTAAGGACATCCTCCATGTGTTTGATTATTGATCTCCACCTTTGACTTTAACCTTTCTTGAATTGCATCCTGCTTGGATCTTTCTGCCGTTTAATGCTTTTTTTTTATTACAGCTAATGGATTCTCAAGACAGGAATAACGCTTTCCCGAACACCCGAGCAAACGTTGGTGGGTCCTCCACGAATGGAACCCCACCGACTCACGGAGGCCGCTTCACCTACTTAGGCGAGACTTCTCAGCCGCAGGCTTCGAGATTTTGCCGCGATGATATTCCGCCACCTCCTCAGTTCCCTTCGCCGACTCCGCCTCCAGCACAGCTTCCTCCACCAGTACCCTTCCATCAGCCTGTACCCTTCCAGCAGCCAGCACCCCTTCCGCATCCGGCACCAGTTCTGCCTCCACCACCTGCGCTGGACAACGCCATGCTTCTTGGGATCTTCCAGCAGATCATGACTTCCGAGACGTGGCAGGTTGACGTTTTTCGTGATACACTGAGGGAGGTTCTTCAGATAAGGGAGGCTCCCCCGCTGCGCCCCGGCACCTCCAAGAATTTTGCAGACCTCAGGCCCTGGGAATTCAAAGGCACGGGGGGGATTCTCTATGCCGATGACTGGTTGGAGAATGTGGACCGCAATCTCCGGAGGGCCCAAATTCCCGAAGACCAGAAGGTTGATAATGCTAGCATGCAGCTCTATGACATCGCCCGCACGTGGTATAGAGACGAGCCTCGGTTCACCGCGCCAGACGTGACTTGGGAGGAGTTCAAAGAGATGTTCAAGACGAAGTTCTATCCTAAAGCAGCCCGAGAAAAGTTGGAGAACGAGTTCGAGAGCTTGGAGCAGGGCAACCTCTCTGTCGACGAGTACACCGCCGAGTTCTTCCGCCTCAGCCGCTTCGCAGATGCCATGACCCCTGTAGCCAAAGCCAAGAAGTTCAGGAAGGGACTTTCATACGAAATTCGCATAGCCATCGCCACCAGCCAGGCCATAACTTACGAGAGGATCTTGAAGGTCGCACAGGCGGTAGAAACAGAATTGAAGCGTAAGCAAAAGAGAGATAGAGACGCAAATAGAGGACTGAACAACCAATTGAGATCGGCAAAACGTCCCAATATTCCGGTGGAGACTTCACCCCAGCACTATCACCCGCAGCCTCGTTCCCTACAACAGCAAAATTAGATCCAGCCGATTATTACATGCTCCTACTATCGGGGGCCAGGTCATCATTTTGATCACTGTCGCAAAAGGTTAGGACAATGCTTATCGTACGGATCAGCTATGCACCAAGTGAAAGAATGTCCAACATCATTTATTCGTCGAGGCCAAACACCTACTCAAAGAGGACTGCAGCAGCAAGGACATGATCAAGCATTTGAAGAGACGACCCGAACTGAAGGTATATGTAGTTAACTAAGTTCCTTAAAGGCTTTCCATAGTTATAGTTAGCATGTATGCTTGGTTAATGCTAGATTAGTTATCTTAGATTTTCATATTTCCATGATATAAACTATGAATTATTTTAGAGTTTTCCTGTAGAAGTTATTTAGTATGACCTGTTGATTTTTGAGGAAAAAAATATTTTTAAGGGAGATAGTATGTGGCATCCGCCACCCGATTATAATTTAGTGATATTTTTTTATTTTTTAATTGAATAGTTTATATTTAATTTTTTAAGAATTTTTAGGGATTTTCTGGAATTATTTTGATTATTAAATATTGGGAAAACCTATTTTCTAGGACTTCTGGAATTTATTGTGGAGCCTAAGAGCAAGTATGGACCCCAAATATTTTTCTAGGGTTCATTATGCTATTTTATATTTTCTAGAATTTTTCCATAATTTTTGGCAATGTTTAAGTATTTATTTATTAGGGTTTATATATTTTTAAGGGCTTCCAATATTTATTATGAGGTCATTTGGGACTAATATGAGACTAAGTATTTTTATTTTGACTCTAGAAGGTTAATTATAATTTTCTATAATTTTTCTAGAATTATTAGGTATTTAATTGGAGTTATTTGGAGTTAATTGGTTTAATAAAACAGTTTTCAGTAATTAAATACACAGTCAGCGCTTAGGGGGCCTACGCGTCAGCCACTTGGGCCAACTGAGCGGGGCCCGTCTGTCAGTCAGCCATGTGCTGACTGTGTAATCTATTTATGGAGCCGGCTCCTTAACCGACTCCAAGTCGGCTTGGCCAAGCAGCAAGGCCATCCAGCCGTCCAATCATTTGAGCGGGCGCAATAGGATGCTGCTACGTATCTAGCCGCCCACCGACCCTAGCTGAGCCGCCGTCTATAAATATATATATATATATTCTTTTCGGATTTCGAGAAAACCCTAGATTAATTGTTGGCCGACTTTGTGGTTTTGATCCCGGTGATCCCCCGACTTCCCGAGGTGATTTCCGCCAACCCCGGCCTCCTTTTGGCGTGCCATTTCTTTGTTGGATTCGTATTGAGGTTGACAGCTTCTAGATCGGCATCCTCTCATCCTCGTCTTGTGACTACGGTTTGTGCAAGGATTCAGGTGAGGGAGAGTATCTCTAGCACTTCATGTTATGGACCAGCAGTGGGTAGTGTTGACTTTGTTGGTACCGAGACTCAGGTGCCATGGATGATCTCTGGAGGGATCTAGATTTACATTTATGCATGTCTTAGTTTATTTCTTAGATAGATCAGATTTGTTCATGGATGGACGATATTTTACTGTTCTGGATTTCAGTCTCTTTGTCATTGGATTTGGATATTATTATTTCATTATCTATCATACTCTTATTCTCCTTGGTTTGTGTCACTGCTGAGTATGATTTGTATTTGTGTTCTATTGTATCTGTGGAGGATGTTATTGTGTGTAATAGACAGCGTTCTACCGCCGATACCGCGGCGTTGGCTGGGCTTGGACACGAACTCGTACTCGGTTATCCGGGAGCGGGTCGTGACATTAGCCCTTCGACGATGAGCTTTTAGGGCAATCTCTTTTGCCTTTGGAGCAGATTCGTCGAAATCTTTGAGATCGAGCTCGTGGGTCATCAGCTTTTCCATCAAAGTTTCCATAGACATTGTGGTGAGATCATTGCCTTCTATGATAGCTGTTACCTTAGGGTCCCAAATCTTTGGTAGCCCCCTAAGTAACTTGCGGATCTTCTCATGATTTGTATATTATTTGCCAAAAGATGACAGAGGGTTGATGATGTCAAGGAACCTTGTAAATATTTGGGTGAACGTCTCATTAGACTTCATCTTGAATGCCTCGTATTCTTGAGTAAGACGACTGATTTAGATTCCTTGACTTGAGTGGTTCCTTCATGCGTCACTTCTAGAAGCTTCCATACTTCGTGCGAGATGGTGCATATCGAGAACCTGTTAAATTTATGGCTTAATTGCACTTTGATACCCTCAACTATTCCGTTTTTTTAAGTTGATACCTCAACTTTTTTTTTCAACTTGATACCCTAAATTTTTTTTGAACAATAATGCCCTTACCCAAAAATTAAAACTACCCCTCAACCCCTCCCCCCTCCCCTCCTCCACCCCCTCCCTCCCTTCCGGCCACCACCCCCGCCCCCGTCCTCTCCCCGCCGCCCCGCCCGCACCCTCCGCCCCTCCCCCCTCTTCCGCCCCGCCTGCACCCTCCCCCTCCCCCCGCTCCCCTCCACCCTTCCGCCCCGCCTGCACCCTCCCCCTTCGTCCCTCCCCCCCTCCCGCCCCGCCTGCACCCTCCCCCTCCGCCCCCCCCTGCTCCCCTGCACCCACCCCCTCCTTTCCCGACTCCACCATCGTCGGAGAGGGAGGGGGGTCGCCACCGCGAGAGGGGGGAGGTGGTCGCCAGAGAGGGAGGGGGGTCACCGCCGCGGGAGGGGAAGAGGTGGTCGCCGGAGAGGGAAGGGAGGGAGGTGGTTGCCGGAGTGTGGGAGGGGGGAGGGGAGAAGGGGAGAGGGAAGGGATAAGGGCATTTTGGGGATTTTTAAAAATTTAGGTATCAAGTTGAAAAAAAATCATAGTTGAGGTATTAAGTTGTTGAGTAAAAAAGTTTATGGTATCAACTTGAAAAAGTAGAATAGTTGAGGGTATCAAAGTACAATTTAGCCTAAATTCATTCATGTCTATTGCACAAACAAAGCATTAATAGCTCTAGCATCTAGACTCGCATGTTTCTTTTTACGTCGAAATATTTGTCGTTGGGTTTCTCGACGAGATCTCCATCGACAACTATTCTAACGGGCTTTTTGTAACCATCGGTGACAATGGTCCATAGGTCGAAGTCTAGAGACTTGAGATAGAAACTCATCCTTGTTTTCCAATAGGTGTAGTTTGTTCCATCAAATAGGGGTGGCCTATGAGTGGACTGTCCTTCACCATGATTGGAAAACATAGGTTGTGTGGTTGCCATGCATCAGCTCTAGGATGTTAGTCCTTGTTGAGAGAATAGAGCTCTGATACCAATTGAAGAACAGGTAGGCAACTCTAGAGGGGGTTGAATAGAGTTTATGACAATAATAGCCAAATAAAAATTAAACTCTTTTCACCAACAGTAAATAATCAGAGTAAATGCAGAAATATAAAGATCAAGAAAGCATACGCAAACACAGCCGATTTTAACCTGGTTTTCCTCGTGGAGTACTAGTTCAGGCCTGAGAACTCTACCTCAGGATTAAATACACTATTTGTGAAATAGTAGTTACACCCCGTGCCTTTTCTTCAGAAGATCACGTCAACTTCTTACGAAGATCGCTGTAGCGATGCTTGAAATTTTTCAAGCGACTTTCTTGACTCTTACACAAACGACTAACTGAATAGCACTGAGCACTTTGAGGCTTAGGAAGCTTGTGGCTAGTAGATGTGAAGGTTAAGGCTTGTATGAGGCTTTGTAGAGAAGAGAAGAGAAGATTGGATGATTAAAAATGAGAGAATTCAAGGCCTATTTATACTAGTTGGAATGGGCAGAATTCGGCCAGAATTCTGTGTCAAGAATTCAAATTTTTGGCCGTTGGACAATTAGCATACAGCAAACCCTAAAAATTAGGGTCCTGTAATTTAGGGAACAGAGTTCGGCCCGAACTCTGTATTGTGGCAGAGTTCGGCCCGAACTCTGTCTCCAGAGGACAGAATTGCTCAAATCGGCTTTGTGGGCTACTTTGGTTCGGTGGAGCTTTTGGTTTGTGGTTTGGTAATAGGTGTAGGCCAAAACCACTCAGTGCTACTCAGTTTACATTTATCTAGACTCAATAAATAAAAAAATACAGACTCAAAAAACTGAGTACGCTGTAGGAGAGAGCTGACGTCCGTCTTGCACTGACATTTGTCTTGATGTGTCATATTGAATTATGACAAGTATCATATTGTCAATTTTATCAATATTTGGTTGATTGTGATTTTGTGTCAACACTACGCATAATGCGTCTTGCACCGATGCTGCCATGCTAAGTGCAAAGTGCGCCAGCAAAATGCTACTTTATGCCCTTGTTTGCAAAAACAAAAGTTTTATTACAAACTAAAAAAAGAGTACAATAGTACACTTGATTTTTGGGGAAGTACAACTATCGTAATCTGAACAGAAGACGATCACTTTATCCCTTGGATGATGTGATATCGAAGACTCAAGCCTCTGGAAGATGCAACAGCACTTTTTCAGTAGATTATGATCATTTGTAACGTCCCAGTCCCAAAATGCTTAGGACGAAGTGCGTAGACATGCTAGCTGTACACATACGAAGTATACTCCAATGTATGGAACCCCCGTATGTATACATAAGCTGTAAAATACAGTAAACCATGATAACTAAATCTCATCCACAATAAGAAAACAATAATGATATAAATCAACTCATGAATTATTAATTTGTACCAGCTTGTTGGGCGGAGACAAATCCACTACCAACTATTTCCAACGAAAAAACAATACCAAGAAAGGATAGATAAAATAGCAATGGACGATCCAAGAGCAAGCCTCCTGGATAGAAATGGAAGACCTCTATCTTGGCAAGAGAACCTGAGAAAAGACATGAAAAGCACACACCTGGAGAGTTAACCAGGTCCTCAGAGGGACGTAACAAGATACATAAAGAACATGCCACATAACTGAATATATATAATACGTCATAAATCACTAGTAAAGTTAAATAGTTCCAATCGTAACAAGATCCAATACCTCATCATCGAAACAGTGGACTACCGTATAACCAAACAAGGACAAGGGGTAGAACATTATTCCGCGATGCGACATTGTCCCAAGCTACTAATGGAACGGGGGTGACATGACATTGACTAGGGTTACCTAACAATGTAAAGTGTTTATGCTGTTAAGAACAAACCTTCAACGCATGGGCACTCTGGCTCAGGTGTAGGAAACTCAGGTATGGTCCCATCATGATACCAGGGACCCCAAAGTATAACATTCCACGAATGTCAGAGGCCAGCAGGAAATCAGGTATCAGGATCCAGGACCGTATCTCCAGTAGAGATAACTGATAATAATAGGAAAGGCACACGTGGCCCATACGTTAAGGAACTGTTCTTCCCACCCAATGTCAAGTAGAGTCACATCCATGACTCCTATACCTCTACTAACTGCCAAGTCTCCTAACATGACTCTATTAGCAGTTAGCCCTAACGCATGCGCACAGGTGATCGGCCATCACGCAAGTACCTCTATATGCTACTCGTCTCACACATACCTCAAGGTAAAACTGTGTCAAGGTTTATGTTATACTACAAATGGTAGTCCCTTAACTCTAGGTCCATATGCAATCAATGGATAATAAAGTAAAGCTAATATCACTGGGCAGGCAATAAATCAGGAACTGTAATAATGGTCTACAAGAACTGGAAATAAGCAAAAAGTGATATGCAATAACAAAAATGTAGACTAAATATAAGCAATAAATATGGCAAGGTATCTTGCCGGAGGTTGTGTACAAAAGGACGACGTCCAATAGCTCGAACCGTCAGAATTATGAAGCCAAATCCTGCATACATCATCGGATGCTGAAATAAACACCACGAACATGTTCGAAATATAAGATATGTTTAGAAAATGCTTGTCCAAAAGTCCAATTCTGGAACAGGAGCAAAATTATAATTTTGGGTCAAAACGATATCCGCCGTTAGACCCGTTTTGTACAGAAATGCATGCCAGAACCTATGGTCTCTAAAGTCGTCAAACTACATGTCTACGGGTTTGATTTGATGAGACGAACCCAGCCATATGTCCAAAGTTGGATTTCGGCGGGCCGTGCACAATTTTGCCTGTTGGATCGGATCGCAGGCCCGCCAAATAGGCGTTCCAGTCGACCTTCTCAGAATCGGACCGAACTTGGCATATATGACCAAAAAAATGATACGGTACTGCTGGCGTAAGTTTTTTTTCAATTTGACGAACGTGCACAAAGTAATTATAAAATTTACAAAGAGGCTGATATGGTGAATTTTGATGGATACGCATCAAATTCGTCGCGCACATGCAACCAATTTTAATTCCGTCAAAGTTCACACATCCGCGAAGTCGATACGCACCTTTTGGTTCTTTCGATTCGTTACCACGTTGCCCGGTTTGTTGGGGCGCACGCCATATCGGTTGTTTTTTTTTTCCAAAATGTATTATTTTCGTAAACAGATTTTCTCAATTTTTAGGGACTGATTTCTCTATGCAAAAACAATCAAATTCAAATCTAGAAAATGGGTTATGTGGTCCTATATGTGATCTAAAAGGTTGTTCAAACGGTTTTCAATTATTGCTAATAGGTTGACGAGAATCTGTCCGTTAACAGGGGTACATGGACTTTTTGTGTCCAGTTTTTGACCAAGATTTTGATGATCTTCTCATCTATTTCTGGGATAGGGTATTTGTCTAACGTGAAATATATCTACTGGGATCGAAACTCGGTTATATTGGCTTCCCAAAGCAATTTACGGCTCGTGAAACGATCAAGTGTCGAAGGGGAAAACTTACGATGAAGTTGGGCTTTCGTTGTCCAACTGCTGCTGTTGCTCCTCTGTTTGGCCTGCACGTGCGCATGCTCCAGCGCGGCGGTGGTGGTCGGCCGGCGCTTCTACGGCGGCGAGCAGGGCCAGGGGGGTCGGGGCGGCAATTTGGAGTGTAGGGTTAGATTTTTTTCCTTCTTGACGATATATAAATAGTGGGTCGGGGGAGGCTCGGGTGAATAGTGCCCCCCAGCGGGTACTGTTCACCTTGTTGTTTTTATTTTTCATTCTTTTATATTAAAAACAAATACATATATACATTATTTAAACATTTATAGTAAAAATTCTAAAAAGATACATACACTAAAATCTCAAAAATTTATCTAGTAGATATTTAATATAATTTTTTTACAATATTTATATCACAATATATATAAAAGCTATTCATTTATTTATATAAAAAACATATATGTAATTATTTTATCCCTTATCAAAAACAAAGTAGTGAAACAACTATAACTTTAATATATAAACAATATAAATTTTGAAAAATTATTCTAGATGATATATCTATCAAAATATATTTTTTCATTTACTATATATATACATACACCAAACACATATATACATACTTTATCCTAGTGAAATTTAAAAATTATAACATATAGAGGTCATATATATATATATATATATATATATATATATATATAAAATTTAAGGAAAGAATTTATTGAAAGCTAAAGGTGGCTCTGTAAGAGCATTACAGCAGGTGCGGAACCGACAAAACACAAAACGGGCTCCGTAAAACAGGTAGAAAATAAAAAACGACGAAATTTCAAAAATTCGAAATTCGAAAACTCAAATTCGAACCGGTCACCGCGTCACGCGAGAATCGAGGGGGGGAACGCGCGTTGAGAAGGGGTGTGGGCACACTGTCCTAGGAGGACACGCGTCCCGGTGGAGGCGCTCAGCCCGAAGAGGGTGCGCGGCTCGGTGAGCCACGGGCCTCCCCCCGCCTACACGTAGGCCCGAGCCGACCGGAAGGGGAACCGCCGACAGGAGAGCGTCGACACCGGGAGGAGGAGGGATCGACTCCGGGGGGAGGAGGAGAATCTCGGCACGGGGAACGCTACCGGAGAGAGGGGGATGACGAACGGCTCCGGCGAGGGAGGTCGGGAGAGGGGGTGACCTGGAGTAGAGGAGGAGGCCCGGCGGGCGGGCGGGCGACTGAAGGCGGGGCCTACCACCGGCGACGGGGGGGCTCCTCCAGCATGAGGCGGAGGGACCGCCGGAGGCCATCGGTGGGGGGAGGGAAAGGGCCGGACGGAGACGGCGCCACCGCAGGCGAGGGACCGCCTACCGGCATCGGAGAAGCCTAGACGAAGGCGGCTGGCCACTGCACAGTGACCGAAGAGGGCCGCTACGCGGCCACCAAAGCCCACGGGGGGGTGGCCACCGACGAAGGGGTGAACGTCAACGAGGCGGGGCCCGGTCCAGGGCCGGCGGCGCACGCCGGCCACTAGAGCAATCATATATATATATATATATATATATATATATATATATATATATATTTTTTTAGCAATCATATATATATATATATATATATATATATATATATATATAAAACAAAAATCATAAATTTATATCAATTTATATTCAATAAGAATACTAAAATTTTAGTACTGAGAAATAAACCAAAAATATTTAGTGAAAAATCTGGGGGTTTTGTAACACCCAGTTTTCTAAATGAGGGTAATTTTGAAATTTTGTAAATTTTAATATTTTAATAATGTTATTTAAATCATGATATGATTTTTGGTGATTTTTAATTATTTTTAAAACTATTTTATTGGTAATTTGTGATTTTTGAGTTTTGCTAGTGAAACCCTAAAGACTACTTGACCTAGAGCCTAACCATATGATTTGGATATTTTATTTATCATTTTTGGCTTAGGGGTATTTTGGTCATTTCGGTTTCTTGGAATTATTTGTAAATTGTTTGAGTGAAGATTGTTATTTTTGACTTTTGCTAGTTGTGACTTTAGAGACTAACCTAGATGTTGACTTTGACTTTGGTGACTTGGTTAGCATGGTGTGGACCCTAGTCTAACTTAAGTCGACCCAAGTTGACTTATTTTGGACCAAGTTTCATAGAGAGATTAAGTGTTTTAGGTGCATGGGTTTTTGACTAAGAGATTGATCCATTTAGCCTTGCACTTGGCCCAAAGCCCATTAGTCATCAACCCTAACCCTAATTCTTCCTATTTGTGGCAGGCCTAGGGATCCCCCCATCTATTTAATGCCTCTTAATCATTCTTGCCTCTTTTTACACCACTTTCGTTTTTTGACAAGAGCAAGGTTTGTCCATTCTTCAACTCTTCCTGTTTTATTTATTTCTCTTCCTTTTTAACCCTAGTCTTTTGCAATAGGATCTAATCCGTGCCTATTTACTGTTGGTAGTGTGTAATCTCAGCTTTGGTGAGATTTGAGGCTTGAGAGTTGCAAGTGGGATCCTTCATTTTTGAGACTTTTTCTTGAGTTGACACTCAATAGGTAAACTATTCAAACCCCCTCTATTTCTTGATTTTTTTTTCACATGAATGCATAGATCTAGGTGTCCCCTAGCTGTCCCTCGAGTTTGGTAGAAAATCGTATCCATTTCGTGTCCGTATTGGACACGTATCAGTGCATGTGTGTATGTGTTTGTTGAAATGCCACAAAGGAATTTTATTTGATATTTTTTAAAAGTATTTGAACAGATTTGTTGTTTTATATGTATGCATTGATTTCATGCTGGACTGAATCGATTTTCGAGCCGTGTCCGTGTCCAAACAGGACACGAACACGCTCGCTGCACACACGAGCAGTGTCCTGCTCCTCGGGGCTCACGTAGGACACGATACGACACGTAGAGGGCTAACACTTGGTAGACACATTGGGGCACTGACTGACATGACACCCTAGAAGTTTGACACGGTATCGTATCGTGTCGAGGGAGCACGGATACGTGCACTGGTTTTGCACTACGAACTGGATTTGGGTTCTGATACGGACCTCGTGTCCATCCTAGACACATCGTGGTCCTGTGTTAGGCCCCTAGACACGAAGCCCTACCATGGGCGAATACTGGGACACGAGCACAGAGCCTCGTATGTCGTGTGCACGAGGCCACGACATGCGTGCACGAGGATTACTTTGTCTGTTTTCTGATACTTCGTATTTTCTGTTTTGGACACGTTCGTATCCACTTGGTTGGACATGAACATCCCCCATGACACGTACTATATGCCTTCTTATGTCTGCACACATCAATTTGTGTTTTAATTAGGTTTCGAAAATCTAGATTGGGTTTTCTTCGTGTTTTTTTGATACATGTTGTTCTTCGAATTTTTAGGGTTTTAAAATGAAAATTAAACTGATTTAAATGTTAATTTACAGTGTTTAATACATGTACAATCTGAGATGTATGTATACACAATGTGTTTCCAATGCTATATACGATTGGGTTGGAATATTAGGTTTTCATATGATAGATTGGGTTTTTGAGTTCAAACTGTTCATAGCTCTGATACTTCCCTGAGTTTTACATTTGATTTAAGTTAGGGTTTTGATTCTTATATCCCTATTGGATTCCAGTTTCCATATGTTGCTTTGATGCTTATACATCCATGTATCTATATGTACATTTTGATATATATGATTGTATATATATTACTGTAAACTAGGTTGAACTCAATATGAAACTAAATTGGGTTGATGAGAAGTCTGAGATTAGTTTACCTTGATTTTGTTTTTTGAGTTTTATATATGTGAAACTGAGTATAGGACTGAGAATAGGATTCTATGTAAACTGTAAAACTGAGATTTGAAATGTATATAAAAACTGAGTTTTGGGGGTTGTTGTAAACCTGAGAATAACGCACATGTACACTGTTGTAAACCTGAGAACTATGCCTTCTGATATGTACACAAAAAACCCCTTTTTGCTATGTGTTAACACCCACACTCATATGAACTTTTCTATATGTTAACCCTTCACATTACACCCTTACCCACACACATGAACCCTTACTACCTACTGTCACACAAAATCTATTTTCTATTTATCTTTCCTGTCACATTGTAACATGTATACACTACACACACTCTCAAAGGCATATACACATACCCATACCCATACATGTATGCACCTATGTAAACCCACACACACCAATGTATATATGTGAACCATTGCCATGTAACCCTCTTTCACCATTGTACACCACACACACACACATATGTATCCTGTCACCCTACCACTGTTACACTATTTCACTGAAACCTGAGAACATCCCAAGCCACCCCCTCTGACACACGAACACATGTGCTTGATTAATTACCAAACAATTAATTAGAATTTACACTGTGATTTGAAATGGATTTCATGTTTTCCCCAAATTTTTGATACGCATAAACTGTGCATATATTTCCAGATTTTTGAATGAGATTCTAAATAGGATTTTAAATGCAAGTTTATATGCTAAATTATTTTACATACCTGAGAATTATGTGGGCTTATACAGGGTTATAGTATTATGCATTGGTTGGTTTATGGGTTTTATGTGTGAATGGGTTCATAGTTGCAAGTTGAAGTTTTTGAATGATCTTTCATTTGATTAAGGTACTATGCATAGGCTGCAAACCGAACTGACATGAGTTTAACCCTATAATATAAGCATGGACACACACACACACACATTTTTTTTAACTGTGACACACTTATCTACCTACATGCATACACACACCATTGAATACTTTCACACTTTACTTTCTATATACATATATGGTATATATATATATCTATATACAAGCATGATAGTTTACATATTATAAATTTTCTTGCCTTATGTCTATATGTATGCCATGGATATGTATATAGGCATATAGCCCTATAAGATTTTCCTTTTATGCATATGCTTTATGACACCCTTTCCCCTCTATCCCTCTAACATACGTATGGAATATGTATGGATTGATACATGTGAATATATATATATATATATATATATATATATATATATATATATATATATATATATATATAGAAATGTATATGATAATGTAGGTAATATATGAATAGTTGATGATATATATGAGTTATGCCTATAATATGAATGTGTGCCTTGTATACATTATATGTATATGTATGTAGGCATATAGCCATATATGTTTTGCCTATATATATGTATACTTATATACCTTGAGTATATATATATATATATATATATATATATATATATATATATATATATATATATATATATATATATATATATATATATATATATATATATATATATATATATATATATATATGAAATGTGTGTTTGATAGCTTGTGTAGCCTTGTGATTGTGTGTGAGTGCTAGACTAGCCTTGGTTAGGCTTAGTGAGACTTGATTGGACTAGGTTTGACCTAGTTGATCTAGTCTGACTAGTGTAGTTGACCAGAGTTGACCAAGGGTTGACTTTGGCCTAGGTGACCTAGAAATCATATAGAATGCATTGTAATCTTCAGTATTACCATTCTGGACATGTTGTGACCTGTGTTGCTCTAAATAGGATTCATCTACTATGTCTGGATATCTATACTTACCAGATACTCAAGATATCAGGCGAGTACATTCTTTGACTGTTTCATACTTGATAGGATTTACATTTATGCTCTAGATTACTTTACTTGATGCTGTCACATTGTTAACACGGATTGGTACTATATGGATCCCTTCATGAGATATTATCCTCCTCGGGAGCATCGGGTTACAGTATGTCATGTACGTTTCACTTTCATCATGTACTCCAGTGCTTTCACCATTCATGTGCACTCTTGTGATTCATGTGTAGAAGCATGGAATTTCAGAGCCAGAAATCCTATGCGCCAGACACTACATGCGCAAAGCAAAACCAACAAATATGGACATTTGAAAAAGGACTTTTTATTACATATAAAATTCTATTACATGTCTAGAAAAGGTGGTACAAAGGAGAATTTCTACAAGGAAAAGACCCTAAGTCTACAACCAGCAACCACCATGCGTCTTCAGTCAGGCGCAGCAACCACCATGCGCCTTCAGTCAGGCGCAGCAGCCACCATACGCCTTCAACCAGGCGCATCCCGTCATGCGCATCCAGCAGGGCGCATCCTTTCAGCAGCTCAGTTATGTGCATCCCCAGTTATGTGCATCCCTTCAGCAGCCCAGTTATGTGCCGCTCTTCCAGCCAGGCTCACCTGATAAGTGCTTCGACTAATGAAGCATTTAACCCTCTGGCTGGAACCAAGGAAGAGAAGAGCACCACAAATCTGTGGCCAGGGGAGGCTTCGAAAGAGCCTCCAAAGGCGAATGAAGACCGTGATCGAAACTGCGGCTAAAGGAGCAGCTTTCAACACAACCAGAATAGGCAACGCCCACTTTGAAGGAAGAAAGAGCCTAGCACCGCCATTCCGATCTACGGCTCTTCCGAAATAACGAAAACGAGGCCCGAGCATCCCTATCTTTGGATGCAACAGGCACCTTTCGCCTGCCTCGGAAGCCCTCGACTCCGTCTTTTGGATGTAACAGTCACCCTCAAGTGCATCAACGAAGACATGGCGTCGCATCTTCACCCTTGGGAGCATTTTGTCAACAGAATGCATCCGAGTAAACAAGTTCATGTTGGAAGTACGTGAGATAACGAGAAGCAAACCCTCTCTCTATGCCACTATTTATAGGCCGGGCAAATCAAACCCACGCGCCAAGTGGATGGCTCTCCGAATTTCGTGCAATAAATTTGTATTTAATGGATGAACCGGACGCCTCGAATTCAGCCAAACGGCTATTTAAAGCACTCGAAGAACGTAACAGCCGCATCATTAAAGACGTATCAGATGCGCCGGCCAGATAGCGCATCACCCCGACGTGCCCTCCGACATCAAGCACATCATACAGACGCGTCCCTCAGCGTCAAGCGCATCACAGACCAAGCGCTTCATAGGGGATGCGCCCCCGTGCGTCCCCATACGCCTAGTAGAACGTCAATCAACGCGCCCACTCAGCTGTCCATCGAATGTCACCAACATTAAATGCTGAACTGACAGAGTTGGCAGCACACCTCCCAAAGTCTGAACAGTTGACAGCTTTTTCAGAAGACGAAGTGTCGGCAACGTTAGCATCATCATTACTTCTCCACCGATGGCTGCTGCCACGTGGCCATCCAACCACTCGCATGCGCCTCCGCAGCCATGTGCCCAAATCAGCATGCGCATCAAAAGCCATGTGCCCCAGACTGTTCTCTGATCCCAAAAGACAGAAGAAAAGTTGCCTACATGCGCCTCAAAAGCCATGCGCCCAGAATGGTTCGAAACTCCTAAAGGTTATGAACCGCAACCTCCTCATGCGCCTGATCCAAGGTGCATCTCGTCCGATCATTCTCCACCAAATCCGAGATCTCCGAGCCATGGGTCGACGACACGTGTCCTTTGACTCAACTCACCCAAGATCTCAGCAACAGAAAGATCTTCTCCTGCTACGTGCCGGCTCACAACAGCAACATGAAGAAGTCTACCCTTCGATTAGGGCGCATCGTCTATGCGCCTCCATCAGCAATCACCACGTGGCGTCCCCACGCACCGGCGCATCCTACATGCGCGCATGAGCAGCCAGCCTGCAAAACTATAAATAGAGGGATCATTTCCTTCTCACCCACGCATAGAAGAGGCACAGAATATACAACGAACACACAGAGACTTCGTACCACCAAAGAGGCAGATACAGACACTCAACGTCTTCCTCCTCTCAGTAAGCTCCAGCACCCAGAGCAATCCAAACCTTCAGAGAACCGATAACCGTCGTCAGCTCGTCAACGGAGTCAACGCATTACCACTCACTCCATCGGCACAAGGGACCCAGATAAACAAAAGTGTACTCCTAGGACTACGTCTAAGTCATATATTATAACACTGTTCTGTTTGTATTAAAATTTGCAATAATACAATTTTAATGGCAAACAAGCTGGCGACTCTGCTGGGGACATCTTTCTCCTCCACCGAAAAAGCTGTGTCGTAAGCCGACGACGTGAAGGTGGGCTCCTCCCACAAGACGCTGGTCGTATGCCTCAATCAACAGGCGTATGAGGAGTTCATCTCTGAAGGCAGCACGAGTCCTTCGAAGCCGCTGCCAAAGCCGAAGAAGACCCACCGAGTCTGGGTGCGCAAGGTCGACGCCTCGGGCACCACCACTGACGGGGATGCGCCAATCCAGCCTTTCCTTCCTGCTGACATCCTCAGCAACCAAGATGCGCCCACCGGTACAGCACATCTATCGGGAAAGCGTGCGACTAACCACATTCCCCAGCCATCTCCCTCTCAGGCGAGGAAGATGCGTCGACGGAGCAGGGGCGCAGCCAATGCCCCGCACATCACCTCTGATGCACCACTAAAAGTTTCTGTCTTTGACAGACTCACTCGCTGTAGTGGCGAGGAGAATTTGGATTCTGAGTACTACGCGTCCCAGCGGCCTGGTACGAAGAAGTCCAAGACAGCATGGGCCATGCGCCACAAACGTGCTATGCCAGCAGCAAGCCAGAAGCATGCGCTCATAATCATGCGCACCGCTGATGGTAAGCTGTACAAGGTCGACTCAGGTGCTTCTGCACCAGAAACGAGTCGACCTTCAAAGTCCTCGTCTCGCTTGGGCGCATCTATTGCGTGCACAACCAAGTTGAGCGAGGCAAATTTAGTGGTCTTGAACTCCCGCGCCTCCTCTGGTTGTGCGTCTGAGGTCCGTTCAAGTCACTTCAGATGTTGTGGTTCCCCCACTACTGATCGGGATGCCTGTTTGGTATTAGATCAGGGGGCACAGCACTCACCCGACCACCCCGGTGCTTGGCCTTGCCATGCGCCTGAAGGGGGTGTGATGGCAGCACTCTCCTCCAACGATCTGTGTAACGTGATCACTCACAAGCGCCGATCAGGAGAGTCAACTGACAAGCACGATGTACCCCTCATGGGGCACACTTGTGCTGTCATCACCATCAACTGCTGTTGTAAAACGGCAGTCCCACCAAGGCAGTCGGTGTTCCAGCGGCTGCAATCATCGACACTCCTCCGACGTCGCCTCGGAAAGAAGGGGTCAACAGAAGAAGAACCAAGGGTTGCCTCATGTAACGTGGTCTCCAACTCTTCGTCAGTCCGAAAGACGACTGGCAATTCCTCGTCCTCATCCAAAAGCCAGCCGAGGAAAACCAAGGCAGCAGTCTCGTCCTCCGGTGTATTCGAAGGCACTCGGAGGAGGAAGAAGATCTTGGAGGAGGCTGGGGGTAGTCAGACTCTTGTCGAGCCTTTTTCCGAAGATGAAGGTGCCCAAAGCACAGCTGAGGCACATCTTCATCCTCGAGGCGAAGTCAGCCTCCCAAAAGACCCTCAAAATGAGAATATCCCCCAGAGCATAGCTGGGGGTAGTCTAGCATCTGCGGACCTGGATTCCGGAGACGAGAAGGCCATTCAAGACGAAGCCGAGGGTAATCAGGCCCTTGCAGATGCGCCCGTCGGGAGTGATCTCCAGAACATGGCTGGGGGTGGCCAAGATGAGCCAGGAGAGGCAACTCCCCTACAAGAGAGCGAGGCCGAGAGTGAAGCCTCAACCCATCCGTCCACTCCCGGTCGCGTCATGACAGTAAACGTGACTGGGGCGGATATCGAGTCTGATGCGCCGCCACAAGACCTCGTCCAGCGCAGACACATTAGAGGGAGGACTCAAAACCCTCTCTGCCTCTATGCAAATACTGACTCAAGCAATATTTGAGATACGGTCAGCCTTGACCAGAACACCTTCTAACGGTCCTGATCCTGGGGCTAATGGAGAATCGAGTATACCCCTTCAACGGGTATCCTCAGACACGGATCGCCGTGAGGCACCTCGGACGTCGGAGCCCTCAAACGCTCAACTCCCGGTGGTACCACCTTCCCCGACTCCCAGCTCCACAGAAGACGTGGTCGAGATGATTAGGGACTTACGGGAACGCTTTGAGTCCAAGACGAGGCAAGAGGAGCACCAGAAGATGGGCATCACCCAACCTTATCCCCTCGAGTGGAACAAGGTGGTTTATCCTCCAAAGTATAAACCACAAACACTGACGCCGTACGACGGGAAGGACTCTCCACGTCGCTACCTGACGTACTTCCAGTCTCAGAGGGGGCATCTTTCGAAGGAGGACGCGCTCCTCACTAGCATATTCGTCGGAGCATTGAAGGGAGTGGCGTACGACTGGTACTGCAGCCTCCCCGACAATTCTATATCGTCCTTCGACGACCTGACGCGCCTCTTTCTCGACCGTTTCTACGACGGCGGAAAGGACATGACAATGGCGTCCCTTATAGAAATACGCCAGAAGGAGAAGGAAATGGTTCGAGTGTTCATCGAACGCTTCCGACAGGCCTGCTTCAGACTACCTTCGAGCATGCCAGAACATACGCTTCTCTCCTCCTGCAGCATGAACATGCTGCCTGTAGTTAAGCTCTGGCTGAACTCCACTCCTCCTCCCGACTGGAGTTCCTTGATCATTGAAGCAGAAGCCGCAGAGAAGAAGGCGGACAATGCTCGTCTTCTGGGTGTCAGTTTCCCTGCCTTCGAGGACAAGGGAAGCGGTCTGCAGCCAACAACCCCGGACGAGAGACAAAGGTAAAACAGGCATTGACTGTCAATGCCTCAAAAGGTGCGTCAGCCCCTACTCAGAAGCCTCCACTCGCGCCTAGGCCAAAGGAGGTTTATTCGTTCAATGATGAAGACACTCTGCAACTCTTTGAGATACTGAAGCAGGGTGACAAGATCAAGCTTCCGGACCCGAAGCATCCCGACGAGGTTGGGAAAGAAGACAACCCGAGGTACTGTCACTACCATCGGTTTGTCGGACACCCAACCAAAGACTGCTATGTCCTCAAGAATTACATCCAGCGCATGATCAATGCGAATGTAATCTCCGTCGACTACGAGGAGAAGACGATGTCGGCCAACGTGGTGTCACTCCAGTTCGGCACCTTGCCGCCAACTACCACACAAGATGGCGTCATCCCTATCCCTAAGGCGACAATGGAGGTGGTTAACTTACCACCTACCCGTGACAACGTGAGTGGACTCATCCCACTCACCACATCCCGAGGAGAGGTCCTATGGGTTCACCCCGACCTCGTCTCCGAGGTGACTCGACCGAAGGTACGCCCTACCTCCAAATCCAAAGGCAGGAAGATCAAGTCTTGCCGCACGGTCTCTTCTTCAACAGAAGAGGCACTTCCTGTGCAGACGCGTTCACAACTGAACGTCCAACCCGACGAATCTGCCGTCAAGATGGTACCCCCTGGCACCATCCCTGCTGCCCAGGAGGAGGGTCCATCTAAGCCCTCAGCAGCCAATAAGCAGAAGCATGTGGAGGCTCATTTCGACAGACCTCTACGAAAGGAGAATGCTTCGGGGCTAGCCAAGCCCCACAACTTCGACATACTGGCACAACTGGCCAGTACTCCTACCCGCCTATCCTTGTTCAAGCCCCTGCATCTTTTCAAAGACTCCCGAGAAGCTCTCTGTGAAGCTCTGAAGGATGCTGAATCCTTCCTCAGTCAGGTCAAGCAACCTGAAGATCTTCCAACTACCTGTGCGTACTGTCATTGTGCGGATGAAGTTATCTCGAACATAACTTTCACCCAACAAGATATGCTGCTCAAGCACCACCGACATAACCGGCCACTGTACTACACAGGGTATGTTGGTTCAGTTAAGGTGAGTCGGATTCAGATCGATCCGGGGTCTTCCCTCAACATCATTCCGAAGGCGCTACTCTCAATACTGGGGATCCCGATGTACCGGCTGGCGCCCTCCAACACAAAAATCAGTGGCTTCAACGCTAGTAAAAGTGAGCCGCTGGGCAAAATTTGGCTGAAGTGTCACATCAGTAATCTCAGAACCAAGGTGACCTGCTACGTGGTGGATGCCGAGGTCAACTACAACATCCTGCTCGGTCGACCGTGGCTCCATGAGTACATGGTGGTGCCATCCACGCTCCACCAATGCATGAAGTACGTGTCCACCAATGGCGTCATCCAGACGGAGTTTGCAGACATTGACCCTTTCAAGGGGATTGAAGCCTACTTCACCGACTCCGACTTGTACAAATCATCTGACGAGATAGAAGCCAATGATGCTGATGACGAGGCAGAAGCGACAGCATAGCCGGACATGGAGCCTAAGGTCACTCCCGATGCCCCTTTGAAGATCCGACTCAAAGGCAAACCACCTCAGAAGCTGCCTCCCATGAGCATTAAGCTACTCGGAAAAGCACCAGCTGCTCCTGAAGCTCCCCTGAAGATACGCCTCAAGGGAAAGCCGCCTCAAACATCGGCTCCCCTTGTTGCAAAATTACAAGGGAAGGCACCTATCACCGGAGACGCAGTTGAGGCACCTCTGAAGGTGCATCTCAAGGGCAAGCCGTCGCAGTCATTCAAGATACTCTAGAAGGCTCACATAACCCTCTCGGATCCCAAAATCAAAGCTGTGGTGGACTCTCCTGATCTAACCCCAGTGCTTAAGGATGAGGAACTAGGCGAATACATCTCTGCTGATGTAGACGCACCCTCCCTAGACAATGTAATCCCACGGGATAAAATCTCATATTTCATCAATAATAGAGTGTCTTTTAATTATTCCTGTCTTCCACATTGGAATGCCATGTATACATTAGATAACGCTCTACGGTCGTTGCAAACACAAATAACAACCGTCCATCATGTAAATCGAGTAGTCCCGTCTCAAGGAGTCTGTTACATAGTCCCTCCACGAAGTCGAGACAAAGAATCCATCATCTTTGGCAAAGTCGAGCATCATCAAGACCTCCCGCCACTCGAGCCAGAGCCAGATACCGGCAGAATACAAGTCTATCGGTACACGGATACGGTAAAGCACATCATCCAAAAGATGGGCTACGACCTAAAAAGCAACAAAGGCCTAGACTACGGCAAGGGTCGACGTCTCCCTCTCCGGCTTCTAACACCTAAAGGAAAGCCGCAGGACTACTACAATCGGACTCGACGGGGGGTAGCCTATGTCGCACCGCCATCAACTTCAGAGAGTTCAGACGCAGAAGAAGTAGAACATTCTCACTCCTCCGAAGCATCGACGTGGGATTCCGATACCAGCATCGGATCAATCTTCAGGAAAGTAATGTCAGCTAACATGACATCTGCACAACCTCAAGAAGATGAAGGCGAAGACCGAACGTCGGAACCCTTCGAAGAAGAACCCTGGGCGCAACGCCTAGGGGACAATGGGAGTCTCATTTTGAATTACGTGAACCTTCCACCGAAGACGATGTCGAGCAGATCGACCTTGGGGACGGAGCTTCTTCCAAATCCATCTTCATCAGCAAAAGCCTAGAGGGAGAAGACCGAGTGTCTTTAATCCAGCTTGCTAAAGAGTATATCGATGTCTTCGCCTATAGCTATGAAGATATGCCGGGACTCGATCCCCAGATCGCGATGCATAGGCTGAACATCTTACCTGATGCCAAGCCTGTCAAACAACAACAGCGACGCTTCCATCCGGATATCATGAACGTCATCGATCAGGAGGTGGATAAACTCTTGACTAGCGGCTTCATCCGTGAGGAACAACACCCAGATTGGGTAGCCAACGTCGTCCCCGTCACCAAGAAGAATGGAAAGATACGAGTCTGTATCGACTTCAGGGATCTCAACTTGGCTTGTCCGAAGGACGAATTCCTGCTTCCAATCACAGATGTGATGATCGACAACACATGTGGCTTTGAACGCATGTCTTTCATGGACGGATATTCAGGTTATAATCAAATCAAGATGTTCCCCGATGACGCAAAGCATACGTCATTCAGGACTCCGAAGGGTGTATCCTGCTACACAGTGATGCCCTTCGGCTTGAAGAACGCCGGTGTGACATACCAACGAGCAAGACAGTCGAATGCTATGTTGATGACATCGCAGTCAAGAGCTGTCTCAAAAGAGATCACCTACAAGATCTCAAAACAGTCTTCGATCTCATGCGGGCGCACCAACTCAAGATGAACCCCGCTAAATCCTTCCTAGGGGTTTCTAGCGAAAAGTTCTTGGGCTTCGTTATCACGACAAAAGACATTCATGTTGACCCAGAGAAGACTAAAGCCATCCTCAACATGGACCCTCCGAAGAACCTTCGAGAACTTCGGGGCCTACAGGGACGTCTGGCATACATCCGGAGGTTCATAGCAAATCTTTCCGGCAAATGTCAACCCTTTACTCAGCTCATGAGAAAGGGGTCTCTTACGTCTGGACAGAGGAATGCCAAAAGGCTTTTGACGACATCAAAGCCTACTTGACGAGCCCACCAGTCCAGGTGACACCCGTCGCCGGTAAACCATTTCTCTTTTATGTTCGTGCCATGGATCATTCCTTCGGCGCTCTGCTAGCTCAGAACAGCGATACAGGCTATGAACAAGCAATCTACTACCTCAGTCGAACGCTCATCGGGGCCGAACACCGGTACAACCCCGTAGAGAAGGAGTGCTTGGCTTTGGTGTTCGCCATCAAGATGACTCGTCATTATGTCTCAGGCCAGACAATACATGTCATCTCCCGGGTCAATCCACTCAGAGTCCTCATGACGAAGCCAGGATCATTGAACTCCCGGCTAGCTATATAGGCAATCCTGCTAACACCGTATAACATGGTATTTGTGCCACAAAAAGCTGTTAAGGGTCAGGCCCTCGCCGACTTTTTAGCTGCATACCCCATCCCAGAATCTTCAAGACTCTATGAAGACATCCCGGATGAGGTCCAAGAATCCAACGTCACCGAAGAAAACTCCGTCTGGCGGATGTTTTTCGATGGCGCTTCAAGAACAGGCCCCAAAAGCCAAATCATCGCAGGAGTGGGGGTAGTCTTAGTCTCCCCCGATCAGCTGGTCATCCAGCGTGCTTACTCCCTCTTGAAGCCTTGCTCCAACAATGTTGCCGAGTACAATGTGCTCATTATGGGACTCCAGCTTGCACAACAGCTGGGGATGAATCATCTGGAGGCCTACGGCGATTCTAAACTCGTCGTAAACCAGATCAGAGGACAATATGAAGTTCGTCATGAAGATCTGATCCCTTACCATGAAGTTGCATTGAACATTATTTCAACCTTCATTGGGTTCTTCATCGAACATGTACCCCGTCTACAAAACTTGGAGGTCGATGCTTTGGCTGGCCTCGCGGCCTCATTGGCAGCACCCCTCGGGACTCAACACTATGTCATGGTAGTCGAAAGGGACTTGGTCTGTCCTAAAAACAACCTATGCTCATACATGGCCCATGCCATGTCGACAAATACTGGTGTTAATATCCGAGACTGGAGGTTCCCGTTCATCGACTTTGCTGAGACGTTCCCTTCGATTCTATTATGATACAGCCACTAAAATGCTGTACCGACGCTCCTACGATGGGCTCCTCCTTCGATGCCTGTCCAATAAAGAAGCAGCCGAAGCCCTTCGAGAAGCTCATGACGAAACTTGCGGGGCTCATCAACCTGGGCCTAAGCTGCAGGACCGACTGCGGTGCATGGGCTACTACTGGCCAACCATGGCCGCTGATGCCGTCGACTACGCTAAGAAGTGCCATGCGTGCCAGCTTCACGCAGACTTCATTCACATACCGTCAGAACCTCTACATTCCACAGTCGCCTCCTGGCCCTTTGAAGCCTGGGACATGGACATTGTAGGGCCAATCACTTCTCCTTCATCGAGGGGACACCGCTTCATCCTGGCCATTACTTATTACTTCTCTAAATGGGCAGAAGCTGTCCCACTGGCAAAAGTGAAGAGCTCCAGGGTAATCAGCTTCATCAAACACCATGTCATCTACCGCTTCGGAGTACCCCGGCGGATCATCCATGACAATGGTCCTCAGTTCATCAGCCACATTTTCAGCAGGTTCTGTGACAAGAATCGTATCCAAAACGTGGCCTCAACCGCCTACAATCCGACAGCAAACGGATTGGCCGAGGCGTTCAACAAGACTATCGTCAGGCTACTCAAAAAGGTCGTGTCATCCAATAAACGTGACTGGGACGAAAAGCTTGGCGAATGTCTTTGGGCCTATCGCACAACGGTATGGACCCCAACAGGCAACACACCATTCTCCTTGGTCAACAGGAGTGAAGCGGTACTGCCTCTCGAGCTCCAGATACCCTCACTCCGTGTAGCAATCACAAACAAACTCACAGAAGAGGACAATCAACGTCGTCGTCTGCGAGAATTGGAGGCACTTGATGAGAAGCGTCTCCTAGCTCAACAACGCATCGAACTCTACCAAGCCCGTATATCACAAGCTTTCAACAAGAAGGTCAAACAGAGGACTTTCCAAGTTGGCGACCTGGTTCTGGCAGTTAGGAGGCCGATGGTGTTAACCCACAAGACACCAGGAAAGTTCGAGCCCAAGTGGGACGGACCTTTCATCATAGAGACGGTATACTCAAACGGCGCTTACCGCCTCGCTAAACCTAATGGGGACTTGTTTATGATGCCCATCAATGGCAAGTTCCTGAAGAAGTACTACTCTTGACATCTTTCAGACTTGTGCTTCCATAAGGGGATTCATGAACCTAATCATCAAGGCTCACGTACAATCCCTTTCCACAAACTCATGCGCTTTCGGAACCCAGCTGTTCCGTGGCATCCTCCAGTAGGAGAACAACCACGTCCATATCACCTCTAAGTTGTTCCCCTGTGCCCTACAAAGCGAAACCTTACATTCCATAAGGCTACGCTATCCCGTATGTTTACTACGTCCACATTACCTCTGAGTAAACATCCCGTACAGACAACCCTCGTGTTGCCGTACATTGATCGCAGAACTTCCACGTCCACATTACCTTTGAGTAGTTCCGCGTATCCCCCAGAGTCATTCCTACCACGTCCATAACACCTCTGAGTAGGAAGATTCTATCGTCTGAACCCCTTATTTGCCACGTCCACATTACCTCTGAGCAAACATGGTGGTTCTTTCAAACTTATTATCTGTACCTAAAAACCAAGGTGCGCAAAACATAATAGGTCCACACAAATCATCAAGTTCATGACAAGCAAAAATGAATACATCACAGAAAAGGGTGTACTTCTTTATTTCTAAAAAGAGAGTAAAGGATTACAATATCCCCAGCAAGAGTTGCAAAAAAATACAAAAATAAGAGACTGGGACCCCTAAGCATCCCCTGGGTTGGCCGAAAGCTCTTCAATACGATGCCTCAAGTCTGCCACCCGAGTCTCCACAGTCGCCAAGACCCGGCGTTCAGCTTCTTGACGCATCGCCTCTATGGCCTCAAGGGAGGTGTCCTTCTCATGCTTCTCATCCAGGTGCTGCCGATGCTGAGCTAGGGCAAGAGCTCGGTGGGTGAAGGTTGCTTCTTCCTCCTTGAGTGCCACGTGTTCAGCTGGGCACGTTCGGCATCTAACAAAAGTCGGGCTCGCTGTTCCTCAAGACGGCGGATCTGGGCATCAATATCTGCGATATTAGCATCCAACACAGCCTGCGCCTTCACCATCTCCTGCGTAGACTGAGACAACCGCTCCACTGCAGCTTCAGTCTCAGCCACCTCGCGCTCCCAGATACTCACGGTGGCCTGGTAAGAAGACTCAATCTCGGCGATCATCTTCTCCTTCTCCGCATCTATCAAGACGGAGAGGTCATTTCGCTGGATACGCTAAAATTTTGAGAGCCGCTGGTACAGCTCAACCACCGAAGCCTCCAGGATCTTGGCCATATGATCATGGCCTTGGTGAAGACGGATCAGGTCGATATAAGGCATCGCTAGAGTTCTTGCCGTTGCAAAGCTTCCATTGGCGTTCATCACCGCAGACACACCCCTCTCCAATATTTTATATACTCCCTCAACGATGAATTTCACATATTCATCTGCATCCGCCAGTACCTGTGGCGTCATAGCAGGAGTCGGAGAAGCTGCTGTAGTTGGCGGACCGGAGGAAGATCCGCGGACCACAACCTGCGAGGCTGGAACCTCGACATTGTTAGGCTCTTCATCAACAGGGGCTGGAATGCCAGCCTGAGGAGCCAAAGGAACAGAAGAAGTCGGGTCAGGCGTCGAGATGGTACCCCAAGTGGAAGGAGCCACAAAGGGTTTCACACCCTTGTCCTTTCCAAGCTCGGAAGAACCACCAACGTCAGTGGCCACCTCTTCAGCCCCCAACGTCCTATCAGCAGCCAATACCTCCCCTGGCGGAGTGGAGGGATCAACACTTGTCTCCTGACCCGCCTCAGGAGTCGGGGACGGTAGACGAATCTCTTCACCAAATCCCTCTACAGGGACATGATATGTCACTACCTCATGATCGATAGCCACCTCAACCTCCGCGACTGAGGCTGGGGTAGGGCTCGACAGTGTTACAGCCGACCCACCTTCGTTAAGACAAGGAGGGGAATCAACCCTCTCCTCTGTTCCAACCACCTTTGTTGCCCCCGCAACAGGCTCTTGCAACTCTGGAGCAACGTCATCCGAAGACGACGAACTCCACTCCCCTTCATCACCAGGAAGCCCCGTGTCTGTTGGACCCTCAGCGTCCAAGGCCCACGTTGCGGCCTTCATCTTCTCGGAAGCTGCTGCATCCTCAGCTTCCCTTCTGACATAATCCGGGGTTGCTGGAATCTCTACCATAACATCCTTAGGGTTCTCCTCCATGGGAGACATCATAGTCGACAGATATACGCACTTCAGACGAGCCCGCCATCTTCTTTGGCCTGCTCCTACCAGATTTTGAAGTGCGGGGCCTTCTTTTTAGCGGCTCCTACAAAGGGGGAAGCGTTGATCACATGAGAAGCTGAACTTAAACCAGACCATGCAGGACATTCTTACTTCTGTAGATGCTGAGTCCGAAGACACCGTCGGTGACGATGCCTTCTTCTGCTTCTTCGATGCAGGAGAGCCGACCTTTGTATCTGTACGCCTTTTCGATTGATCGGTCGAGGGCTTTGCCTGACCCCCGGTAGATACGGCATGGGAGCCTCGATAACCCGCCTCGGGCGGACGGTACGATCGAGCCTTCGCCAAAGTGTCTCCGGCCGCCGCTAAATGGGTACCTATAATAAAACTGGTCTCCCTATCATATCCGGCGGGTGCGACAGCCATAACACAGTAAAATTTGGCGGCTGAGTAAAGAATCGGCGGCCGCGGATTCTGGACAGGGAGTGTAAAGCGAGCTCCGGTACATCTAGCATTATAGTAATGCCAAGCTCGTGCACCATCCAGCAAACTTCCAACATACCCCAAGGTGATACTGGGATTATCCAACATCAACTGAGCGTATCCGAATTGCCGTACAAAGCGGCTCGGCAAATACGGCTCCAAGTAACACTGGTTCCTGTTCCGATACACCAGATGGGACTGCCGAATACTTTGCAACCAGTGGAATCCCCATGGAGACAGAGTGGTGGCATCTTCACCCGAGTCTATCAAATCTTCATTGGCCTCAAAATCGGCAAAGACAGGACCAACTTTGGTGATCTCCCATCCCTGAAGGTGGGATAAAACTTTCCTGCAAACAGGAACACCAGTGTGCGACCAACTCCTCTGGTGGAAATGCCGGAGGAATGCATCTCCAGACCTGTGGTCTTCCTCCAAACCAGGGCTCATCACATTGGGATGGTGTAAAATTAACCACCCCATCAAATAATGAAACGACAGTTTGGCACGCGGGAAGTTGTTGTTTCTGCCTCGCTCATGAACCACATCTCCTGCAAACTCTCGTAGACCCCGCAGTAGGTTACACACAATTGCGGGGAGTAAAGCTAAAGGACGGCCAAAGGCCAACTTCACAGCCGGCAGAATTAAATTCCGGGTCACCCTCTCTACAGAGCCAGACCCACCTGAGAAGACATAGTCCCGGAGCCAAACCATAATATACGCGACTAATACTGCTTTTGGCGACATCTGATAAGTGAGGTGCCAGAAACAGCTATAAGAGCGTTCATCCGACTGCCGGTCCTCGTTCTCCCGGGGATTCTTCTCGCCTAACCTGCTCATTTCAGAAAGCACCTCGTTACGAGAAAGTGCTGGCGGAGTAGAAAAATGGGAGGGATCCTCTTTGTCTTGCCTAAAGACGTAATCTCTCCAAGCGGTCACATGAGGCTGTGACCCGTTCTTATCCTTCTTCTGCATATAGTAATGATGACTCGCCACTTCCTTGAAGACGGCCATCATCTCCTCAGCTTTGTCCCCCAGGACTTAGAATTCCTCATTGGTTGGGAAGTACTCCTCGTAAGGTTCCGATCCCCAGGGGAGTTTTGATACCTCATACATTTCATGAAGCGCGAGCCCAAGCTCCCCCACCGGAGTGAAGAAGGTCCCGATATGGGTATCAAACATCTCCAAGAGCGCAAGGAACATGTGCCTGTTAATGTCTATGCCTGCCTGAGTTGCACGGATCGCGGCGGTCAGCTCAATCTCTTGGAGCTCAGTTTAAAACCGCGACAGAATCCAATGTGTCAGTTTGTCCCATTTGGAAACATAATGACACCAACCCTCTACCCGAAAGTCTCCCTTTGGGTATGATTGTTCCATCAACAGCATACGTCTCGCAAAAGTCGAGGCACCAAAGGTAAATGTATTGACGGGAACATCACTGTAAATACTCCCGGGACGAAGAGTTCGCCAGGTGAAAGAAGTCCCAGACCGTACGGCGGCCAAAGTATCCCTTTGATCAGAAGAAGAATCGATTCTGATGATGCCTGCTATCGCGCCCCCCTGAGATGGAGTAACGTTCCAGGACATCCTCCTCTTGGAAGCAAGACGACAGAAAGCAGACAAAGGCCACTGACGTTCGAGCTGCTTGACAGTCATATGCACTCCCCTTGCTGTAAAGAACCAGTCTTCGTTGACCTTCAGCACCTTTGCTTCAGTAGAAGTAAGGAGGTCACCGAACAGGAACTCAGGCTTTAAGAAAGTCACTTTATCAGAGGTGGAAGATTTCAGAACGCCACGTTCCATCATCCGTTTGAGGAACCCATGATGTTGTTCCCGGATTTGAATCATTCTTTCGGGATGCTAATCCAGCATAATAGCAGCTTGAGCAGGGTTTATCACCTCTTCATCGTAATCTACTCCCATCTGGCAGAGGGCAGCGTCCAGAAGCACTTCGTTCAAGAGTGGGACTGTCATCGACACTGGCAAAGATTCAAGGATGTTAGAAACAACAAAAGGATCGGAGCCTCATTCTCAGGGTCTAAGCCCATACGCGCCAGCAGTAAAGCCTCGGCGCATCATCAGGGTCTAAACCCATGCGCGTCAGTGGTAGAGCCTCGGCGCATCATCAGGGTCTAAACCCATACGCGTCAGCGGTAGAGCCTCGGCGCATCATTAGGGTTTAGACCCATGCGCGTCGGCGGGAAAGATCTCAGCACATCATCAGGACTCAAAGTCCACATACGTTGGCAAATGAGAATGGTAGAGGACGATGAAGCTCACCAATCACCGCCGGCCGAACTTCGACAGGCGGGCGAGGAACGTCACCCGCGACAGCCTCTACAGGCTCCTTCTCTTTCTCCTTTCCCTTAGCACCGCCGCGAGGAGTCTTGGGAGCCATTCCCTTGAAGCAAAAAATTAGGGTTTTGAAGAAGAAACTCCAAAAAAAGCAAAGGCAGAGGAAAGAAGAACTCTCTTTCTCTCCATCTCATGCCTATTTATAGGCACGGTCGCACGCGTGAATCGATGAAGGGTGACCTCTGCCGTCGCCTCGGGTCCTGTGAAAAGATAACAGCAAATAAGACCAAAAGATCATCATTAATCTTTTCGATTACCGAGATGTTATCATTTGTATTTACTGAGAGGAGCATGCGCCCGAACAGGCATGCGCCCGAACAGGCATGCGCCCGAACAGTCATGCGCTCCAACAGTCATGCACCTTGACCACCATGCTTCTTATTCAAAGTATTCCAAAACTTATCTAAAAGTTTTGAAAACTTTGAAGAGGGTCTTGTAGAAGCATGGAATTTTAGAGCCAGAAATCCAATGCGCCAGACACTACATGCGCACAGCAAAACCAACAAATATGGACATTTAAAAGAGGACTTTTTATTACATATAAAAGTCTATTACATGTCTAGAAAAGGTGGTACAAAGGAGAATTTCTATAAGGAAAAGACCCTAAGTCTACAACCAGCAACTACTATGCGCCTTCAGTCAGGCACAGCAACCACCATGCGCCTTCAGTCAGGCGCAGCAGCCACCATGCGCCTTCAACCAGGCGCATCCCGCCATGCACATCCAGCAGGGCGCATCCTTTCAGCAGCTCAGTTATGTACATCCCCAGTTATGTGCATCCCTTCAGCAGCCCAGTTATGTGCCGCTCTTCCAGCCAGGCTCACCTGATATGTGCTTCGACTAATGAAGCATTTAACCCTCTGGCTGGAACCAAGGAAGAGAAGAGCACCGCAAATCTGTGGCCAGGGGAGGCTTCAAAAGAGCCTCCAAAGGCGAAGGAAGACCGTGATCGAAATTGCGGCTAAAGGAGCAGCTTTCAACACAACCAGAATGGGCAACGCCCACTTTGAAGGAAGAAAGAGCCTAGCACCGCCATTCCGATCTACGGCTCTTCCGGAATAACGGAAACGAGGCCCGAGCATCCCTATCTTTGGATGCAACAGGCACCTTCCGCCTGTCTTGGAAGCCCTCGACTCCATCTTTTGGATGTAACAGTCACCTTCAAGTGCATCAACGAAGACATGGCGTCGCATCTTCACCCTTGGGAGCATTTCGTCAACAGAATGCATCCGAGTAAACAAGTTCATGTTGGAAGTACGTGAGAAAACGAAAATCAAACCCTCTCTCCATGCCACTATTTATAGGCCAAAAAAATTAAACCCACGCGCCAAGTGGATGGCTCTCCGAATTCCGTGCAATGAATTTGCATTAAATGGATGAACCGGACGCCTCGAATTTAGCCAAACGGCTATTTAAAGCACTCGAAGAACGTAACAGCCGCATCATTAAAGACGTATCAGATGCGCTGGCCAGATAGCGCATCACCCCGACGCGCCTTCCGACATCAAGTGCATCATACAGACGCGCCCCTCAGCGTCAAGTGCATCACAGACCAAGCGCTTCATAGGGGATGCGCCCCCGTGCGTCCCCATACGCCTAGTGGAACGTCAATCAACGCGCCCACTCAGCTGTCCATCGAATGTCGCCAACATTAAATGCTGAACTGACAGAGTTGGCAGCACACCTTCCAAAGTCTGAACAGTTGACAGCTTTTTCAGAAGACGAAGCGTCGGCAACGTCAGCATCATCAATACTTCTCCACCGACGGCTGCTGCCACGTGGCCATCCAACCACTCGCATGCGCCTCCGCAGCCATGCTCCCAAATCAGCATGCGCCTCAAAAGCCATACGCCCCAGACTGTTCTCTGATCCTAAAAGACAGAAGGAAAGTCGCCTGCATGCGCCTTAAAAGCCATGCGCCCAGAATGGTTCGAAACTCCTAAAGGTTATGAACCGCAACCTCCTCATGTGTCCGATCCAAGGCGCATCTCGCCCGATCATTCCCCACCAAATCTGAAATGTTCGAGCCATGGGTCGACGACACGTGTCCTTTGACTCAATTCACCCAAGATCTCAGCAAAAGAAAGATCTTCTCCTGTTACGTGCCGGCTCACAATAGCAACATGAAGAAGTCTATCCTTCGATTAGGGGGCATCATCCATGCGCCTCCATCAGCAATCACCACGTGGCGTCCCCACGCACCGGCGCATCCTACATGCGCACATGAACAGCCAGCCTGCAAAACTATAAATAGAGGGATCATTTCCTTCTCATCCACGTACAGAAGAGGCACAGAATATACAACGAACACACAGAGACTTCGCACCACCAGAGAGGCAGATATAGACACTCAACGTCTTCCTCCTCTCAGTAAGCTCCAGCACCCAGAGCAATCCAAACCTTCAGAGAACCGATAACCGTCGTCAGCTCGTCAACGGAGTCCATGCATTACCACTCACTCCATCGGCACAAGGGACCCAGATAAACAAAAGTGTACTCCTAGGACTACGTATAAGTCCTATATTGTAACACTGTTCTGTTTGTATTGAAATTTGCAATAATACAATTTTAATGGCAAATATTATGTACTCTCATGTTCACAGAGCCCCCATGTACACATTCATGTGCACCCATTTATGGGCCTTCATGTGATATCATGTGCAATAACATAACCTGTCTGGATCCTTGTGTATTGATTGGGGTACGGAAGAGTATAAATGGTCATGTGAACAATCCCAAAGTAGTATACTCATGTACAAACTCTTAGATTACTCATGTGCAAATTCAAGCCGTTCACATGGCTATTTTGTACTCTACATCTCTAGCCACTGTTAGCTCTTTACTTATAGTAGATATTTCTTTACAGTCATCTCTTTACTTCATATATTTCCTAGCATTTCATGTATCTTACTCTATAGCATATTTGCACATATCCTGTCATATTATGAACTGCGTGAGATGTATTGTGCTCGCTTCCGTCCTGACTGGACCTGTTGAAAATATTACAGATGGCATTGAGGAGTTCTGTCCTACATACTATGGAGCAGGCCTAGATGACACATGTGAGCTGGACTCCCAGGAGGATCCAGCACTTGTAGTGGACGTTACCCCAGTAGTCTAAGCTAGTTAGCTAGACCAGTATCGTACTTATTATCTTGTCTTGTTTGGATACACTTTGTGCTTATTTGGGAATTTTGTTATTCTGATATTGTGGAGTTGTTATCTTAGACACTTAGATTCTCTCTCTTATCTTGTATTTCATTGTGGATTCAGATCTTATCTATCTATCTTATTATACTTTCTAACTTAGCTGTAATTGAGTTGTACATTTCTATATTATCCTCCATTTGGAGCATATACATTATATATGTACCTTATAATTGTTAGATGTATGTGACCTAGGACAGCGTTCTACTGCCGACACTGCGGCGTAGGCTGGACGTACCTACTTCTCGTGCCCCTACACTGGGTGTAGGTCATGACAGGTTTACATCCTACCCAACTTATAAAAATTCCGTCCTCGAAATTAGAATAAAATTAATATCGAAGAACAACGAGATTAAATTGGGTAGGTACGTCAAATCATAACTCAATTTTTGAAACGATGTGGGAGGTGGTTATCACGAAAACCCAAATTGGCATTTTTCTATAAGATAGGGGATTCTTGGTTCGAGGCTCTACCCAACTTATGAGAGTTGGCTAACCGTAAAAGTTATCGTTACAAGACTTCTAACAGGAACAATTTCTAAAAGATGGCACGAGAATATTGGACGTTTCTAACCACATTCTTTGATCCTAAGTAAGCCTAGGTATTGCCATTGGTCAATAACTCCTATAACAGAATTATTACAATTTAATATCGTTCATATCTGCCAAGCTTCCAACAAGATGGTAGGTATCTCTTGTTCGATTATAACTAGGATGTGTCGGTTCAAAGGAATTTACGTCTTCATCTAACATGAGTGACTAAGAGATGGGTTTGAAGAACATAAGGAAAAAGAATTTACGGCTAAGGGGTATGAGTCTATAATAAGTGTATGCTATAAGGTATGACTAGGTCAGTATTTGAATTCCTTATGTCATAGTGACCGATGTGTGCGGTTTTGGTGTTTGGGATTGTGTAGGTGGCATGTGCTTGCTAGGGTGAAAGGCATATGTCATAGATGTGATGTGTCTTGCATGGATCATGGATATTTAGTTTATTTAAGGAAATGTGTCGATATTGCATGGTTAAGATCAATTGGGATGAAAATATTCATTTATGGTTTATTCTAAGGGAATTGGTGTCATACATGTGGGGTAATTAAAATGGAGCACAAGATGGTGCGTTTGTGTGGGATGTGTATGCCATGGTCGTAGAGTGGCTCGTCTAGTTCATGAGGGTGAAATTTGTTGAAAGGAAGTGGCTAGTGTTGTACTCCAATTACCAAAGTCATGGGCGAGCTATCAAAATGATATAGATAGAAGTGGATGTTATGAGTCACTAAATTTTTAGCCTAAGCTGAATCGATCTACCTTAATCATCTGCTAATTCAATAATCCGGCCTTCTAGAGAGGCTTGCCTATACCCTAAGGGAATTCTTTTCTCGAAATTAAACTTAGGCACGATTCTATAATATAACAAAATTTAAAGAATCAAGGTTTCTATCTTTTGTTGTGGTTATCTAAACGTACGAGCAAGGAATACAGTAAGAATATCATATCATAACCTCCAACCAGATGTTACAACAGTTACAAATGCCATCCTACATCTAAGAGGGAGAGGGGGTATGCTAAGTTCAAGGTACTATCTTAACTTATATAAATTTGTTAAACGTAGAAAACACGGTAACAGAACTTCTAAGAAGATCAAATTTCAAGGAAATGTTGAGGATGTGCATAACTATTGATCGTAGTCATGGACGCTATAGGAAGTCTAAGCATTACTTATTTAACATTGCCCATGTATTGACCATATTTTATCAAGGCAATAGGAAGATCTTAGTCAAGCATTAGTCAAAAACAAGTTGGTACATCATGATTCTATTCATCTCATAACATAGTCTACAAGAGATATGGTTACTAAATTTATGGAAGGAGAATTAGTGGACCAAAAGATGGGGACTACAAAATAGGTATAAGGATCTATTGCAGGAAGTTTGGTTTTTATAGTCCAAATACGACGACACACTACAAGAATAAGGGCTTTTCTTGACGGTGATTCCCCGTCAAGAAAGGGGTATCTTGACGATTGCGTATCCGTCAAATAGGCCGGAGTAAAGAAAAGACCCCCCTTTTCTTGAAGGTCGCTGGCAGGGCTTTTCTTGACAGTTTTTTGCCATCATATTAAGTAGTTTTCTTGACTATTTTTAGCCGTCAAGATAGCAGTTTTTTAAATCGTCAATGTAGGCAAAAACTTTTCTTGACTCCGGCCTAAATGACGGTTATTAGCCGTCAAGAAAAATATTTATTCACAGGCTATTATGCAGCATGATTTGAATTAAAATTGACGTTTGACAACCGTCAAGAGAAGCTATCCAAAGTACTGTCAAGAGAAGCTTGCCAAAATTCCATCAAGAATTATATATAATATTAATCAAACACACATAATATCAATCCAGAAGCTACACACATCAAATTACTATAAAACCCAAATTTCATATTAACAAACTGTATTGTTCATACTACAAAAACTTCCAATACATAATATCATCCCACCACATGTATTCTTCACTTGTCCAACCACAACATAATCCAACCACAAAGTACACATATCTCACATCTGTTGTTTCCATACCACTTAAACATCCAAACCACTGACATCCATCACTTATCACCACAAAACATAATCCAACCATACAAAATGAAACCAAAAAAATAGCAAACCAGATCGGAGCACATCTCCCATATCCACAACATTTCTCTATTCACAGCATGCATGCACCTTCATTTTTCAGCAAGTTCCTAAGAGAACAAGAACACAAATTGTCAATATACTGAACTGCATTCTTACAATATCTTTTCAAGTATTATGGCCAGTTATATGGAAGGAAAATTACAGCAAGATAATCCATTCAACAATTTTAACATAGGATACCTTAAATAACTGTATGAAATCTGCAGGCTTTTTCTTGAAGATTCCAGTCTCCTGTGTTCTTGCTCTCTCTCCATTGTCTGCAATATTGACATAACAACGGTCTCAAGTTCAAGTAAGAATTCTAATATCTATTCATTTCAGATCAACCTTTTAAACTGGTGTCATCTCTCTGAAATAAGGAATAACTTAGCAGGTGAATTAGGCAATGAATTATGAAATTGTGGATTCTCTTCCATAAATGCGGGGAAAAAACTAGTCGACAGTAAGCATTTGGACAAAAATTGCCAGTCATTAACAACAAATAAAATAGGTTTTCAATTAGCATAACTATGCAATAAAAACAAACTTTACCAAATTATGGACTTCTACTTATGGCATCTACCTTCTAATTTACCTTAGTCAAAAGCACTTACCCTAGCCATTTCCAAAATTCTACTCTTAGGCCTAGGCCACATACCGATGTTCATATTCCATTTCATATATGCATATACATATATATAAATTCCTAACTGTCTACCTACTAATCTATCTCTATAATATTATCCTTATTTAGGTAATATCATATCTAGGTTAGGCATCACCTACCATCATCACAGGTATTTACCTATTCTTAAATACTAGGTACTTATCCTTCTCATTTCCTTTGCCCATACCCACTCACATATTGGCCAAACATGGCCTGTACAGGGGGTTTAACCCTTTGTCTAACCTGTGCAACCCTCAGGGCCCATGGCCCTCACCCTGCTATCAAGAGCAGGTTAAGGTACGGCCTCACCTGTCCATTGGCCACCAAGGCCTGCACAAGCCTAGGCCTTCACATTTCCCCCTTTTACTCCTCTATCTAACTGTTACATAGATATAAAGTAACTATTATAGGCTACTGTTTTTCTTTCATACTGATACAAGTGAGACACTAACACACTTCGTAACACTCTTAACACTCACATTGTTAACACCATCACCTATAGGCCTCTGGCCTGCCCATCTGTCCTGCTGCTAAAGGCTAAGCCCTCCGCAACACAGGCCTAAGGCCTCTCCACATATGACTCATCACCTATCTCATAAAGACACTCACATATACACTATCACTCAAAGCACTCATGCTAGGACTGAAATAATATCTTAACATCTGGACTTAGAAATTAAAGGCTGGACTAATATCATAAGATAGGACATATGAGTATTGTGACTGAAATGAAGAAAATGGGGTTGTTACACTGAAATGGGGGACAGAGACTACCATACCTGAGCCTATTCCTCAATCTACATTATGACTGATACCAACTCTCCTCTCACCCTCTAAACCTAACATTAGGATCTTGCCACACGCCTACATGACTTACATACCTGCACTCTTGCACTACATACAATTGCATACCATTCACTCTCTTTCTCTTAAACCAAAGCATTGATACTAACACATAGCTAACTGTAACTGAAGAAAAAGGAATGCCCAAATACTAGGACACTCAAATGGGCACTCTTCTAATACTAAACACTAGTTAATTACCATTAATGAAAGGGCTCCCATCGTTTACTCAAAAGAGAGAAGGGGATGCACTTCATACATGAACCCTTTGGATAGTGTAGCTATGTAATTGTGAATTAACCTTGATTCACATAGGGCTCAAATGCAATCTCCTAAACTTGCTTAGAAAAATTAATTCCTAGGAATTTGATTCATATATTCTTTTTCTAGCAACTAAGTTCCACCTATTGTTATTTCCATGCATGTTGATGTGCTAACATCATCAATTAACAAGCCTAAGTGACAACATAGCAATAGTTCTTCAGCTATATATATATATATATATATATATATATATATATATATATATATATTTTTAGCTATATATATATATATATATATATATATATATATATATATATATATATATATAGCTAATTATAACAAACAGTAAAATGGGAAAAAAATAAGAAAATATAAGTGAGGACTGGTTAAAAGAATATGTGACAATGACAGTGAGATGGCTGGCATCAACCCCTTGGGTGACATCTTCTATAGTGGAAGAAAAGCCAAAATTAGATGTCCCTCCTGCTCTCCATAGACAAAGACATTGAGAATACATGTTGCAATAGATATTGTAGGTTAAAGGAACTAGTGCTGCAATAAAAATTAACACAAGGAGAGGAACTAGTGTTGCAATAATTTATATTTCCCATCAGACAACTCACAATAGCCAACAAGGGCAGGAATCTCACTCCATAATTTGTTCTATTTAATAAATTAAAATAAGAATGACAGATTTGGTATGTAAAAGTCTTGAAGACTGACCTAGAGGATTGTTATTTTATAATAATACCCAGCTCCGGCAGAAGAAAAATTAGCTCCTACCAGAAGGTTCTTCTCACCGGCTCTGGACTCGGATATACGGACGCAAGACTGGTACATAGTCTCAGCTGCAATTACCAACTTAAATAATAATATATTAAAAAAACTAGAACCAGAATAATTTCAAATTTTTGAGTTAGGAATACCAAGTCGGAAGAGAAGGCGGTGGCGGAGATCAGATTGAGCGCGGTGTCGAACACCGCACCCCCGACGTCCACCGCCCGGCCTGTCCGTCCCCTCACGTGTGAGACCAGCTCAGGTTTGCTTTATCCACAAAATTTGTGCATAACAACGTCATACGACGATATACTATGCCTCAGTAGTTGATAATGCGACAGAATTTTATTTCTTGCTAAACCAAGAGACTAGACCCTTACCTAGGAAATGACACGTACCGCTAGTACTTTTTTTATCCACTTTGTATCCAGCAAAATCAGCATCTGAGTAATCGGTTAGGTCAAAGAACGTAGTTTTAGGATACTATAAGCCGACAAAAGAAGTGCCTTTAAGGTATCGGAAGAAACGCTTAACTGCATGTAGGTGTGATTCCTTAGGGTTAGTTTGAAAATGTGCACACAAGCAAACGCTAAACATTATATCTGGATGACTAGCATTTAAATAAAGTAAACTACCAATCATACCTCGATACTTACGTATGTCGACCGGTTTTCCTTGTTCATCAATGTCAAGCTTCGTTGAAGTCGCCATCAGAGTGCCAAGTAGTTTGATGGTTTCCAGATCGAACTTCTTTAATAAGTCTTTTGTGTACTTGGCTCGATTAATGAATGTTCCATTGTTGGTTTGTTTGATTTGTAGTCCGAGGAAGAATTTCAGTTCTTCCATCATGCTCATCTCAAACTCATTCTGTATACACTTTGAAAATTCTTGATAAAGAGATTCAACAGTAGATCCGAAGATAATATCATCTACATAAATTTAAATTAAAAGAAGATTTCCATTAAATGATTTTATAAATTGTGTAGTGTCAACCTTGTCTTTTGTAAAACCGTTATCAAGTAAAAAAGAGCTTAAACGATCATACCAAGCACGGGTTGCTTGTTTCAAACTGTATAAGGCTTTCTTCAACTTAAAAACATAATCAGAGTTTTTGAAATCAGTAAAACCTAGAGGTTGAGCTACATAAACTTTTTTTTTTAATAAAGCTGTTCAAAAATGCACTTTAAACATCCATTTCAAATAGTTTGAAATTATGAAAACATGCAAATGCACATAACATGCGAAGGATTCTAATTTCGAAACTGGGGCATAGGTTTCATCGTAGTCGATACCTTCCTCTTGGTTGTATCCTTGAACTACGAGTCAGGCCTTGTTACGAGTAACTAAACCATTCTTATTATGTTTATTTTAGAATATCCAGTGGAGGACAATGACCGGATGATCAATGGGCTTGGAAACATGTTCCCAAACTTGGTTACATTCAAATTGGTTTAATTCCTCCTGTATAGCATCTAACCAAAAATTATTGCTACATGTTTCTTCAATAGTTTTGGGTTCTAGCTATAAAATAAATGCAACACAGGAAACTATATCTCTACTAGAGGAACGAGTACTTACACCCCTGGTAACCTTACCTATCACCAAGTCTTTGGGATGGTCCGCCAAAAACTTTATTCTTTTTGGCAAACTCTCAAGGTAGCTGGTTTCGGCTTCTGGTTTTGTACGTGATCTACCTGGAGGATCAGCTGGTGTTGTACTTAAAGGTTCTGCAGGTATTGTACTTGGTATACTGATGTCCTCATCATCATCGTCGATTGTCTTTTGATTCAGTTCGTCAAAGGTAACATTTATTGACTCTTCGATGATCATGGTCATTTTGTTGAAGACTAGGTACCCTTTGCTTTTGGCCACATAATCTAAAAATATACCTTCATCGGCCTTTTAGTCAAATTTTCCCAAGTTGTCTTTAGTATTGAGAATAAAACATTTGCAACCAAATATTTTAAAATATGAAACGATGGTGTTCTATCAAACCATAGCTCATAAGGAGACTTCTTCGATTTAGGTCGAATTATAATCCTATATAGGACATAGCAAGCTGCATTGACTGCTTCAGCCCAAAAGTATTTAGGTAGACTAAATTGGTTTAACATTACTCTAGCCATTTCAGAGAGAGTCCTATTCTTACGTTCCATAACTCCATTTTGTTGTGGAGTCCTAGTACAAGAGAACTCATGTAGATAACCGTGTGTGTGTCACAAAATTGCTTAAACTATGTATTCTCAAATTTGCCACCATGATCGCTTCGAATACAAGTGATCATGAATCCATTTTTATTCTAAACTTTCTTGCAAAAGAAGACGAATTCAGATAATGCATCATTTTTGCGTGCAAGAAAATATACCCACGTGTATCTAGAGAAATTATCTACTATTATATAAGCATATAATTTACCACCTACGCTAGCAATTCTACTATGTACAAATAAATCTATATGCAGTAATTATAAAGGTCTAGTGGTACGTACAACGTTCTTGGACTTAAATGTGGATCGGGTAGCTTTATTCTTTTCACATTCACTACAAACCGTATCATTCTTGAAAGTAATGTTTGGTAAGCCTCGTACCAACTTCTTTATGGATAGTCTTGAAATTGTGGCCATATTTGCATGACCGAGTCTCATATGCCATAGTTGAATCTCATCACTCTTGGCCATTAAGCATCTACTTGCTTTGTTAGCATCTAATAACAAATAGAAAACATATATATTGTCTTCCCTAATACCTTCAAAGATAGTACTACCAGTTGAGCTATCAACTATAGTACATTTATCTTTAACAAAGTTAGTACCATAACCATGGTCAGCTAAATGGCTTATGCTAAGTAGGTTATATTTTAACTCGGTTACTAGACATACATCTTTAATCACAGGATATCGAGCCTTACCAATATTCTTGATACCTATTATATATCCTTTATGATTATTACCGAAAGAGACGTATCCTTCTTTCTTCTTTGATAGTATTGCGAATAATGAAGCGTCATCGGTTATATGCCGTGAGCAACCGTTGTCGAGGATCCATTTGCTTCTAGCATGCGAAGGGTGTTCGACCTACAAAAGAATTTGCAAATGAAACATTTGGTACCTATTTCTTGTAGGGTCCTGAGATGTTAGTCTTTGGTATCCATGCACATATTTTCAAATCAACTAACTTTCTAACTCTACATACAGGAGAGATATGACCAATGGTGCCACAATAATGACATCTAGCATGTTGAGTGTTGGATGCAGTATGTTATGCATAATTGGTAGGTCTTGGTTTTCTAGTATAATAGAATGCATGCCTATTACTCTTCTTGGACAAAGGTTTGGTTTGGTTTGGTCTGACAATGTTGGGTTTGACAGTGTTTCGATGTTTCGGTAAGTGACACATGTTAGGGTAGGAAGCAGCAACCTCAGGCTATTTTCCTAACCTAATTTTCAACTTTTTGAAAGTGTCATATAATGTATTATAGTCAGCAGTGAGTGCATCATTTCTTATTAGTGCTTGCTGAAGACTCTTTTTCTCTTTGAGTAGGTCTTCCTCTAATTGGGTAATGGTCTTGTCTTTCTTTCCGGATAGTCTTGTAGTCTCGTGTAACTGCAACTTAATAGAAGAAAGCTTACCTACCTCACTAGAATTATCATTACTTCTAACCTCAGCTAGTAGGTCGGTAAGTCTTCCTATTTCACCTTTGTACTCTTTGAGTACCTTTTTAGAGTTTTGATATTTGCTACGCAGTTTTCTGTAATCACCTAAGACGTCACTAAAGGCTTCACCTAGATGTTCAAATGTAAAATCATCATATATATCAAACAGGGGGTCAGTATTTACCTGATCAAATGCCATTAAGCATACATTTGCAGCGTCGTCTGATTATTCATCTTTTGAGTCGCTGGCTTCACTTTTATGCCATATGCTTGTGTTGGTGTACCTTCTGGATGTTGATTTCTTCAGGTAACCCTTGCATACTTGTTGCTTTTCCTGGTTGATGATGATACTGTTGGATAGCCCTTCTTGATGTGTTCTTTCTTCTTACAACCGTAGCATATAGAATCTTCTTCGTTGTTGCTATTGTTGTTGTTGTTGTTGTTGTGCTCTTTTGTTATTCTGTTGAATCTCATGAACTTCTTGAACTTTCTTACTATGAGAGTTTGATCTTCAGAGTCAGAGTCACTGTCATCAGAATCATCTTTGACTTATCTTTTGTGTTGAGCTTTGAGGACGATCGACTTCTCCTTTGGTGCAATAGCTTCAAAGTCTTGATGTTCCAGCTTGTGAGTGAGTAGCTTACCTATGAGTGTTCAAGAGACATAGTGGTGAGGTCATTCCCTTCAATGATTGTCGTAGCCTTTGGAATCCAGTTCTTCATGAGAGCTCATAAAAGTTTGCCAATCTTCTCATGGTTATTGTATTCCTTGCCTAATAAAGACAGAGGATTTATAATATCCAGAAATCTTGTAAACATCTGTGTGACGGATTCGTTTGGCTTCAACTTGAACGTCTCATACTCCTGAGTAAGTCTGCTAATCTTTGACTCCTTTACTTGTAACTTCAAGAAGTTTCCATACTTTATTTGATGTTGTGCATGTAGATACCCTGTTAAATTCATTCTTGTCTAAGGCACAAAACAAAACATTAATAGCATGTGCGGCAAGACTGACATGTTTTTTTTCAGCTTCAGTATACTTATCATAGGGTTTCTCAACCAACTCTCCATCAACAAGAATATGTGCAGGCTTTTTATAGCCATCAATCATAATATACCATAAGTCAAAATCTAGAGATTTTAAGAAAAACCCATACCTGTTTCCAGTATATGTAATTTGTACCATCAAAAAGTGGAGATTTGTTTATGGCCTAGCCTTCATTTATGAACTTCACAGTTGCCATGTGTGATATAAAGTGATCTATATAATAGCAGTAAAGATAAGAATAATAACTGTGTTACCTTGCTTAATCTGTATAATCTGCTCTGATACCAATTGTAGGAACAAATGTAAAGCGCAATACTCTAGACGGGGGCGAATATAGTAGGCAGCGGAAATTTATCTAATTAAAAAATGTTAGCAACAAGATCACAGATAATATAGCACAACCATGTAAATAAAAAGCAGAGGTCAGAAAGCAAACACAAATACGACGATGTATACTGGTTTCCCTCTTGTGAGGACTATTCCAGTAGGAAGAACTCTAGCTTCCAGTTGAATCCACTATGAAAAATACTGCAAGTTTTTATCTGAAGTCCTTGTAACTTCTACAATACGAGTTTTGATACGAAGTACTCGACCAACTTCAATTGTGAAGTGTCTTTCTTCAATCAAGCCTCTGATTATAATCACTCTGAAACTTCTAGACCGTACCGTACTGGCAAATTGACTAGAGGATTGTAACTGGCTTGGGGTTTGAAAAAGAAAGCTTAGAACACTTTGGAATACCATAGTAGGATTAGAGAGAAGAGAAGAGAGAGGTGTATTGAAATGAGGAAAATTCTTCTCTATTTATAGGCTTTTCAAAGGAAGAATTCAGGAAGAATTTGGACAAAATTCGGAGAAACTTCTTTGAAAGAATCTCGACAAATAGTCGTTGCATCCGTAACTGCAGGATGACCAAGTTCAAAAATCAAATGGCACCAAACGAATTCGGGCAGAATTTGTACTGAACTCAGGCTGTATTCCTTTGGGGTCTAAAGTATGATTTTTGGGAATTTTTGCAAATTAGATTTTGGGTTTTGGCTTTTTGAAAAGTTTAAGCAGTTGGAGCTATTTGTATAATAGGCTATTTTTAAAACAAAGGATATTTTGAAAATATTTTGGGTTAGTCTATTTGTTAGTACGACTCGTACATTATATTCCTAGACTCAATAAATATAAAAATTACATTGAATCTGAAATACAAACTCAAGTGGCAAAACGACTTCAGTCTTGAACGAAACGGTAGCAGTTCTCAGCAATCGTCCAAGTAGCCCTTATATCGAGACAGGGTTAGATCAATTATTAAAATCAGGTTCGACCATGACCAATAGGCCAACAATACTGACCCACACTTCACACACTTGTGTGACACTAACCTTCACCTACACTCACTCACAAGCACTCACACATACACAATGGACAACCCTATGATGTACTGCCCTGCTATAAATCCCATGTACCATGTACAGGCCCTGTACTAGGGGAATCCCCACTTAACTACTTGCAGCTGCCAAAGACAACATCTATCTACTGCCTATTACTCCCTCTCTTTGTTGCTAATGTTCCTTACCTATTCCTACTACTATGTGCCCCCAATTCTGTCATAAGGAACAACTCCCTGGTCACCCTCTCACTCATTCTATCACACTTACATATGACACTTAATACACTCACTCTTATAGGGCTGTCATATAGGATTACCTCATACTCTCTACTGATATACTTTCATCTAACTCTCACACACACACAAATATACCAGTACAAACATGCGACGTTTGGACGTAGTCGCGATTTACCTAGTCGCTAAACACCATAACGTCGTAATATGTCGCTATTGCGACGACCATTAGCGACGCATCCGCGTCGCTACAGTGACTACCAGCGACATAAAATGACAGTGTTTACCGACGTCAGCTAGCGACGTGTAGCGACGTTACATACATCTATGCTGACCTGGCATGTCAGCAAATTGGCGACGTTCTACGACGTCGATACGTCGCTATATTACCGACACATAGCGACATATTAGCGGCGTAATAGTTAGCGACATTTAGTGACGATCAGTGACGGGGTGAATCATAGTTAGCGACGTTTCGATACTTACTTAGCGACGTTCGTTTCCGTCGCTGGACGTAGCTAAACGTCGCTGAACGTCGCTAAATTTGGTGAATTTTTTTTTTTAAAAATACAACATTTGTAGCAGCACCTACAACAGCATTTACAGCAAACAATATGAAACACAATCAACACCTAAAGCAGCATTTCCCTGGGTTCGCCGACCCCTTCGACTACTCAATACCGGCTGATCAGGAGGAGCATCACGAACACAAAGTATCAAACAATATGAAAGACAATTACGAACACGTTTGAAACACAATCTCATCAATCAACACAGATATATGAAAATTTTCAACAACAGTGTCAAACATATTGAAACACAATAACAATGAATGTATAAACACATAAAAGACCCAACAATGGGCCATCATACAACAATATATATATATGTCGACTACGGCTGATCAGGAGGAGCATCACCGCTCCTAGAAAGAAGGTAAGCATACTGCTCCGGTGTAAGAACCACCGACGACGATGAAGGAGGAGGCAATACACCCGCTGTAGAAGGAGGCAGTGTAACCGCTGGAGATGGGTGCATCCGTGTCTCCTTTAGGGCTAGCAGTCTGGTGCTACATTGCTCCATGCAAGCCGCTATCCTAGTAACGGTGCCGTGAATGGACTCCTGCGTCCCCTGTACGTCCCTTACGGTACGCTCGAGCTAGTCAAAGCATGCAGTGACCGACACAGCGTCCCCTTGCGCCTGAGCCCTGGCTGCTTAGAAATTCTCCTCAGCATATCTTCGCGCAGCTCAGTAATCTGGCGGGCAATGGTATCCTCGACTCGGGACGACTCGACCTGTGATGGCTGTGAATGCGCACTGGCAGAGGGAGCCCTGGATGCCTGCGTCGCAACAAATGCGTCGTAGGACCCCGTACCGTAGTACGTACCTCTATGAAGACCACCAACGGCGGTCTTCCAGAGCTCGTCCTTCGACTGAGGCGGAGAGGGCTACGATGTACCAACCCCTCCCTCTGCCGGTGCATTAGCACTCGCAGGCTCACGTAGCCTAACAAACTCGTCCTAGAAATCATTGTGCATCTCTATAAATCAGTACTTACCTAAATTAGCCTAATAAACGTCTAAAGTATTTAATTATTATTAACTATATGGTTATCTGTATATTCTTCAAGTTGTGTTAAAAAGTAACAAAATCTAAATTAGTACTTACATAGCTCTGAGTAGCCCGGTCGTCGATGAGCTTCCCGTCCTTCCGATGGGTGGCCAGGAAGACAGTCACCATGTTTGCGTTCTCACCCCTATGTACCTGCATGTTTGTTATATTTTATTCTTTAGTAAAATAGAAAATTATATACTCCTACTATCAATAAAATCTTATATATTGCAATAAATTATATACCAGACGACGGAAATGCTCCGTCATAGGAATCGATCCACCACACCACTTTCCGGCCCTCGTCCTAGCCGCCTTCGCCTTCTCTGACCGCTCTCTGTACCGGGGCTCCTCAAATCGAGCCCTCATCGTGGTCCACTGGTCAGGCGTGATCCAACCGGCAATTGGCTTTTCGGAGTGCTGACGAGCTTTCTGATCGTCAATTGCATCACGGATCAACTTGGCGGCGACGGCAGGAAACTGTCTCTCAATCTGCTCGGTCCGGTGTGGTGGATAAAAATAAGTCCTCTACAAGAATTAAAAATTAAAACAATAAGTTCTAAAAAATGCTTAAAATTATATTAATCATACTAAATTAACTATCTTTAATTACCTTGAAGTGGGCAAACCAGAATGCCTTCCTCTCTTTCGAGGCATCCGAGTAGTTGATCCACGGACCCCCATAGTTGGACCTCAAAAAGGAGCCCAACGCTCTCTGTACCGACGAGGGACGATATATGTATACAACGATAATTATATTAATGAATATATATATATATATATATATATATATAGACATGCATAAAATATATATATATATTCATTTAACTTACTTCGTAGGACCGTCGGCCCAAATCTCCATCCTCGTCTCGTCCTGAGGTGCGCATGGAGGGTCGCTCTGTTATGGATCTGCCCGGGCGGGAGTAGGGACTACCTCCTCCACCTGCTCCCCACCCGCCATGCTGCTGTCAGCGGTAGGAAGGCTAGGGGAAGGAGTATCAGCAAGCCTGGAACTGCTCGTCCCAGGTGTACTGCCACCTGGACCTACGACCGTATGGTACAATAGAGTACTCGGGTCAGACGATGGTCCGGAGCCATCCTCTGGTAACGGAGATCTCTGCCCACCTAAGGATACGGCTCGTCCTGACCTATCTCCGTGTCGTCCTGATATGCCTCCGCGTCGTCCTGCCATGCTGATAATAACATATGATTAAAAAAAATGCAATAACAGTTTAGAAATATCTGCATACATTGGAGTTCATAATTTAAGTTTACAAAAATCTGAATACTAATAGAGATGATCATAGTTCATAATTTAAGATTACAGAAATATGAATATATTAAAATTCACAGTTTCTCAATCATCCTCTGAAAATTCATCTTCTTCGTTTGCCTCCTCCTCCTCATCCTCTTCTTTTTCCTCCTCATCGTCACTAGCATCTCCTTCGTCTTCTCCTTCGGATACTTGTACTTCTTCTATACAAGTAGATATGAAATGGGGAACTTCTGCTGAGTCGACATCAACTGTATTTGGAACAAGAGGCAGCTCGTCCTTCTGATAAGCCACTTCGTCGACGTCGTAGGTATTTCTAGCTTTAGTCTTGCATACTGCCCACTAGTCGTACCTCGTTGTTCTTCGTCTAGGATATATTATAAAATATACGAGTTGAGCTTGACTTGCTAGGATAAATGGTTCGTATCCTTGGTATCGACGACGGTAGTTAATATCCACAAGACCATGATTGTCAATTTTCCATCCTTAATCTTGTATCGGATCGAACCAATCAACTTTGAACAACACGATCTTGGCAGGCTCTATGCCATAGTTGTACGTCAATTCCATGATCTCCCGTAAGACGCCATAGAAATCATTGCCTGGAGTGACATCTTTGTAGTTTGTAGATTTGATACACAAGCAACTATTTTTTGTGGAATCAAGATCCAGGAAGCTGTCTCTGATGGGAGCATTTGTTGACTTGAACTTAAACCCATTCACGCAATAACTTGGCCATATTTTGACGGCATAAATTGGTCCCTTGGCAAGAGTTCTAATAGATTCATTCTCAAGGATGACGTCCGGACGATCGACCTAAACGCGAGAAGATACAAAATTAAGTTCAATGTTAAGTTATTTCTTGTGCAAATACAAATGGAGGAAGATTCTAACTAGCTTCTTACGTACATATGCATTCAACCAAGACGAGAAATGAAGTCTCGTTTCTTCTTCTACTTCTTCATCTGTAATGTATGGTCTACTTGACCTCACCTCATCATTAAATTTGCTGAAAACCAATAAATATCGGGATATACTCGTTAAATTATAATAACGTAATCAACAAATAGATGACTTGAACGTTGAAGATTTTTACTTACCACTCTAGCTTTTCTACTTCATCCTCCTCGTAGTTGAGTAATATATATAACTGGGCAGCCTTTAGTTCCTCATCATTCAAATATCTCTTTTTCAGTTTTCCAGAAGGCTTTCCAAGAGTATTGAAGACTTCCAATAATACATCATTATATTCTATATCTCCATCGTCGTTCCTCGGAGCTCTTGTTCTATTTGTAGCAATATGAGGCTTGAAATATATTGAACAAAAGTTTGTAATCTCCTCAAGGACATAGGCTTCACAAATAGAACCCTCGACCCGTGCCTAATTTTTCACCTTCCTCTTCAGGTGGTTTAGATGGCGCTCGAACGGGTACATCTACCGATAATCGACGGGCCCACTAACACGTGCCTCATAGGAAAGATGAATTGGCAAATGCTCCATAGAGTCAAAGAATCCAGGAGGGAATACCCTCTCAAGCTTACATAATATTACTGCAATGTCCTTCTCCTGCTTTTCAAGCCGATCGACGAGAAACTTAGTAGAACAAAGATCTCTGAAGAATATGCTAAGCTCTGTCAGTGGATCCCAAACGACCTGAGGTAAGAATTCCCAAAATACAATCGGGATTAACCTCTCCATAAAAACGTGACAGTCGTGGCTCTTCATACCCTGTAGTTTGTTCTCCTTCGGGTCAACACATCTTCTCAAATTCGATACGTACCCGTCTGGAAATTTTAGGCCCTGGATCCACCTACAAAGTTTACCTTTGTCCTCCTTGTCCAGTTAAAAAATGGCCCTGGGCTGCTTATACTTTCCACTGCATTCCTTTTTCAAATGCAACTCTGGACGTCTAAATATTTCTTCTAAGTCCAACCTGGCCTTGGGATTGTCTTTCGTCTTCCCCTTTACGTCCATCACAGTATTTATTTTATTGTCAAATACATTCTTCTCGATATGCATGACATCCAGGTTATGTCTGAGCAGATGGTCACTCTAATATGGTAGGTCCCAGAATATACTCCTCTTCGTCCAGCTGTGAGCGCGGCCAAATCCATCACACTTGTACCCCGCTGTAGGCTCTTCAATAGCACTTGACAATTCTTTAACTTCCTCCCATATCGTGTCCCCGGACTACCGTGGCGGTGGATGGACTTCTCTACCACGCCAGCACGAAAAGCATTCATGTTCCTCCGGTACGGATGATCCTTTGGCAGGAACAGTCGATGACGATCGAAGAAGCACGGTTTTCCTCCGTGTTTCAAACGGAAAGCCTTAGTGCGATCCATGCAATACGGACATGCGAGACGACCATGGGTGCTCCAACCCGATAACATTCCATAGGCCGGGAAATCATTGATGGTCCATATTAGTGCGGCCCTCATCTGAAAGTTCTGCTTTCTGGAAACATCATATGTGGTTGCACTTACTTTCCACAACTGATTCAGCTCATCTACCAAGGGCTGTAAGTACACATCGATGTTCCTCTTTGGGTTCTTCGGACCTGGAATAATAATAGTTAGGAACATATAAGGAGTCTTCATACACATCCAAGGCGGCAAGTTGTAAGGAGTAACAATCACAGGCCAACAAGAATATTGTGAGCCCAAAAGTCCAAATAGGGTAAAACCGTCGGAGGAAAGCCCCAATCTGACATTACGCGACTTCGAACCAAAATCGGGATACACTCGATCAAAGTGTTTCCATGCTTCCCCGTCGGATAGATGATCCAGTACTCCATCTATTTGTTCCCGCTTGTGCCAACTCATATTATCTAGGGGTGAGCATTCGGTTTATTCGGTTCAAACCAAACCGAATAAGCAAAAACCGAATTGAACCGAAACCGAATAAGCAAAACCGAAACCGAACCGAATTGGTCAATAATCGAACCGAACCGAACCGAATTAAATCCGTTCGATTTTCGGTTTACTCGGTTTTTGGGTTTTTTGTGTATTTTTTGTTAATATATATAATAACTAAATATACCAAGATATATTCAGTATATACCTATAACATACACCTATATATATTTAGTATATACCTATAATTAACACACACACACACACACACACATATATATATATAAACTAAATTTTCTTATTCGGTTTTCGGTTTTGGACCGAAACTGAATTCTAAAACCGAAACCGAAACCGAATAAGAAAATTTAGTATTTTCAAAACCGAAACCAAACCAAATTTTTTCAAAACCGAACCGAATTTCTTATTCGGTTCGGTTCGGTTCGGTTTTCGATCCAAAACCGAATAATGCTCACCCCTAATATTATCAGCTGTCTCCTTTGCCATAAACAACCTCTGCAATCGTGGCATCAAAGGCAAATAGTGCCTCGAATCTGTTGGCTTGCATGCACCAGAAGTCCTTGTTGTACTAGTTGTCTTGAAGCGATCGGCACCACAAAATCTGCAGGCGTCTTCATCCTTGTCGTCCTTATTGTACAACATGCATCCGTTGCGACATGCATCAATTTTTTCATACCCCATCCAGAGCGATCTCACCATTCTCTTAGATCGGTAGAAGTCTTTAGGTAACTTGCCACCCTCCGGCAATATATCTTTAATTAACTCCAGGATTCGGTTGTAGCATTCTTGAGACATGTTAAAATCTAATTTTATGCTCAACAATCTTGTAATCACCTCCAACGGTGAATGGTCATCACAACCAAGATATAAAGGAGTCCTTGCATTCTCCATCAACTCCATGAACTTTGCAGCATCGGTATTCGGTGCCTCCTCAGCTGCATATTGATTGTTCGGATCGAAACTAGGCCCCGTAGCATCAAAAACCATGTTCGTCCACCCTTGGTCGTAATCAGCATGCTCGTGGACATCTACATAAGGCTCCACATAAGGCTCTGGCTCGGAGGCTAAAGGCACAAGTTCTCCGTGTGCGGTCCACTGATAATAATTTGGCATGAAACCCCTAAAATACAAATGATATGTCACATCCACTTCCGAATGATATTTCAAGTTGCGACATCTCACACATGGACACTTAATTTTTGTACGGTCCATGTACTGAGGGAACGCCTTGGCAAATTGCAGGAACTATTGCACACCCTGTAAAAATTCATCCTGCACATCGTACATGTCATCAGGATGACGATTGTACATCCGCAAACGGTTCTGCAGATATTAATTCATATCCATTTTAAGATAATTCTGCAAAGATTGACACAGATAGTAATTCATCAGGATGACAATTGTACATCCACAAACGGTTCCGCTCATATCTATTTTAAGATAATTACTACAGAAAGTGAAGAATGGCTCAGAACATAACCCAAAATTTTATGTTTTTCAACGATATATTTTACATGCTTAATTGCCAAGTGTGGGGACGAATGGCTCAGAACGCAACCCAAAATTCAGTCTAGCATACATTAGTGTAAATCATCTATGTTCTGTACATATGGTGTAGTATATGTTCTTATCGAATCTAGTATCTGAAGGATGTAACAGAATCAATAAGATGAACCCACAAAATGTAATACTAAGACATTATCTACTACTAAAAGATGTAGTGTTAGGTTGTCGTATCATCATTGCCGAGTGATGGGGGTCGGAGGACAGTCAACTTTATCTACGGATACATAGTTTCTGCCTCGCCAGTCGAATGGCTGCAGGGACTATGTCCTGATTACGATATCGTACCATAGATTAATGCAAATTCCTTATAGCAAATATCGTACATAGATTTCTGCCTCGCCGGTCGAATGGCTGCAGGGACAGTGTCTGGCTGGTACATGTAATTCAAAATCAGATTAATAGGATAGTTACTTCCAAACCCAGACATACCCCTCACATTAGAAACATGTAATTAAAAATCAGACCCCAATGGACATGGCCTACTGTCCACACATAGCTTATAATAATATAGAGAATCTACGAATGTAGAGAATCCACGAATGAACAACAAATGAACAACAATCCAAATATATAGATGGAGATGAGTGTTATTCTTCATTTCAAAACCCTGAAAATACCCCAATGGAGATGGCCTACTGTCCTCACATAGCAAGACACTCATCTCCATCTATTTATCTATCTAATTTTCTATCTATCTACTAATTACACTCACACTAACATTCCTTTCAAATTGTTCAAACTGCTGTTGGTTTCCCCTTCTATACTACACTATAGCCACTATATCCACATTTGTATACCTCTGCCCCTAACAACTGCTTCAACTAAAATCCAATTCTAGGATACTAATATCTAAATTATAGGATACTAGGATATCTATATGTTACTTTGCCATTCTTTATCCTATTACCCCACACATTCAACAAGATACATATACATTTATATTACCTTATGTATAACTATGTGATACTATATAGGTTCACATCATTAAAGCCCCTTACTCTAACCTCATAGCCCCTACTCCATCTCCATTCATCTACTACTAGTTCAAACCATCACTTGAACTAACCTCTAAACCACTCCTCTTAACCCCTTTATATATATATATATATATATATATATATATATATATATATATATATATATATATATATATATATAAGCCTAATGGTAGCTAATATGTATATTACACTATGCTTTAGATATTGATATATTTCACATGTATATACCTATAGCTAATACACACACACAAACCTATATGCATATCCCTTACCTCTGTTACATAACCTAGTCTGTCCTTCTAACATGATTTAATTTTCAGAGCATCCATATGGACTGCTCCTCAACTCACTCCCAAAGTGGGTGCCTTGCCTCTCCCATCTGATACCTCAGAACCAACTCTTTTTCCCGATGTACAGTAGATATAATATATGTATTTTTTGATACAGAGCAAACCCCTCACAACTGTTGCAATTGCTTATACATGTTGCTGCATGAGCTTCTCCTACTGCCACTGCATATTATTATTTGTTAATGTCTCCCTCACCTCTCCAATTCTGTAACTCGAGCCCCTATTTCTTCTCTTATCAAGATGTCGGCCACACTCACACACAAACGCTTATATAGATATATATAACTATACACACATACTCATCTACTATATACACTATCATACATGCACAAAACACAAATATATATACTCTCATATATGGCACTTGACTGAACCAACATATTCTTGGAATTCTCCTCTAAAATTACTGATACCCCATATGAACCCCTATCTAAAACCACTTGCCCTGCTGTTGTATATGTCCAGCCATTTGCAGGAACCCCTAGGTACTTTACCCTCAAGGCCCTGCACTCATATGCAACAGGGCTGCCCTGCTGTGCAGGGCTCTCCCTAATGCTGCTGCCAAAGGCAGCAAGACACTCATCTGCACTCCCTTCACATTCATTTCAAAACCCTGAAAATGCCCAAAAAAACTCACAGTATCAGTAAATAGGGCTCGACACATTCATTTCAAAACCTACATATTCTTGGAATTCTCCTTTAAAATAATGCTGCTGCCAAAGACAGCAAGACACTCATCTATATATAGGTGTCATATTGTGAGTCTCGTGTCCACACAGTGGGACACGACATGTCCAAACCAACAAAATAGGTGTCACAGTGCTGCTCGTGCGGCGAGTCCACGCTCTCGTGGACACGAACTAGAAGCGATAGAGAGAGCTAGAAGACAAGGAAAAACTGGGAAGCGTCGAAGCCGGGGCGGCGGGGACAGGGGAGTGTGTGTGTATGTATGTGTGTGTGTGTGTGTGAGAGAGAGAGAGAAAGAGAGATGGGAGAGCTACCTGAGGAGAAGGGAGGAGGAGGAGGAGGAAGAGGAGGAGGCCGAAGGAGGGAGATCGTCGGAAGAGCACCGCGGAGGAGGAGGCCGGAGAAGGAAAATCGCCGAAGGAGCTCCGCGCAGGAGGAGCGCACGAAAAATTGGAGGAAAATTTGTGAATGATCGAAAAGAAAACCCTCGCAGCCTATATGAAACATTTAGCGACGTCCGAAAAGGACGTCGCTAAACGTCGCTAAAATTTAATATACGGCGATGCCGCTTCAATTGCGTCACTACATCAGCGACGTGTACCGATAAACTTGTGACGCAGGTTCCCATTTAATAAACTGTAGTTGCTAGACATCGCTATTAGTCGCTATTGGCGATTAACAGCGACGTATTAGTAAAACGTCGCTAAACCCCTAAAAATTAGCGACGTTCTTTCTTGGAGTCGCTAAATTCGTCGCTGATTTGACTTATTTTGGTAGTAAAATACCCCCTACCTCAATCATATGACAACACACATGAATACCTTGCTATTTAACCCCTGTACACTATTGTGTGCACAGGTAACTCCTAAATTCCTTTGCCTATGCAAGCTACTCCCCTAAACTCTTCACTGACTTCTAGCCTAGACTGATACACATCTATTCTACCACTGCTACTGCCTAAGGCAGCTATGTTACTACTACTGTTGCAACTACTGCTGTATGGGCTAAACCTGAGCCCCCCTCTTTCCATATTGCTGTCATATGGTGCAATAGCCTAATAGCCTAAGTCCCTTAGCATATACTGTTATGCGACCTTCACTTTATCCTCTCTATAGATTGATACATATCCCTTCAACTATAGGACTTATGCATATATGGCCCCTTCATATAGAATAATACATATATGGCCCCCTTTATATATATTGATACATAGATGGCCCTTTTCATATATAGCTGTTGTGGCACTAACCTGAGCCCTCCTACCTATACTGCTGATATCCCTCATGCTCGAGTCTCTATCTCAAGATACAGGTGTTGTTACTTGCAGTAACAGCAAGGTAAGCAAGTACCTTGATCTTCAAAGTCAAAGTTACTGTCGTCGGAATCATCTTCGACAGATCTCCTGTGTTGAGCTTTGAAAGCGATCGACTTCTCCTTCAGTGCAGCTTCTTCAAAGTCTTGAAGTTCCAACTCGTGAGTGAGTAGCTTACCCATGAGTATTTTAAGAGACATAGTGGTGAGATCGTTTCCTTTAATGATTGTCGCAGCCTTTGGAATCCAGTTCTTCGTAAGAGCTCGTAGAAGTTTGCGAATCTTCTCATGGTTATTGTATTCCTTGCCTAAGGAAGACAGAGGGTTTATAATATACAAAAATCTTGTAAACATCTGAGTGACAGATTCATTTGGCTTCATCTTGAATACCTCATACTCCTTAGTAAGTCTACTAATTTTTTACTCCTTGACTTGCGTCGTGCCTTCGTGAGTTACTTTGAAAAGTTTCCACACTTCATTTGATGTTGTGCACGTAGACATCCTGTTAAATTCAGTCATGTCTAAGGCACAAAACGAAGCATTAATAACACGTGCGTCAAGACTGGCCTATTTTTTCAGCTTTAGTATACTTGTCATGGGATTTCTCAACCAACTCTCCATCAACAAGAATACGTGCATGCTTCTTATAGCCATCAATCACAATAGACTATAAGTCAAAATCTAAAGATTTCTAGAAGAAACTCATCCGTTTCAAGTATGTGTAATTTGTACCATCAAACAGTGGGGGTCTGTTCGTGGCTTGGTCTTCAGTTGTGAATTTTACAGTTGTCATATATGATAATGTGATCTATATAACTGCTGAAATAATAAAGAATATAATAGCAGTGTTACCTTATTTTACCTGTACAACCCGCTTTGATACCAATTGAAGGAATGAATTGTAAAGCGTAATACTCTAAAGGGGGTGAATAGAGTAGGCATCGAAAAATTAGCTATTTAAAAAGTTAGCAACAAGATTACAAAATATATATATATATATATATATATATATATATATATATATATATATATATATATATATATATAACAGATAAGTAAATAAAACGTATAGATCAGAAAGCAAACGCAAACACGGTGATGTATACTAGTTTCCCTCTTGTAAGGACTATTCCAGTTGGAAGAACTCTAGCTTCCAGTTGAATCTACTATAGAAAAATACCATAAGTTTTCATACGAAGTCCTTACAACTTCTACGATGCGAGCTTTGATCCGAAGTACTAGACCAACTTCAATTGTGAAGTGTCTTTCTTCTATCAAGCCTCTGATTACAATCTCTCTAAAACTTCTAGACCGTACCATACTGGAAAATCGACTAGAGGATTGTAACTGGCTTAGGATTTGAAAATGAAAGCTTTAGAACACTTTGGAAGAAACGTATTATCTTAGATAGAAGAGAGAAGAGACGTGTGTTGAAATGAGAAAAATTCTTCTCTATTTATAGGTTTTCTAAAAACAGAATTCGGGCAAAATTTTGACAGAAATCTATGAGAGAAACACAGCAAATAGTCGTTTCATCCATAACTGCGGTATGGCCAAGTTCAAAAATCAAACGAATTCGAGCAAAATTTGGACGGACCTCGGGCCGAATTCCCCTGGGGTCCAAAGTATGATTCTTGGGAAATTTTGTGAATCTGATTTTGGGTTTTGGCTTTTTAAAAAGCTTTAGCAGTTATGAGATTTTTGTAAATGGGCTATTTTTAAAACATGGGATATTTTGAAAACATTTTGGGATAGCCTACTTACCAGTACGACTTGGTTTACATCGTATTCCTAAACTCAATAAATATGAAAATTATATTGAATTTAAAATACAGACACTTGTGGAAAAATGGCTTCAGTCTTGAACAGAATGGTAGAAGTTCTCAGCTCGAGACAGGGTTAGATCAATTATTAAAATCAGGTTTGACCATAACCAATGGGGCAACAGACTCACCGTGCGACATGCCCTTCCACTGGATGAGGTATTCCACATACGGGGATACCCCTCGCCGATAAATGGTCCTCTTGACGAGTACGGATTCCATTTCTTTGTTGAAGGATGTAGTCATGGTTGCCGTAGGCCTCTTCAGAACTCCTCGCTGGGGATCCTCCAAGTCTTCGTGGTACGACTTTAAGCAACTTGCACATGAAAGATTGGATGAATCTTCAGTGTGGTGGGGAGTTCAAGCTTGTAGGATACCTTGCCTACTTTCTTGAGCACAGGGAAGGGGCCTTCGTACTTTCGAATCAGTCCTTTGTACACTTTTTAGAATACCTTGAGCTGCTGCAGTTGAAGCTTGACCATCACCATGTCCTCTCATTGTAGTCAACTGGTATTTGCTTCGCGTTGGCCCACGGCCTTCTCCAGAAATTCTTTGGCAATATCCACCTTTGCCTTGAAGTTTAAAGTGAACTGGTTGGCTACAGGGCTTCTACTTGAGGACCCGCATACAGCGTATACGGGAAAGCGGCTATCGACCCACCACCAACTCGAATGGGCTATTATGCGATGACTCGCTCCGTTGATGATCGTAGCAAAACTGAGCGACATCGAGGTGATGCACCCAATCCTGAAGGTTTGTACTAACAAAGTGCCGCAAGTACTCCTTGAGCAGAGAATTGACCCGCTTGGCCTGTCCGTCCATCTGTGAGTGAAAGCTGGTCAAGAAGTGCAAGTCCGTCCCGAGGATTTTCAACACCTCCGTCCAGAACTTTCCTGTGAAGCAGGGATCTCGGTCGCTGACTATGTTCTCTGAGATGCAACAAAACTTCACCACTGGATAACGAACAGTCATACGGCCTCCTCTGTTGTGCCGTCCGTTAAAGCAGCAATAAAGGTAGCATACATTGAGAATCTGTCCCCCACCATAAGAATAGACCCAAGAGCTCCCACTTTTGGCAGGGCAGTTATGAAGTCCATCGATATGTTGTCCCATTGTCGGCTCGGTACGGGAGAGGCTCCAGTAGGCCCCCGGACGTCTGTTGGTCCACCTTGTCTTGTTGGAACATAAGACAGGTGCACAAAATCCTCCACATCCTCGTGCATGCGAGGCCAGTAGTAGGCGGCCTCCCGCAATACTAAGGTCTGCTTCTGCCCCGGGTGTCCGGCCTACTTTATACCGTAGAACTCCTTGAGCAGCTCTCTCCAAAAGCCACTCCCTTTAGGAACGACCACCATGTCGCCCTTGGCATAGAGAAGCCCGTCCTTCAGCCATAACCTTCTAGTTTTGTCATCCTGAACGAGCTTTACTATGGTCTGTGTCAGCCGGTCCTCCAAGATACCCACTCAAACACGGTCTAGAATATCCCCCTTGAGCAAGCACACCATTGCGAGCTCAGCCTTCCTGCTAAGTGCATCGGCCACCTGATTCACCTTGTCGGGCTGGTATCGTATCTATATGTCGAATTCAGCTAGGAAATCTTGTCATCTCGCTTTCTTCGAAGACAATTTCTTCTGTGACTGAAAGTAGCTCGTGGCAACATTGTCCATCATGACCACGAAATTGGTGCCCAGAAGGTAGTATCGCTATGTCCTCAAGCAGTAGCCGACTGCGGTCATCTCAATCTCTTGCACTGTATAATGTCGCTCATTATCATTCAACTTGCGGCTCTGGAATGCGATGGGGTGCCCTTCCTGTACCAATACCCCACTGATGGCGAAGTCGGATGCGTTTGTGTGCACCTAGAACACCTTGGAGTAGTCCGATAGAGACAAGACCAGCTCCTCCATCATAGCCCTCTTAAGCACCTCGAATGTCTCCTCGCACTTGGGCGTCCAACTCTATGACCGATCCTTTCGCAATAGATCGGTCAGAGGCACTACGATAGTAGAATATCATCGAATGAACTGCTCAGTAGTAGTTCGCCAGGCCTAAGAATGTTCGCAGCTCCATTGGCCTGGTGGGAGTCTCCTACTCTTGAAAGAAATGGACCTTTGTATCGTCCATCCAGATCTTGCCATGTCCGATCCAGTGCCCCAGGAATGCCACCTCTTCCTGTATAAAGGAGCACTTCTCCCTCTTTACGAAGAGCTGGTTTTCCCTCAGTACCTAGAAAACGGCCTTCAAATACTCGATATGCTCCTCTATCATGTTTGATTACACCATGATGTCATCGAGATAGACCACGATGTACCGATCCAGGTAGGGATAAAAAAAGCTTGTTCATCAAAGTGTAAAAAGTTGTAAGAGCATTTGTTAGAACAAAAGGCATAAGTAGAAATTCATATACGCCATACCTCGTGATATATGCCGTCTTTGCCTCGTCCCCTTCTACAATCCAGACTTGATAGTATTCCGAACGCATATCAAGTTTGGAGAAGTATTTTACGCCTCCCAGCTGGTCGAACAAGTCCGCCACCAATAGAATAGAATATTTGTTCTTAACGGTCACCTTGTTTAGTGTACGATAGTCGATGCACAAACGAAGCCTTCCATCTTTCTTCTTTTAGAATAGCACAAATATACCATACAGGGCCTCCGACGGTCTGATGAAACCTGCATCTAGCAGCCCTTTCTGTTGCCTCTTTAACTCATCGAGCTCGGTTGGGGCCATATTGTATGGAGCCATAGCGGGCGGCTTCATGCCCGGTTCTAACTTGATGGCATGGTCTACCTCTCTCCACAGAGGTAGACTTTTTGGCAACTCCTTTGACATGACGTCACCGAACTCTACAAAGATGTTATCGATCTAAGGTGGAAGATCCTCCTGCACGGACGCCTCTTCCGTCTTGAGCACCTCGAGGTAGGTAATCTCTCTGTATCACATCCCCTTCTTGAGTTATATATGGCGGAGAGAGCCTTCCCCTTTGCTAGGTCGACTTGTACAATTGTCACCATGCATGGAGAGCTATCCTCCAAGATCTCGACGACTACCAGATGAGGCATTGGAACCGCCTTTGTCGATGTGAGAAAGTCTATCCCAAGGATCATGTTGAAGTCATCGAGTAATGCGGTCGTGATACTGGTGACACCCGTCCAGTCTCCCACTTGGATCTTCACCCCCTTGGCCACCCCTTGTACATAGTGGGCCTCTGAGTTGACCGCCTTCATCTTGCTCGAGCCTTTTTCAAGCACCAGACCCAAGCATTAGACCTCTGCATCCGAGATAAAGTTGTGGGTTGCTCATGTGTCGACCATCGCCCTCGTATTGTGGTCGTTGATCTTCTCGTCCACATACATCAGCTCCCGAATCGGGGCTTTAGCCACTACCGCCTTGTTCTTCAAAGCATTGAGTAGGCGTAGGGCACCTATGTGAGCCCCCATCCTAGGCTCTACTTCCTCGACCTCCTCGCCTTGGACTGCATTCGCCCTCTTGCCTTTGTTGTTGCAGTCACATGCGAAGTAGTTCCCTCCGCACACGAAGCACCGATCTTTTGCTCTGTCGGAGGCTTCATAGGCTGTTTGTCCTTCGACGGGGCTCCCTTTCTGTTGTTCTTCTTGTCTCCCCTACCATTAAACTTGGTGGTAGTCTTTACCTTGGGCTGGTATCGCTCCACCTATCCTTTATCAGCTTCTCGGCCGCTACAATGGGCCATGTTCAGATCTGAGACGCGTTACCTCTGCAACTCTTGTGCCGCTCATGGTTGTAAATCGTCTAGGAAGGAGAACAGGCAATCTTCTTCGTCTATACTCGAAATGGCAAGCATCAGGCGAGTGAACTCTGCCATATAGCCTTTGATAGACCCGGTGTACTTGAGTTGTCGTAAGCTCCGCCTCGCAAATACTCTATATTCTTCGGGTAGAACTGAGACTTGATCTCCTTCTTGACATCCTTCCAAGTCTTAATCGAGCATATTCCCTTTTCTATCTCGATGCACCTGCGGTGCCACCACAGTATAGCAACATCAAAAAATTAGAAAGATGCTGTGTTTACCTTATCAGTCTCATCTTCGATGCGAACCGCCTTCATGTACCGCTCGATGTTCCAAATGAAGTTATCAACTTCCTTCGTGTCTCGTATGCCATTGAAGGACTTGAGTTATGGATACTTCACTTTCTGGGATGCCTCCCTCCTAAGAGTCGTACCACCAGCAATGGCCTTCTCGAAGATCGCCGTCATGATTTTTAGCTCCTTGCACAGTTTGACAATCTCTACCATAGTAGCCTTTCATTCCTTCTCGAACTCGGCTTGGATCTCGCGAGTTGCTCCCAAAATAGCACTATAGCATGGGTGACGTCCGTATCCAACCCATGGGCGAACTTGTAACTCCCTAAATCAAATTTTAGTGAATTTTAAGAACTTTTCTTAAATTGCTATTTGGAAATTTTAATATTGCTTTCCACTTATTTCTTTAACAAGTTTTACTCATTTTCCTGTTAAAAGAAACTCTTGATAAATATTATTGTTACTAGTCATTTTTCGTAATTGACCTGTTATTCTGTTATTTTACTCCTAAAATTTCTATTTTACTAAAGATTAGTTTTGATCTATTAGATCAATAATTAACTATTTTCGTGAGTATTTATTAATTATTAACTAGGAAGAATAATTGTTAGTTGGCAGTAGTAGTTAACTACTTTAGTGGTTAGTTATTTAGTTAGCTTTTAACTAATTGATTAGTTAGTTAATCACCATATAGTTGGGATTCTGTTACAAATCTGTTACAATCTGTTTAAATTTGTATTTTTGCCCTTAGATCTATAACTATTTACTGGTGTGCCATCTAGAGGTGACTTGTGGAGCAAACATACTATTTTATTATAAAATGTGTGCACAGTTTCCAAGTTCTGACACCAGTCCCATCAATCCATATCACACTACACTCTCTCTCCACTGCTTCCTCTCTTCTCTCTGTCACGGCTAGACTGGCCGATCCCGGCGGAGTACCACCTGCATCATCACCAAGCTCCAACTCCGGCAGATCATAACTACTCTACAATCTCTCGCCACCACCAGTATCACCATCGCCACCGCCCCCAGCAGATCCCCACCGGAGTCCTTCACCTCCACCGCGATGAGCCACCACGAGCTCCGTGTCCAGATCGGATACAGATAAACCATCCACCACGAGAGCTGAGCCAGCGCCGGATTAGATGGCCATCTTGTAGTTCGAGCTGCTGCCTCCTCGTGTGTCGTACCGCCACCTCGACTGACGAGTCGTCGAGTCTTGAAGGCTGCACTATCTCTTCGAGCAGCGGGCAACCTTCAGATCTCGAGGAGCCGCCTCCTCGTGGCCTGAGCCACCGCCAGAGAACGGAGAGCCACCGGGAGCCGCCGCCTGAGCCGATCTGCTCATAGCCGCAAGATCAGCCGCGCCGCCTCCTTCAGATCTGGATGACGACCGTCGTCTCCGTCGTCCAGAGCACCGAATCTGCTCACGAGGATCGACGACCCCGCCGGACGAGTAAGCTCCTCTCGATTTTCATCAACCCCCCTTTCTCTTTCTTATTCTCTGAATATTAGGGTTTGATTTAGGGTTTGTAGATATTCGGCTGTGAGATTCTAGTTTTTGCATGTGGAGAAGTTAAAGAAGCATAGGAAGAAGAAGTGAATAGAGAAGGGGGAAGATGACCTAGAAACTTGGGTTCCTGGATGGGGAAGATGGAGTGTAGGGCTGAGTTTTCTGTTCGGCTAAGGTAGTAAGAGGAAGAAGGAGATGGGGGGTGACTGAAGAAAATATATAGGGTTAGGGTTTGGAGTGTCAGCAGGGAAGAAGAAAAAGAGGAAAGGAAAGGGGATTTTGATCGGTCGGCTGATGTATTGAGTGTGAAAATGATAGAAGAGAGAAAATATAGCACCCAGTTTCTAAAATGAGGGTAATTTTGAAATTTTATAATTATAATTATTTAATAATGATATTTAAACCATATTATGATTTTTGGTGATTTTTAGTTATTTAAAAAAAAACTATTTAAAACCACGACTTGTGATTTTGATGTTTTGCTAGTGCAACCTTAGAGATTACTTAACCTAGAGACTAACCATGATCATATGAGCCTAGTCATAGGTTTAGAACATCAAGTTAGGGCTTTTTAGCCTAAGGGGTATTTTGGTAATTTACTAGGAATTATTTGAAATTATTGGATTTATGTGAATTATTATTATTTAATTATTGTCATGATAGTCCCTAACCTAGTTTACCCTAATCTAGAGGTTAGCCACTAACCTAGAGACTAGATGATGGATATTGCATATTAGTTAAGGTAGGAAAATATCTAAGATATTTACATATTAGATATTTTCCTTAAAACCCTCAAAATATCATAGTTTTACCTAGAAGTCCTTGCCTTCACCATGAAGGAAGGCAAGAGGACACCCCTTCCCACACCCATGACCAGCCAAGGGCACCCCCCCTATCCTATTTAGTCACTACCCATCTCATTTACATACCCTTTTACATTTCATTAAACCTTGAAATTCTCATTCCTTCAAACCAGCATAACTTGATCATTTTTGATCTAAATTCACTCTAGTCTTTTGCATTAGGACCCTACAACATCAAGGGTGCTAAGGGAGGCTAGCAATCTAGATTTCACAAGCTTTGGGCATCACCAAGTGGAAGGACAAACACCCCCCCTCTTTATTGAGTTTCCTTTGGAATTTGCATCAATAGGTAAATACCCATAAACCTAGCAATATTGTGTTTTTTCTTCATAAATGCATGCATATAGGTCTACCCTAGCTGTGGGACAAGTTTGGTGAAATCTAGGGTTGGTTTGGTGTCCGTATCGGACACGTATCCTAGGTTATAAAACCATGTTTGATGAAATGCCCCAAAGGATTGAACTTTGTTATTTTGTAAAGCAAATTACATATTCTTGTAGCCCTAGACTAGTATAACATGTACCCACTTGACTGAGCACGACACAGTATCATTTTCGTATCGAAAGTAGACACGGACACGCTGTGACAGGTGCACGCACAATGCCCTGCTACCCGACACTGATTGCGGACACTGTAGGACGCGTGGACACGTGCCACTTGGCATAGAGTAGAGGGCAACCTCTGACAAGCCCCCCCTCGAGTTTGAGACACTCTCGTGTCGTATCGAGGACACGAGGACACGTGCACTGGTCGTGCACTGACAGTGCACACGCGCGCGGGGGCCAACTTCGTGCGTGTCGTATCGTGCGGACATGACACTTGGACACCTCGTGGTTGTACGAGTGTGTAGCCCAATATGTGGGCTACACGTGGACATGACCACGAGATCCCACGTGGCTCGTGTCGTGTCCACGAGACACGTGAACCCGTGTACGATGCAGTGTTTGCGTGTGTGTGTCAGTGTTTACCTGTTTAGGTTTTTAGAGGGTTGGACACGTCGTGTCGTGTCTAGACTTCGTGTCAGGCACCCTAGATGCTAGGGGACACTGTGGAAAACGATTACCAACCAAGTGTTAGGGACCTTAGTCGGGTTTGAGGTTGTATTTGGGTTTACCCACTTCACGAGTACATAGTCCCATTTTCCAGAAATTTGGGATATTTCCCAGTTTTTAAAATTGAATTTCAAAATGATTTTTGTTATGTTTTATACATGTAAATGTATGTTTTCGATGTATGTATACGTAGGGTATGTATATGTGTGTGTGTAGGTGGGATTTGAGTGCATGTACATGTGTATATATGTAGTTATGTATATATATATATATGTGTGTACTGTGTGGTGTGTGTGTGTTGATTTTTGGGTTCCAGAAATCTGAAACACCCCCCCCCCCCCCCCCCCGTTCTCTGTGAACACACACCATGCCCCCTTGTAGCAGTATCATTCTCTTTCTCTCTCTTTCACTCTCTCATTATTCCCTCTCTCACTATCTATATATGTATATATGTTATTATATATATATGTGTCATTATATATATATGTGTGTGTGATTTTGTATTATATATAGTGTATACATATATTGATATATATATGTAGTATATAGACTTGTGTATATCTATATATATAGATATATATATATATATGTGACTTTCTAGATATAGGTTTATATGGAAACCTATATGAAATTAGCCTATGGTCTAAGTTACTAGCCTATGGCCAAATTAGGGGTTGACCCTAATTTGTCTAAGTGACCCCTTGACCTAGGTACCTTAATGACCTTCGTTTGACTAGTGTTGACCAAAGTGAACCTTAGGTCAAACTTGACCTAATTAACCTAGAATTGACTAGGATTAACCTAAAACGACTAGTTTAACTAGTTTGACTAAAACCCTAACTAGTCTGACCATGTTTGACCTAACTTGACTAGTTTGACCTAGTTTGACTTTTAGAGTTGACCAGAGTTGACCAAGAGTTGACTTTTGACCAGATTAACCTAGAATCATGTAGTATGCATTGTATACTCTATTTTTACCATTGTGGATATATTGTGACCTGTTTTACTCTAAATAGGACTCTGTGACACCAGTTCGGACATCTAATCATATTAGTCATACAGGGTGACAGGCGAGTACATTCTCTGATCATTTCATACTTGTTAGGATTTATATTCTTGCTCTAGATTACTTTACATGATGCTGTCACGTTATTATCACGGATTGGTACTATATGGATCTTGTCATGCGATGTTATCCCCCTCGGGGTGTATCAAATACAGTTGTCATATACTTTTTACGAACATCTTGTATTTCATGTACACCTCTATTCATGTATACTCTTGTGCAATCTTGTACTCTCATGATCACGTGAGCAAACATGATAAAAACCTCTTGTGCAAGGTAACGTAACTTGACTGGATCCTTGTGTATTGATTGGGGAGGGTGAGTAGGAAATGGTTATGTGATCAAAATCCCATCTTGTGAAATCTTGTGAAATCATGTATATGTCCATAGTACACTCATGTATGATGGAGTTACCCTTGCATTGTCCTAACCCGTTTATATAACCATCTCATACTCTAAATTACAGGTTACCTACAGTTCTTACTTATCATATATATAGATATTTCATTTCCAGTTATCAAATCTCTCTCATTTTTATATATATTTCTTTACAGTCCATGTATCTTACTCTTTGTATGTTTTATATTTTCTAACATGATATGAACTGCGTGAGATGTATTGTGCTCGTTCCTGTCCTGATTGGACCTGTTGAAAATATTACAGATGATGATGGTGACTGTCCTACCTTCTATAGGACACATGAGGGTGACCTTCAGGATCCTAAGGAGCATCTAGCTTAGTAGAGGGTGCCTAGTCTAGTCTAGTGTTTATAGTTTCATTTTGTATCGGATTGTTCCGATTGTTAGTTGTGACTTAGTTATATTTCAGGTCTTGTACTTATTGTGTTGGACATCTACTTGTATGGTATGATAACTCTATTTATATTCAGTTTCTTCCTTTCATCTGATTCTATATCATGCTCTATCTTTCCTAGACTTGTGTTTGAGATACAGAGTTGAGATGTTATGTTATACCTCCGTGCGGAGATGACAGGTTTATATATCTTGTTGTTAGATGTTAGATGTTATAGATGACCTATACAGCGTTCTACCGCCGACACTGCGGCGTAGGCTGGACGTACCCACGTTCTTGTGCCCCTAATCAGGGTGCGGGTCGTGACACGTTTTTGTGGTGGCCCATGCAGGTCTGTGTCGTAATTAGTGCGATCTCGTAATGGTGCTCGACTTAGAGTACTAATTATGAGCCTGCAATTAGGACATAGGACCTAGGACATGATAGAAGTTTCTCAATCACACCTAGGAAATTTTCGATCTTTTGATTATCATGATTACTTCCCTTGTATTAAATTAACTGTCCTTCCTTGATAAATCTACTCATGTGCCATATTGATCTCCTTATTTCAATTCGTCTCCAGGATAACGAAGACGCACCCGCAGGCCACTGGATCGAGTAGCTTGCCCGATAGATCTGACCAGGCTGAGGAGGAGGTTCACGAGACTTCCCCCAGTGATTCCACTATTCTGGAGACCCCGGCAGTTGCACAGGAAGGTCTACTACCTCCACCCCAGAGGGTTTCGGCTGTTGTTCCAGGGATACTACCGCCACCACCACCGATACCGACGGATACACATCATATATTCCTTCTCTTTCAGCAGATGATGGAGATTCAGCGGGCCCAGGCAGAGGCATCGCAGCGCCAGTCGGAGACGTCACACCGTCAGATTGAGATGTTGAGGCAGAGCATGGAGAACTCGCATCAGCTTGCACTGGCAGCAGTAGAGAGAGTGGCACCGGGAATGGTGCAGGGCCCTACTGGCCAGCAGCCGTACCAGCAGCAGTCCAGGCCGGGGACAGTACTAGACTTTAGGAAGATGAGCTCCAGGGACTTCACGGGCACAGAGGGCATCCTTTATGCAGACGACTGGCTAGAGGATGTGCAGCAGAGCATGGAGCTGGCAGAGCTTCCTAGAGCACTTTGGGTTTCGGCCGCAGCCAGCCGATTCTTCGACATTGTGCTGACATGGTACCGTACGGATCCTCATGCGTCGGTGAGAGGGCTGACATGGGAGAACTTTCGGAGGCTCTTCAAGGAGAAGTTCTTCCCGGACGTGGCTCTTACAGCATTGGAGGGCCAGTTCGTGGGTCTAGTGCAGGGGAACTCGTCGGTGGACGAGTATGCAGCAGAGTTCTTCCGCCTTAGCAGGTTCGCTTCCGATATGATCCAGGATGAGGGGCAGAAGGCTCGTAAGTTCCGTAGAAGACTTATTCATGCAGTGCGCACCCGCACCTCGGGACGCCGTGACGCAACGTTCGATCAGATATTGATGGACGCACAGATTGCAGAGGAGGACTTCGGCCTCAAGCCGAAGAGGGGCAGTGATACCTTAGGGGTTAGTTCTAGTGCAGGGCCAGCCAAGCACCCTCACATATAGCAGAGGCCAGTTCAGCAGCATTTTAGGGCCAGGGACATGTACTTCACCAGCAGGCACCCAGGCAGCAACAGCACCCTATATGTAACTTCTGTAAGAAGCAAGGTCACGGATGGGACGACTGCAGGAAGAGGCAGGGCCTGTGTTTGCTTTGTGGTTCAGCAGAGCATCAGTTGAAGGAGTGTCCCAAGAACTTGGCACGATTGGCTCAGGCAGCAGCAGGAGCTAGGGCTCCGACAGGACAGCAGACGGGACCACCGTTGCAGACTCAGCAGCAGAGGTTTGTCCAGCATCAGCAGCAGGCCAAGGAAGGCCAGCCGGGGCGAGCTTTCGCCATGGCAGTCGATGATGCACAGGCAGAGGGAGAGCTGATTGCAGGTTCCAACCTTTTCGATTCTATTTCCTCATTTGCCTCCTTATAACTGTCTTGAAATTTGATTCTATATGTTCCTTGTAGTTGATAAATTTTGTTCGGATATTTCATTATGAGTTATTTTCTTCTGAGATAAGTCGTATGGGCTAGGTCGTCTCGGTTATGGGATCTAGAGTCTTCTATAGTCATGTTAGCTGGCATAGTGAGGACATATAGTCGGATTTTGGACATATTTCTCGGATGTGGGAATTTAAGGTTTTCGCGGCCAGGCATGCGGAAATACAAAAATTTTAAATACCATAATTCTAGAGGTATGTACCTTAGTCGATGACTCTGTGAATATCGTAGCCTTACTCACTAGCATGACGAAGATTCCGAGTATCATGATTTTGGACAGTCGCATATGATTATCGGACTGTGTGTTTGAGACTGTGATTGTTGGGGTGTTTGACCTAGAAGGAGTATGACCATTTTAATTTCGAGGACGAAATTTTCTAAGGAGGGTAGACTTGTAGCACCCAGTTTCTAAAATGAGGGTAATTTTGAAAATTTGTAATTATAATTATTTAATAATGATATTTAAACCATATTATAATTTTTGGTGATTTTTAGTTATTTAAAAAAAAAACTATTTAAAACTATGACTTGTGATTTTGATGTTTTGCTAGTGCAACCTTAGAGATTACTTAACCTAGAGACTAACCATGATCATATGAGCCTAGTCATAGGTTTAGAACATCAAGTTAGGGCTTTTTAGCCTAAGGGGTATTTTGGTAATTTACTAGGAATTATTTGAAATTATTGGATTTATGTGAATTATTATTATTTAATTATTGTCATGAGAGTCCCTAACCTAGTTTACCGTAATCTGGAGGTTAGCCACTAACCTAGAGACTAGAGGATGGATATTGCATATTAGTTAAGGTAGGAAAATATCTAAGATATTTACATATTAGATATTTTCCTTAAAACCCTCAAAATATCATAGTTTTACCTAAAAGTCCTTGCCTTCACCATGAAGGAAGGCAAGAGGACACCCCTCCCCATACCCTATGACCAGCCAAGGGTACCCCCCCCATCCTATTTAGTCACTACCCATCTCATTTACATACCCTTTTACATTTCATTAAACCTTGAAATTCTCATTCCTTCAAACCACCATAACTTGATCATTTTTTATCTAAATTCACTCTAGTCTTTTGCATTGGGACCCTACAACATCAAGGGTGCTAAGGGAGGCTAGCAATCCCGATTTCACAAGCTTTAGGCATCACCAAGTGGAAGGACAAACACCCCCCCTCTTTATTGAGTTTCCTTTGGAATTTGCATCAATAGGTAAATACCCATAAATCTAGCTAATATTGTGTTTTTTCATCATAAATGCATGCATATAGGTCTACCCTAGCTGTGGGACAAGTTTGGTAAAATCTAGGATTGGTTTGGTGTCCGTATCGAACACGTATCCTAGGTTATAAAACCATGTTTGATGAAATTCCCCAAAGGATTGAACTTTGTTATTTTGCAAAACAAATTACATATTCTTGTAGCCCTAGACTAGTATAACATGTACCCACTTGACTGAGCACGACACAGTGTCGTTTTCGTGTCGAAAGTCGACACAGACACGCTGTGACAGGTGCACGCACAATGTCCTGCTACCCGACACTGATTGCGGACACTGTAGGACGCGTGGACATGTGCCACTTGTCACAAAGGAGGGGGCAACCTCTGACAAGCCCCCCCTCGAGTTTGAGACACTCTCGTGTCGTATCGAGGACACGAGGACACGTGCACTGGTCGTGCACTGACAGTGCACACGCACGCGGGGGCCAACTTCGTGCGTGTCGTGTCGCGCAGACACGACACTTGGACACCTCGTGGTTGCACGAGTGTGTAGCCCAACATGTGGGCTATACGTGGACATGACCACGAGATCCCACGTGGCTCGTGTCGTATCCACGAGACACGTGAACCCGTGCACGATGCAGTGTTTGCGTTTGTGTGTCAGTGTTTACCTGTTTAGGTTTTTAGAGGGTTGGACACGTCGTGTCATGTCTAGACTTCGTGTCAGGCACCCTAGATGCTAGGGGACACTGTGGGACACGATTACCAACCGAGTGTTGGGGACCTTAGTCGGGTTTGAGGTTGTATTTGGGTTTACCCACTTCACGAGTACACAGTCCCATTTTCCAGAAATTTAGGATATTTCCCAGTTTTCAAAATTGAATTTCAAAATGATTTTTGTTATGTTTTATACATGTAAATGTATGTTTTCGGTGTATGTATACGTAGGGTATGTATATGTGTGTGTGTAGGTGGGATTTGAGTGCATGTACATGTGTATATATGTAGTTATGTATATATATATATATATATATATATATATGTGTACTGTGTGGTGTGTGTGTGTTGATTTCTGGGTTCCAGAAATTTGGAACACCCCCCTGTTCTCTGTGAACACACACCATGCCCCCTTGTAGCAGTATCATTCTCTTTCTCTCTCTTTCACTCTCTCATTATTCCCTCTCTCACTATCTATATATGTATATATGTTATTATATATATATGTGTCATTATATATATATGTGTGTGTGATTTTGTATTATATATAGTGTATACATATATTGATATATATATGTAGTAGATAGACTTGTGTATATCTATATATATAGATATGTATATATATGTGACTTTCTAGATATAGGTTTATCTGGAAACCTATATGAAATTAGCCTATGGTCTAAGTTACTAGCCTATGGCCAAATTAGGGGTTAACCCTAATTTGTCTAAGTGACCCCTTGACCTAGGTACCTTAATGACCTTCGTTTGACTAGTGTTGACCAAAGTGAACCTTAGGTCAAACTTGACCTAATTAACCTAGAATTGACTAGGATTAACCTAAAACGACTAGTTTAACTAGTTTGACTAAAACCCTAACTAGTCTGACCATGTTTGACCTAACTTGACTAGTTTGACCTAGTTTGACTTTTAGAGTTGACCAGAGTTGACCAAGAGTTGACTTTTCACCAGATTGACCTAAAATCATGTAGTATGTATTGTATACTCTATTTTTACCATTGTGGATATGTTGTGACCTGTTTTACTCTAAATAGGACTCTGTGACACCAGTTCGGACATCTAATCATATCAGTCATACAGGGTGACAGGCGAGTACATTCTCTGATCATTTCATACTTGTTAGGATTTATATTCTTGCTCTAGATTACTTTACATGATGCTGTCACGTTATTATCACGGATTGGTACTATATGGATCTTGTCATGCGATATTATCCCCCTCGGGGTGCATCAAATACAGTTGTCATGTGCTTTTCACGAACATCTTGTATTTTATGTACACCTCTATTCATGTATACTCTTGTGCAATCTTGTACTCTCATGATCACGTGAGAAAACATGAAAAAAACCTCTTGTGCAAGGTAACGTAACTTGACTGGATCCTTGTGTATTGATTGGGGAGGGTGAGTAGGAAATGGTTATGTGATCAAAATCCCATCTTGTAAAATCTTGTGAAATCATGTATATGTCCATAGTACACTCACGTATGATGGAGTTACCCTTGCATTGTTCCAACCCGTTTATATAACCATCTCATGCTCTAAATCACAGGTTACCTACAGTTCTTACTTATCATATATATAGATATTTCCAGTTATCAAATCTCTCATTTTTATATATATTTCTTTACAGTCCATGTATCTTACTCTTTGCATGTTTTATATTTCCCAACATGATATGAACTGCGTGAGATGTATTGTACTCGTTCCTGTCCTGACTGGACCTGTTGAAAATATTACAGATGATGATGGTGACTGTCCTACCTTCTATGGGGCATATGAGGGTGACCTTCAGGAGCCTGAGGAGCATCTAGCTCAGTAGAGGGTGCCTAGTCTAGTCTAGTGTTTATAGTTTCATTTTGTATCGGATTGTTCCGATTGTTAGTTGTAACTTAGTTATATTTTAGGTCTTGTACTTATTGTGTTGGACATCTACTTGTGTGGTGTGATAACTCTATTTATATTCAATTTCTTCCTTTCATCTGATTCTATATCATGCTCTATCTTTCCTAGACTTGTGTTTGAGATATAGAGTTGAGATGTTATGTTATACCTCCGTGCGGAGATGACGGGTTTATATATCTTGTTGTTAGATGTTAGATGTTAGATGTTATAGATGACCTATGCAGCATTCTACCGCCGACACTGCAGCGTAGGCTGGACGTACCCACGTTCTCGTGCCCCTAATCAGGGTGCGGGTCGTGACAGAAAAGTAGAATAGTTTTTATGGGTGAGGGTTGGTTAGTTAGGCCGGGTCTTGGGCCATTTGATGGGCTAAATAGTTGGGCTGAAGAAGATGCTTAGGTTATATTGTTAGGTTTGTTGAGATTGGGCCAGGTTTGGGAAATAATAGGTTGGGTTTGGTTTAACCTGTTTAAGTATTTGTTGATATTAGCAATGTAAAAGAAATTAGGTGGGCTGGACTTATTCTTCCTTCGTAAATTTTTGTTCAGCATGGTTACAGTCGGGCTGGGCTGTGAGTTTAGATTGGGTTGAGCTGTGTGTGTATGTTTGTTTTAATAATTAGGATTTTCTGGGAAGAAACAAGGCTGGTTGCTCTATTGGGCTTGGGTGTCTGGGCTAAGTTTAGTTTAATTGTAAATTAAATTGTTGGAATTAAGCTGGAATGGTCTTGGGCCACAGATGTAGATTGGGCTGTAGGAGAGTTGGGCTGATGCATTTTTAGTAAATATAGTTAATGATTAATTAATTGGTATTTAATTAGTTAATCTTGTTATATGTTAATTAGCATAATATTAATAATTGGTTCTAGTATTATTTATATAATATTATTATTATATTAACAAATGTTTACTTTAAATATATTTTGCTAGTATCTATATAATATATTTTGCTAGTAAGAATATTCATAAGTAATAAAAATTTGTTTTTGATAGTAGGTGTATATATTCAAGTTCTAGCTATTATTTAGATAATATTATTTTATAAATTTTCTTGCTAATATTGTTATTGTTATCACTATTATTTTTAGTTTATAAAATAATTTAGTTTTGAACTATATTGCCATTGCTAGTATTATTAACTCAAGATTATTTTAGTAAAATTCTAGTATATCAGAAATGTATCTATTTCTAAAATGTTATATAGTTATAATTATTTTGCTAATAAAATGTTTCTAAAATTCTCTAAGAGCATTTAAAAGTATTTACTAGTATTTATCTTGATCAAGTTATATTATAAATATTTTCTAAAAAAATTATGATTAGCTAGATGAATAGATGACAGTTA